>JAAOMT010000302.1:247739-274698 GCA_016748015.1 Geosiphon pyriformis | reverse complement strand
ATGGTGTTTACTACTATGTTAATCATTACCTTTCTAAGATTATTACTGTGCTATATTATGATTGAATAGTTTGTATTATTTTTATGATTCTTTTTGGTAAATTTTTAAACCGTAACATTATCCCCTCTTTTCAAGATTGAGCTCCGTCGAAATTGAAGTTAATTTCTTCATTAAATTCTAAGTTACTATAGTGGTTCAATACTGTGTTATTAATTTGTTGTTGTAATTCTTGAAATTGCAAGTTGGTAAGTCATCCAATACTGTTGGTTGTTATTATGTTTATGGTTGGGTCCAACAATAATTTGTGACAGTTTTCAAATGCTTTGAAAATTCTGTAAACTGTTTTTGAATGGAATGTAGTATTGGTTTTTCCAATGAAAGGTTCTAATAGTTGGATAGTTGTTTTGTCAAACACTCTAGTTGAGTCTTTTGAGTATAATGTTTGTATGTTCAAGTGCTTTCCTAGTTGATAATAATAGTAATTAATTGGAAATTTCGTTTTCAAGTTGCTAAATGTATCTGGTGTTAATTCACTTATTTCTATTTCTTCCATTATTAATGTATTGCCCAATGCTATCTCTAATTTTTCAATAACTTTGCTAATAAATTTGTTGTTATATTTGGCAATATTATATGGTTCGAAATTATGTTCTTTTCTTGTTTTTGGATTTTCTATTGTTCTTTTTATGTATGTTATTTTGGAGCTATTAACTGTGATTTCTAGATCAGATTTTAATTGTTGTAAGCTTTCAACTAATTGTTGAATTATATTGTTGATGTTTTCTGGAATAAGTATCATTGTTTTAATTTTGACTGTTATTTTGGAATCTTTTGCATGCATTTTTATGGTTGTTAAATCATTTTTGCTGTGATCTAAGATTAATTATCTTTTTGAATAATGTTCAATTAAAACTATTGGTTCTAAATCTCGTGGAATTTGTTCTGGTAGAATTAAAGGTAATTGTGTTCCAATTCTGGGTGTTTTTGTTGTTATTACTGGTTTACTGTAATAGAATTTCAGCTGGTTACCATGTGCTGCTTTTCTTAATATTTTATCATCTAGTCTTAGCTTGTATGCTCTATTTCTAAGTATTTCGTGAATATAAAATGGTCCATCCCACTTGTGATCAAATTTTTCACTCCACTGTTTTTCTATTTTTGTACGATGCAACAATACTTTATCTCCAATTTTGTAGCTAATTATTATCTGGTAACTGGTTATCATGTCTCACTTTTTGTTGTTCTTGTGATTGTTCAATATTTTGTGCTGCTTTTCTTTTTTTGTTTTCTAAAGTTCCTATTAATTCATATGTTCTTCTAAGTAGTGTTTCCTGGAATGTTGCTTCTGTAATAGTGTCACTTGGATAAGTTGGGATAGTAAGTTCAACTGGTAATGTGGCTTTTCTTCCATAAACTAGTTCAAATGGTGTAAATTGTGTAGTATCTTGTTTTACTGTTCTATATGCTAGTAGTACTACTGGTATGAACAAATCTCATTCTTTTTCATGTTCATTACTAATTTTCGCCAGTGATTTGCATAATGTGTGATTAAATCTTTCAACTAATCCATTTGTTTGAGAGTGGTATGGTGATAACAGTGGTCACTTGATTCTAAATTTTTGGCTAAGTTCTTTTAAGGTGCTGTTTATGAAGTGTGTGCCTTGATCTGATAGCAATTCTTGTGGACATCCATGTCAGCAAATTAAGTCTTCATGTACAAATTGAGCTACAGAAATAGCATCAGCTGTTTTAATAGCTCTAGCTTCTGGCCATTTGGTGAGATAGTCCATGGCTACTGCAATATAACAGTTGTTTTTTGTTGTTATTGGTAAGGGTCCAACTAAATCAATTCCGATTCTGTCAAATGGCTGTTCAACTTTTATTGGTCTTAATAATTCCATTGTTTTTGCTCCTCCTCTTTGTTGGTATGGGTCACAATTTCTTATGTATTGGATTATGTCTGAACTCATTTTTGGCCAATAGTAACAGCTAGTTGCACGTTGGATAGTTGCTGTTTTTCCAAAGTGGCCTGAATAAATATCTGAGTGCATGTTAAATAAGATAGTTTCTTTTTCATTTGTGATTATAACTCTTAATAGATTATCTGGATTTTGTCAATTCTGGTAATAAAGTATGTAATTTTGGATGAAATAGTGTTTTGCTAATTTTTGGAGCTTAATTAGCTCTTTTACTGACATTTTTTCATCTATTTGTAGTGTTTCCAAGTATTGGCTGAGGTTTTTGTAAAGGTAGTTGTTCATTGTTGTTGTGGCGGGTGGGTTGGTGATTTTTATGTGTGTCTCATTCTTGACAAACAGTCAGCATTAGCATTTTTGGTATCTTCTTTATATTTGATAATATAATTGTATGGTGCTAATGTTTGTGACCATCTGGCGTATTTTCCTTTTAGCGCTTTCTTGTTATTTAACCAGACCAGACCTCTATGATCTGTCGTAATCTCAAAGGGTTGGTACCGTAAATATGTGTCAAAGTAAACACAACTCCAGACTACTGCTAAGCATTCAAGTTCATGTGCTGCGTAGTTTTGTTCTGCTGTACTGAGACTTCTGCTGGCATAAGCGATTACACATTCTCTTCCATTATCATCTTTTTGTGACAGAATAGCTCCAAGTCCAGTTCCAGAGACATCTGTGACCAAACTGAATTTCTTGTTGAAATTCGGATAGATTATTATTGGTGATTCAATGAGCTTTTGTCTAAGGTACTCAAAAGCTTTTTGCTGTGCTTTAGTCCATTCAAACTTCACATTTTTAGATAGTAAGTAATTAAGGAGTTTGGCGATGTTTGAAAAGTTTTCTACAAAGTGACAGTAATAAGATGTGAGTCCTAAAAAGCTTCTAACTTCTGAAATGTTTCGAGGTACTGGAAAATTTTTCACTTTGTCTATTTTTGATGAATCTGGTTTTATTCCATCTTTTCCAACTACATGTCCTAAAAATGCTAGCTCATTTTTCCCAAAGAAACATTTTTCTAGATTTAGTTTAAGTCCAGCATGTCTCAATCTCTCAAAAACTTGTTGTAAATGTTGGAGATGATCCATGAATTTTGATGAGAAAACATTTGTATCATCCAAGTAGACAACAACGGATTGCCACAAGATTCCGGAGTAAATTATGTCCATTAGTCTTTGGAATGTCACAGGAGCGTTTGTTAATCCAAATAGCATTACATTGAACTCATAATTGTCATTTTGTGTTGTGAATGCTGTTTTATGCTTGTCCTTTGGGTCCATTTCCACTTGCCAGTACCCACTGGTCAAGTCCAGTGTAGAAAACCATTTTGCTCCTCCAAAAACGTCGAAGATTTCGTCAATTAATGGTATTGGGTATGAGTCTTTAGTTGTTTTGCTGTTTAGTTTGCGATAGTTGATGCAAAATCTAATTTTTCCATTCTTTTTCCTTACTAAAACAATTGGTGAGAACCATAGGCTCATTGATGATTGTATTATTTCTTTTTCTAACATGCTTTGGACTTCTTCTCTGATAAAATTATGCTCTATTAGTGGGACATGATAAGTGTGTTGTTTTTCAGATTTGGCGTTTCCAGTGGGAATTTGGTGTTAAACCAAGTTGGTTCTTCCAAATTCGCCATTTCTTGAAAATATATCAAAGTATTTTAAAATTAATGCTTTTAATTGTCGCTGTTGGTCAGGATCCATTGTTCCAATGTTTAATTTGGCCAATTCTTCTGGTGTAAATTGATAGCATTCTAATGGTTGTTGCCAATTTATTGAAGTGAGTTCACAGTAGAGGGCAATTTCTGGGAAATTTAGAATTTCTTGTGGTGTTGATGCGTTTTCTAGCTCTGTTCCAAGGTATCCAATGATGGTATCTTTCGGAATGTAGACGGGTTCTTCTGTGGTGTTTGCGATAGAAATTTTTATCTATTGAGCTTTATCAGCTGGAATAAAAAGGTTAGTAAGTCCTATGAGAAACTGTTGGCAAGTTTCTGAATAGGGCTCAAATATTAGGTCTTTTTCTTTAATTGTTCTTTTTATTTTTATTTCTGATTTTCCATATGGTAGGAGCGTGATGGACTGCTCATTTTTAATTACTTTGCCTTTTTTCTCTATTGTTTCAGCAAAATTCGCTTCAATTCCTTTTCCTGTTGATTCAAAACCAAAAGTTCCTCTCGTTGTTTGTGACAATTCCTCATGATTTTCCACTGGCACGAATTTCCCAATTTTTACCAATGGTAGGAAAATTGCTTGTGTAATCTTTTTCTTAGATTCAATAGTATAAGGCTTTTCTGAATTGTTCTGTAGCAAAACCATCAAATTTCCAGTGTATTTGGAGTCAATTACTCCTTCTTGAACACTTATTCCTTTTTTCACGAAGCTTGATCGTGACACCATTTGAACTATTATTCCTGGCAGAATTTCAACTGCTATTTTTAGGTTGATTTTGGTGATGCTCCTAGGTGGTAACATTGTGGATTGGTCTTCCGGATAATGTAGATCGAATTCGGCATCAGTTGGATGAGCTCTTTCGGGTATTATTCCTAAGTGCCCGTTGTCAAAGTATCGGATGTTGGTTATCTGTTCTAGGTTGGTATAGGCTACAAATTTTTCTGACTCAGGACTGTCAGGTGAGTCTTGTTGATTTATTGATTGATTTTGAGACTGCTGATTCTCAATTTTCATTTTTTTTTCTAAGTCCCTTTCGTCTTGACACTTTTCACAGCACTGATTTTGGCATGGAATGAGACAGTTTTCGCAGAGGTAAGTGTTGATTTGGGCGAGGTATTGTTCTTGCTCTTGTCGAGTGGGGCATAGTTGTTGGTAGTAGTCCTGGAATTCGTCCACTGAGTCGAACATGTTGTAGCTGGCGACTTTGTCAGCTACTTTGGCTAACTCTTTCCAACATCGTATTTCTTTAGTGGTTTCTCCTCTTACTTTGGCTTGTGTGGTGTTGTACAACTCGTCCTCATCGTGTGGGTAGTGCTATAGTCTTTTTAATGCTCTGTTGAACACTGCTTCGAACGGCGTTCCTCCTCTTACCCAGTTATAGATGAGGATCGTGTATTGGCAAGTTGTGTCACACATTCCTCCTCTGTTTGGTAAGTCGTTCTAGTCGTACTCTCTTGGTAACGGTTCTCCACAAGCAAGGCACGGTTCCTCGTCCCATTTTCCGTGTCTTTCTGGATAACCATATTTTTCTTTGTTACAACGGTTACAATAGTAGTGGGTGGAGTTTCTTGGATCTTCATCTGGTGTGCTGTATGCAGTCATAGACGAGAGTTTCTTCTTGCAAACTGAGCATTCTAGCTTTGGTCTGCATCGCTGGTGATTTTTTCATGAACTTACCTAGTTCCATTCGGATTTTTCTTCACTGGTCCACGTTGATACGGCTGGTAGTCCTGTTCTTTAGTCATCAGCCCAAGAGAGCTGATAGGTTTCGATGGCTGGTAGTGCTGGATTTTCCTCAAATTCGAAGGTAGGTCTTTGGTTGGTGCTGGGTTTTTGGAAGTGGCCACAGGTGGCTGGAATTTTGGCCTGGTGGCTATTATAATTGATCAGAAGCTCTTAGGTGGTCTAGTCTAAGGTGGTGTTGGCTTTTGTTAGCCAGTCATTCCCTACTAATGCTTGATATTGTGTAGTGTCCATTACTAATACTTTTGTAGGTATTACTATGCCGTTAATTTCGAAAGGGAATGAGTCAATTTCGCCATGAAGCAGCTTTGTACTTCTATTGGCTGTTATGATTTGAGACATTGTGGCACGATCAACTTTGAAACCCAGTTGGTTTACTAGTTGAAGCGTTATGATGCTTCCAGTGGATCCGCTGTCTAAGATAAGTTTGATTGGGGTATTGTTTACAGTGGCTTCCGTATACATAGCAGTGATTGGGCGTTTTTCGTCCAATGCTGCTCCACTGAACATAGCCTTGTTTTCCTCTAATTCAAAAGGAAAAATAGCTGCGAGGCTGCTATCTTCGGTAGCAACTGCTGGTGGTATTGTCTGGCTCAATTTGGAGAAATTCTTGGTTCTGTTTATGTTTCTACCATCATTGTTTCCGATGATCAGGTTTTCCAGTATATTAAGGTAAGTTTGTTGATAATTTTGGTAGTTTGGATTGGTTTGCTGATTGGTTCCGGTGCAGTTTGGATTCCTCTGGACCAATGCGTTTTGGTTTCACATGGGCTGATTTTGGGCCTTGGGATGCCAATTTGGATTGGCTATCATGGGCTGTTGCTGGTAAGCTCCTTGATTTTGATATGTGGTGGGATATTGGCGTGGTATTGGCATGTACTGGTTTCTGGGCATTTGGGGTGACACATAGTAATTATTTTCACGTGCTTCCTGCATTATTCGCATTTGACATTGACTAATCAAATGTCCTACGCATTTGCAAAAATGGCAGGCGCGCATTTCTGTTCTGAATTCCTAGCACGACGAGCGATTATTTCGACTGTCGCTGACTTCCTGGCTGTGTCTTTGGGGTGGTTGGTATGTATTTTTTCTCAGATCCGGGGTGAGGTAACTTTTTATTTTCTTAGAGAGTTCCTCCCCTAATCGCGTTACTCTTTTCTCTAATGTTTCTGTCTTATTTTCCTCCATTACCATGTTAACCATTTGACTATGGTTAGCTTCTTTCTTAGCCGATTCAAGGGCTCTGGCAAGCGTAATGGCTTCTGGTAAGAAATTAGGGTGGGCAGAGCGTACTCTTCCTAAAATGCTGCTTTTTAATCCTCTAATAAACTGATTTAAAACCTGAGAATCAGTGTAGTATCCTTGTTCAATCGCTTCAATCTGATGGCAAATTTGATTGAATCGAGCAAGGTATTGGGTGACAGTTTCACTGGTATTTTGCTTGATAGTATTGAATTTGTTCTGTAGTTGGATTATGGCGTTTGGGTTGTTAAAATACTCCAGGAGTGCATTTTTAAATTCGGCGAAGCTTGTGGGTTTTGTTTCCAGACTTTGATACCACGAGTTGGCTGTGCCTTTCAGGAAGAAAGATAATGTTTGAATTGCTCTTTGGTCATTCCAGTTATTTGTCTGGATGGCTTTTTGTGCTTCTCTGAGCCATGTGTGCATGTCCGTTTTTTCTTTCTCTTCTGAGAAATCTGTTAGTCTTGCAATGTATGGTGTGGTCATTTTGTTGCCGTTTTCTGCTGGTGGGTTTATTGGTCTAAGAGAAGGTGGGATGATATTTTCTTGAGCGTTCCTAAAGGTGGCTTCCCTTATATCCAGTTCTTCCTCTTGATCACAAGTTTCTTGGTTTTTGGACTGGCTGCTTGTTTCAGTAACTGGTCTTGTGATTGTTTTTTCGCTGGTCTCTTTTTCAGATTCCGATTCAGACTCCTTTTCATGGTTTTCAAACCCCATTCTAAATTTTGGCTGAAAAAGAGGGTTTTGAAATAGTAATGAATATCCTCCTGTAATTGGTATGTCTTCCCAGTTATGTTGTTTAATTTTATCAGTATAACTAGGAGTTTTTGGCGTTTGTGGAGTTGATATTGATGTTGATACAGCTCCTAATAGAATTTGTATCTTATTTTCTAGTGAAAAATGGTATGATTTATCTTCTGGTGAATAAATACGTTGTTTCTTTATTGATTGAGTGACAGTTTTCTTTGGCGTTTGAGCTGGTGTTCCTAGTTTTTGCTGGTTACTTTTCTGATTAGTTTCTAAATTTTCTTTGGTTTTGTTGGCATGTTCCCTAGTGTTTCCTGTAGATATTGGAAAATTTTTATTGGCGTATTGCTCAATTTCTCGATGGATTTTGACAATAATTGCGGCTATTACTGCTACTTCTTTTGTAGTGTATTGTGATAATTCTCTATACAATCCAAGTTTTGCATCGTGTGGTTCTTCTTCCTTTCCTATATGATAATTTATTCTGGCGTTGATATAATAAGTGAGAGCAGATTCTGCTGGACAACACCCTTCTGATAATCCAAGATCACTTTGATTTTGTGTGTAAATAGCACAGCAGAATTCAAGAACAGTAAGATTAGGAGTTTTTGTCGCCACTTTTGTCTTTTTCTTTTTAGCAATGAATTATTGCTAATTATTATTTCCTTTTTGATTTTCTTTTCTCGTAGAGTTCACCAAATATTACGGGATAGTTTTCTTGTTATATTTAATTGCTGATATCCTGCTTTAATTGCAATCAGTCTTTCGTGAGTTCCTTAATTCTATTTGTGTGATAATGTCACTGTTACACTGAAGGCTTTCTTTTTACTGTTGCGATGTAAGTTATTCTTTAATTCTTGATTGTTGTGTGTGTTTATGTACTCCTTCTCAGAGGCTGAACTGAAATCTACCCACTGTCTGGGGTCTTCTCTGAGGCTATCCTTGCAATTGTCTGATGTGTTTCTCTAATCTAGAAACACAGAATGTTAATGGTCTTTAGCACTTTTCTAATTCTCACAATAAAGCTTTTATCAATTAATAACAATGTGAATAATCTTGATCAAGGATTATTCTTCCAAGGGATTCAGTTGATGAATGATAGTTTCATTCAATAAGTAAGTTTCTTAATACTTTGGGTTGTGATAGTTCCGTTTTAAATATTTTTTTTCATTTCTTTTTGATTTTTAAAGGTTTCTTAGGATATTTAATTTGAAAGTATGATTTAAAGTGGAGTTTGTTGGATAAAATTGGATCTGTTGCTTGATAAGTTATGATTTTTATTACTTGATTGATTATTTCCCAATATTAAAACTACTGTATATATACATGTTTGTAGTTTTACGAGAAAATACTTTTTTTTTGATATTTCAACTTGGTGTTTGCTGCTATTACCAGTTGGTGTTGGCTGCTATTGTGAACTGGTGCTTGCCACTATTACGAGATGGTGTTTGCTACTATGTTAATTATTACCTTTCTAAGATTATTACTGTGTTATATTATGATTGAATAGTTTGTATTATTTTTATGATTCTTTTTGCTAAATTCTTAAACCGTAACAATGCTTTAAATACTTATTATTACAATTTTTAGTATGTTTTTTATATTTTTTATTATTATTTGAAATCATGTTATTTTTGATCTTTCATATATTTATTATTATTATTTCAAGTTATTATTATTTTTGTTCTTTAAATTATGTATTATTACTATTTTATAATATGTTTTGTTTTATTAAACAAGTTATTAAACATTAATTAAACTAATAAAATATTATATTGTTTAAAAAATAATCTCAATAATTAAAAGTTTAATTAAAAACTATTTTAATTATGTTTTGCTTTCACAATTTTTTTTAATGACTTTACAATGCATCTTTTTTGTTTTCTTAATTACTAAAATAGTTTATATATTTATAATATACTATATTTAATAATTATAATTATAGTAATATATATTATCAATTAAGTTAAAAAATGTTCTTATATGATAATAAAAATCACTAATAATACTGTATATATTTGTTTAAACAAATTTATTTAGCATAAATTAATATTTTTAAAAATTGAAATCAAACAAATAATAATATTTTTAGCTTTTTTAAACTTAAAGCAAATTACTATATAATAAATATAAACATAAAAAATAAATTATATTTAATTATACATGTTTTTTTATTATATAATAATAAAAAATTAAAAAAATTATAAGTTATAGTATTTATTAAAAAAGTGTAAAATAGTGTTTAAAATTAATTTTTAAATACTTATGTTTATTTGTCTATATTAATTCTAATTATATATATTAAATTTATAAATATTAATTTATTACTAATTTAACAACAATATTGCTTTTAAATTTTATTATATTTTTTGTTACAAATCAATAAATTGTATCTTAATAGAAATAATTTTACTAAATTTAAAAAACACAATAGAAAATACAGATTTAAAAACATTAAAAAAAAATTTTTAATAATTATTTTTTAATTTAAATATACAGTGAACTTTCTCTATAGTCTTTTTGATTATAGTCATTATTTTTTTATAATCATATTTTTTTAAAAACCAAAACCATTTATATATAATATTATCTCTTTATAGTCACTTTTACTATATATATTTTTTTATAGTCCCTATTCTCACAAATATGATAGCAAAATATAAGTAATTTTCACTTTCTATAGTTACACTATAATTATATGATATTAGATATAAACATTAGATATTATCTTATATTTAATTAGACATGTACAGTCAGGGAAATTTCCCAATTTATCAATAGAAATTATTCTTTTTATGATAGTAAAAAAAATTAGAGAAGTTTCTGGAAACAATTGTAGAACACTAAACAAAATTTCTGAAATATTACAACATTTAATTACTCTTCTTCTTTATAAGCTGTTATTGCCATCAGAAGACAATGATAGAATTATTATATCTGGCTTGTTATTTGTGAATATTATAAAAGTTTTAATAATAGTTAACATATGGTACAGTATTGCTGCTCTTGGTGCTTTGGAGACTGGTGGTGCTTTAGAGGCTAGTAGTGCTTTAAAGACTATTGCTGCAGATATTGATGAAGTTACTCTGGATTAAATTTTGGCTAACAAAATTACTTTTTCTCTGTATTGAAAGAAGAAATTAACAAACCTACAAGTGAGAATAATGGCCCAATGGAATTTTCTGAGAACAAGTTTGTTAATGGGACATTGCTTGAACAAATCAACTGGGAACAAAGTTTGAATTTATCTTTTCTTAGGAAAAAAAATGTGACCAATAATAAAACTCAGAGCATGAAAATTTTGATATATACCTAATAAATACATTTTCATACCAACTTTGGCATTTGTGATTAAAAAAGAGCTCTATACTAATAATCATATTCATCATTCAACCAATATTTAGTATTAACAAGTAAAAGTTTGACTGATAGTTTTAAAGATGTATTAAAAATCAACTTTTTTGGGGCAAATAAATCCATGTTGAATGCTTTTCATAATCCAAACATAATTATGCAGAATGAAAATTCAGACTTAGACTCAACATATCATGTTTTAAAAATGCTAATTATAAATGGTAATGTACCCAACCCAATATAAACAAAACTGTACACAATACAATATATTTCTAACTTCTTGAAGAATATTTATTAAGCTGTTACATAATTAACTTGATAAGCTTTAAAAACATGATTACTTAAAAAAAGTATTAAAGAGTTAATAATAGATAATAGTTGTGATTTTATTAACAAATATTAATCATTTTTTATAGTTCCATCTCTCTATAGTTATCACAAATATGCTGACCAAAAAATGTGATTATAAAAAAAGTTCACTGTATATTTACTTTTTTTAAATTACTATTTATTATAATCTGCTTAATTTTTATTAATTTTTTGTTTTATTTAAGCTTTAATTAAAAGTAAATATTAACTTAATAATATTTGAAAATTTTGAAAAATAAGACTATTTTCAAAACTATTTATTTGCTAAAAAAGTTTTTTAATAGTAATAATTTAAAAAACAATTTATTATTACTTAAAATTTTAAAAAAAAATTGTTTAAAAAATTTTTTTAAGGTTATTTTATTCATAGTTTTTTGATTATTTATAATATTAAACTTAATAAAAAAATTTTTTTTTATTACTATATTTTTAAAATTCTTAATATTTAATAAATCACTAATATTATTTGTTTTATTTTCTATTTTATTGTTTTAAACTTAAGAGCCAAATCAATTTTAAACCTAAAATTAATTACAACCAATAATTTTTTAAATAAATTAATATTGCTAACTTTAATTACAAGTTTTTTGGTTTTTTTATTTAAATTATTTAATATATATACATATATATTTTACTTTTTTTTAATGCTAAAACAAGTTTTTACTTTAATCTTTTTACTGTTTAAAACACCAGTAAAAAAATTGTCTGGTCTATTTTTATAAATAAGAATACATTAAAAAAAATAATATAAAAAAAAAACAAAATAAAAAAAAAGTAATAATTTTTTTTTGGCTTTTATTATGGTCAAAAAATCAATAAGAAAAAGATAATTTTTTTATACTTTTTTATATTTTATACAAAATAGAATTAAGTATTTGGAATTATATTTTGTTTTATATTTTGTTCCTATTAGTCTACTATACACTATAACAATATAATTAATATGTTTTTATAATTAATTAAACAATAAAATTTAATTAATAAAATTAAAAATAAGTATAATAATTAATATAATGTAAAATACAACTTTAAAACCAAATGTCAATAAATATATTAACTTTAAAAATGCCAATCAAAATATATTTAACTATTTTTTATTTTTAATCTTGAAAGTTAACTTTTTGAAACTACAATCTGCTTGATTAAAAAAGGCTATATTTAGCATTATTGTCTATATACTTTGAGATTCAGTGTTATACATTTTGTGATAATTTTTTTGAGTCAAAAACCATGACAAAGCTTCTTTTTCCACCTTTTATTGATCGGCACGTAGCTCAGAATGTCACAGAAGCTGACTGGGAGCAAGCTCTTAATTTGTGGAAAAGTAATCTATCCATTCTTCTGAAATTACCGGATCATGAGTTCGCGAAGCACCTCATAGAAAACGAATCCCTTCGAACATTTATAGAGACTTTTTTAAAAATTCGTGCAGACTTCCAAGAATTACTTATACTGGAACGCACTGCTAAATCAACAGAAATGCCCTTAGACAAAAAGGTCTTGTTAGTGTTATTACGTTGTTCTCAGCCTAAACTTGATATCATCAACCTAATTCAAGGGAAAAGTCTTATGGACGCTTTATACAAGCTCAAATTTCTCTCAGTTCCTCTTCTGCTTGATTTTTTGGTAAATTATGGAAAATCAAATTTCGACCACGCACGAGAATTCTTTGATAATCTAATTTTACTGGTACCGAGCGTGATCCAAGATTTTGAAAGCTTTTCTGGTATAATAATTGATCATATCAAGTCATTAAAGCAGAAAATTGAGGAAGCAAAAGCCAATAATGAGGTTGACTTGCAAAATCATGCCTTGGAATCTTATAAAAAATATATCTTACAAATGATTGATGTTGCAATAACGCTGGATTGTTTGTTCTCAATATCAAAGGTAGTAGCCAGTATCTATAGTAATCTACCAGGATCTGGGGAAGACCAAAGTCTTTTAAAAGTTGTTAAATCTTTTTACGAGTTTACTCTCCCTTCTATATCTAATACTATGAGCCCCGAGAATACCAAAGAATTTGCTAGGATTTTAAACATTCTAAAACACGCGTTAGTTTCATTAATATATCATATGATCGAGGCGTCTTATTTCAGTCCAGTAGGGTTTACTGTGGAAGTAGGGGATAACTCAATATTTAAGGAATCTGATAAAAAGCTGACCAACCATGCTCAAATACAAGCGACGTTGGACCGTATGAATGATGTCTTATTCTGGATTATTGAACAATCAATTTTAGAAAAACCGGTTCTATCATTTGTGGATGCCCCACTAATTCTTGATCTTGAAATTGAATTCAATTTGAGCGCAAAACTGACCAGGATTAAGGATGAGGTGCTTAATGGATATCCTTTTGGGGCTAAGCATAAGACCTTAACTTTTTGATATATTTGAATTGAAATCATAGTCACCCTTAATTTTTTCACACCGAAGATGCCCGGATAGATTATGTGAATAAATCTTTAGAGATGATGCGGAATATGGTTCAAGAGACACCACCCAGACGTAAAAGAGCTGAACAGATGAAGAATAAGATCTTAATGGTAAACGGGAGGGTCAAGCATCAAAAACCATCTCCATTGGAGCGAGCTGTTGAGGTTTACTTCATTTGCTATATTTTAACTCATCTTAGAATCAAAACATCAAAAGGTTTTATTTATCTTAATAATATATTCAAAGGAAAATGCCAAACGGCTATCGCTCATTTCACAAGTTCGCAACGTTTTTCCTGAACTTGGTGAGGGATTTGTAGAGGCATGTTTGATTAGTCTAAATGAAAATCCCGAGACGGTTATCAATCATTTATTAGAGAATACCTTGCCAGGTGACCTCGAGATATTGGATCGATCGTTACCACGGTATGAATAGAACCTTTTCAATCTGTAAACCATTTCATATGATGAACTCTTGTCTTTACCAGTCTCCCAACCCAATTTAACCGCGGTGTCGAGAATATGGAAACTGATCTTGTAGGTTTGTACCTGATAAATTGCAACATTATCAGGTTTAACCCATATATTATAATGTTGATACACTTTCCCTATAATCCTTCACAGAAGAGAGCCCTCTTGCTAATCGCCACAACATTTTCGATGATGATGAAGAGTTCAATGTATTTTCTGGAAGAACAGTCGATCTTTCACGCTTGCACCAGGGTAAAAAAAAGTATGTTCGCCTAATAATCAAGATCTTAGTTAGATTCGGACTTTGGGCTTACAAACATAACTCATTGGTATTGGAATTTTAGTCGTGGAACGGCTGAAAGGCTATTGGATGATAAATCATTTGTTGATTCTTACAGAGAGTCGATCATAGAGAATGCGTACAATATGTATGAAGATGAATATGATGACACTTACGACACTAGCGGGTTAAAAACTGGTGCCGTTGATATTCATTTACTTGATGAGCTTGAGGAGTCACAAGATAGCCAAAGGCATGGAGACCAGGTAGGATAAACCTCCGCTGCTTCTACGTTTAGCTTTATTTTTTGTTCGGTGTTTCTCGTGACACATGATAACGGTAAAAAAAATCATAAAGATTGACCCAGGCATTATTCACGAAAGTGAGCTCATTAAGACTTATACTACGGATCCATCTGTATTTGAAAGAACTAACCAAGTAAGAAAGTCAAAGAAACGTGAAGAACTCCGTAGAATTACCCAGATGACTGATGAACAACTTGAAGGATGGTTCATCATGTTTCAAAGAAATGTAAGTCCTCTGTTTGATTCTAACGGTTCATTAGTTTTTTTTTCACCCATCTTTAAACGTCTGATTTGGGATTAAAATATAGCCCAGGAAGGATAGATTGCTCGAGAAGTATGAATGGAGAGGGCAACAAGAATTTCTTGATAATGATGAAGATCAATCTAGCAGCCAATCAGAGCGTTACGCTGCAACATCAAATCAGGGTCGGGGCAGGGGAAATACTCGTGGAAAAGCACCTCATAGGGGAGGTGAAGGTGGAAATACAGCTAGTCGAGCGCAAAAAGAGAGACATAAGGGAAGGGGGGCAAATCATAATCGTAAAAATGCACATTCTAGGAAAATGGGGAAAGGTTTCGGCTCTTTGCCTTTAGATTCCTAAATAAGCAAGTTAGACGAAAAGTCTCTTTTGGAGTTAATGCCAAGATGTTTGTGTAGTTTACCGAGAAAATTTTGTCAAGGACTGTTTTAGGATTATTTAAAAACCTGTAAGCTTTAATTAATCTGAACCTATTGAGTCCCAGCTTTAAGACAAATATATTAAAAATCTTCCACTAATTCCCTTGCAATTTGTTAGAATCAGAATTAACGCATTTATACTAGAATTAACAAAAATATTCAGCGAAAAAGAATGTAAGAGCGTTTGCACCCCATCCCCGATTTCTGATTATGACCTCGAGAAACTTCAAAGTTCATTGTATTAAACACTTAAGAATAGGAGAGGGTTATTCTGTTTTAGATAAGTAGTATGAGATGTTTAATATTTCCTTCTATAAAAGCTCAAGGGTCACGCTCATATAATGTTAACACTTACCAGTAAAATAATCTGACCATTAAAACCCATTTTTTTTGAATCGTATAAATTGTGGAGAATTGGAAAGCAAAAATCAAACAGCAATATTAGTAATCTCATGGTATAAAACGTGGCAAAATAAGAATGAATAGAATTAAATGAGTTTTTTTAATCGATCATAAATGTATATTAATAAATGATTTCAACATAAGCAAAAAATTCAGTGGATTGACAGATTAAAATTAAATAATCATTTCGATTTTTCTGAATGGATTCTCTCATAGGAAATTCGAATTTGAAAAGTATGAAAGTTTAAAATACCTTTTGATTTGGCAATTTATCATGATGGGATGGATCGATATTTAATGGTCTGGTATAACGCGCGGGTTCCGATTAGAACAAAACAGTATTAAGAATGAGCAAAATTATTTTCCCAAAACACCACAGACAAATTAAAGCGTGGAAAGAAAGGTCAGAACTTCTTAGAGGTTTACTAAGGTAACTTTCATGTGTTTTTTGCGTTTGAGACAAGAAATCAACAAGTATATTTCATCATATTTGGTCTTTTTAATATAATACGATTTCATTAGTTGTGAAACTTACCGAGTATCAAGTCAAATTTTGAAAAGGAAAGTAGCATGAAAGGTAGTGACGAAAAAAAAAATTGTATATTATATGGGTCTTTAATCACGTGATATAACTGTTTGGGGAAAATGTTCTGATTATTGATCTATTTTTAGCTTATTATTTTAATCTTGATAATTAAACAAATTAGTATCTTTTTAATTAATTTTAGGAATAAAAATTTACTTTAATTGTCATCATAATTAACAAAATTTATGAAAAATTTTAAAATTTATTATAAAATAAACATATAAAAATTTTACGAATATTAAAAATAAATAATTTATATAATTTTTTTTATTAATAAGTTGTATTATTAAATATTATTGAGCAAGATTTTTAAATTCTGAATTACCTTTATCTAATAAATAAAAATAAAAATAAAAATTACATAATAATAATAATAATAATAATAATAATAATAATAATAATAATAATAATAATAATAATAATAATAATAATAATAATAATAATACTAATAATAATAATAATAATAATAATATAATAATATGATAAATAAATAAAATAGTCGTAGATTTGTTTTCATATTTTTTAAAAATTTATGTCAAACATTTAAGATTTTGTGATATATTGAAATGTTATCTTTAAATTCAATTATTTAATATGTCACAATTTTTTAACGTATTTTAAGTAAATTATAAGAGTATATAGATAAAAGAAAATTTTAAAGTTTTTTAACATTTACTATTTTTAAGAAATAACCATTTTTACATATCTAAATATAAAAAAATTATGAGTTCGAAAGGGACTAAAATATTGAAAGGTCTTCATTTAAGACACGTTTTTCCGGTGAACAGGGTCTTTTCCAGAATAATGAATTATCAATTTTACCCAGGATCAGGTCGGGTCAGGCCAGGCCAGGTCAAGGTCAGATCAGATCAAGTAATTGATTTGCTTACATAATTCTTTATAATGTCCCGATAGCGAAATATTTTAAAAATGATTTATCGATTCGATTATAACATCCAATAGATACCTTGTATTTCCCCTTTTGCGAGGATATCGGAAAATTTTTGGATAATATAAAAAAAATTATATCAAAGGATCAAGGTCTTGATCTAATCAAAACGATCATGCATAATCTTTTAAAGTCGTCCTTCCTTGCTGTTAAATAAATTTTTTTGTTTATCAATAGGGCTTTGAAATTAACTATATAATGAAAATATGAACAATACAATGAAAGAAACAAATATTAATTTTTGTATTTTAAAAATAATGTTCATCGAGGAAAAAAATATATTTAAGGTAGAATTAATAGTGTTAAGATTTTTTTGATATATGCATAGATAGATCTTGAAATTTAAGAATTTGGAGCGTGAATAATATTTTAACATGAATAGAGAAATTTTTCAATTAGATTTTCATGCATAACGTTTACTTACTTATAATTCAAAGATTGATAAGATAATATTTAAATATTTTAATAATATAATTTAAAAAAAAATTTAGATTGAAAATAAAATAAAATAAAATACAATAAAATAAAATAAAATAAAATAAAATAAAATAAAATAAAATACGATAAAATAAAATACTATAAAATAAAATAAAATACGATAAAATAAATAAACAATTTTTTTAAAGTTAAAGTAATTTTTTATTTATAATTTTTAATTGATTTAAATTTTTTAAGTTTTTTGGCTTAAAAAATATTTGACAGAATTTATATTGTTCGGATGAAAATTTATGTTTAAAATGTAAATGTAATTGAAATTATAAAATCCAAATAAAAAATGGATATTATTTTTATATTTCTATTTGGAATTAATCTTAATTTAGGGTTGAATATTTTGAATTGACCTCGGATAACGTATCTAAAAAATTGCAATTTTAATATATAATTGTATAATAAATAATAAATAATAAATAATAAATAATAAATAATAAGTAATAAGTAATAAATAATAAATAAATAAAAATAATTTAAATTCAAAAATCTTTTAAAATCAAATCGATTAAAGGGAAATAAGGTTAAACGATTTCTCGATTAAAAAATAAAAACTCTCACTAAAATTCACAGGTTTTTTAAAAAAATAGCATTAAAAATTTTAGTTTTTATAAATTTTTCATCATTAGTGGAACATAAATTTAATTTCTATTAAGCCATTATTTTTTTATTATGAAAAAAAAAAGGTTTCGATCATGTAACCCTATTAATCATTATGATTCAAATAAACGATTTACTCAATAATAATAATAACAACAATAAAAACAACAACAAAAACAACAACAACAACACAACAACAACAACAATAATAATAATAATAATAATAATAATAATAATAATAATAATAATAATGATGATGATGATGATAAATCTGAATAAGAAATCCCTTCTTGATTTAGAAAATGATTCTTTTCAATAAATTCTTGTTTTTTTTATCAAATCCACAATGAAAATATCTTTAGACAATTCTTTCAAATATTCAACTTTTAAACAGTGATTAAGTTTTTCTGTCACTTTACAATTTCCATTTAGCTAATAATTCTGACAATTAAAAACTTTTAAAAGTATAATTAATATCATTTTTTCTCAAAATCAAACCTATTTGAGGTATAACGTTGATTTTAGAAGCCATTTATTTCGGAAAATTCTTAATGATAAAGTGTGATCTTTAATACATTGAAAGGAATAAATATGCTATGATAAACTCATTATTAAAACATTATTTCATCATGACGATTAACTCGGACAATATTGATCACCGTGAAAAAGCGTCAACCACCTTTTCAATCCTTGTAGTTCAAGAACCTCTGTTAAATTCTGACGTTCAGGAGTCGTTTGATTTTTTATGTGAAAATTCAAAGATTGCAATATCTAGAGTTAAGATTCTGTTAAAGAGGCCTAACTGTAAAAATATGATTAAATCTATTTCAGAGGAGTGGGGGTTTGATAAAAAACACTTTTTTGATAATCGAATAAAAATTAAGAAATATGATGACTAAAATCTAAAATCTTTAGGTGTTAAATGAAAAAATATTCAGGAGTTTTTTTCAAATATTTCTTTCTTTATTTTTTTAAAATCTATCTTCACCCAAAACCATTGTTAATTTGAAATAAATTTTTATCCAAAATTAAAAAACAAAATTTAATTTTGATTTGAATTAAAATTTTTTTTGTCTTGACAAATAATAAACTTAAGATAACTGAAACAAGAAAAATTGTTTAACCAGCCAGATGAGAACTTTACAACGAACAAATAGCCCCCACCAAGTTGAGGGAGAAAACCAAAGCTAAAACCAAATTTTGGTCACAAAATTAAACCAGTTTTTCAAAGTAAGATTTATTTATATATGTGTCCGTTCATTTTTATTATAATTCTTAATTAGTTGGAAGTATAACGCAAAATTATACTTTATACTTTTTATTTTTCAAATTCCAAATATATCCTAATCTAACCTGCTTTAATTGTAAATGTGGGTTTCTTTTCTTTGTCCAATTTAAATAAGTCAATGAAAAGAAGGCAAGTTTAGATGTTATTGTGTGGTTTCATGTGAAAACCTAAAGATTTATAATGGAACTAAATCGAGACGTTTACCTGGGTCTGTGTGATTAGGATTTCGATTCAAGGTAAAATAATGTATTAATAGTATTTTCTATTGTATTAAACTTTTGACTAAGTTCATACTAATCAATATAATGTTTAATTCTAAAAGAAATTAATAGAAACTTACACGAATATTGCGTAACAGACCAAAAGTTTAACAAGAAGTGACATAAAGTTAATTCGAGGTCAATTAAAGAAGGGAAAAGAATGGGAGCTTGAGTAATTTAAATTAGACATTCTTTTTGGGAAAAAACTTTAAATCGATTTAAATCAAGAGGATATTTTTTAAAGTTTAATTGTTCAGGAACTTTTTTGCGTTAATGAGAGTATTATAATAGTATTCAAAGTTAATTGAGAGCTCAAAATTTTTTTATTAGATGTTTTTTAAATATTCTGTGTTTTGAGTATGTAAAAAGATTTGAAAATGAGGTGCATGAATTTCTCGAGACAATTAAAGGATTTATTTATTATTCAAACCTGTTATAAAATTCCATTTTATTGAAGATCAAAATTATTTTTTATCGCGGTACAGCATCAATTATAGAGTTGGACGGCACAAAACATGAAATTAGATATCAGCTAAAGGCGCTTTTTTAAGGTGTACGTACGATCTACATTTTTTATGATAAATTTTTTTGAGATGTAGAAAGTCAACTGATCAATAATAATAATAATTTAATTGTATAATTGGTAGTTAGATTGCTATATCTTTATTGGATACTTTTGCTCTTTGATGTGTTAAATTTGTTTGGGATAGACCATTCATACATCTTTTAAACATTTATCTTTTCAGCGAAATGAAACCACCAAACTTTCATTCATTGTCCTTTTCAACAACCCCAAATGATGATGATGATGATGATGATGATTATTATTACTATTATTATTATTATCATTGTGGAAGAAAAACAGATATGCATTACAATAAGAGCAACGGGTTTTATTCAAACCCATATACCATTGCGACGCGTCCGGTCGATGAAATTTGGGCGTCTTTTGAAAAATGTTTCTCACCTTTTTTAGTTTATTTTTCTTTTCGCGAATAATTTTTAGTTCCCTCATGAATGGTTGCAGATTTCTCTTCCTTTCCAATGACTTGACAGCTGGGCTAATTTTTAATAGACTGAAAAAAAAAGGAAAAGTAACCTAACTCATTATTTGTTTACCTAAAGCCGATATATTTTTCCCTGACATTATCTGAGATCCTGCAAAAAAATGAAACCCCAAAAATTGAAGTGATTGGCCTTTGGTACATCTTTATTGGAAGTACCAACAGAGTGGGAAAAATGGAAACCGAGAACTCTTCTCCAATTTAAGAAAATTTTTTTTTACGCGTCTCGTTATACCAAGTAAATATGTATTGTTCATCAATCCTGATCGCTTTTTTTACTAGAATATTTCCCAGAATGGGGAACAGAAATTTCTCGTCTAATTTGAGTAAAGTTTGGAAATAAATGCATGCGGGTCATCAATAATTGATGAAATTCCAAATTTCTCAATTTTACGAAATTACTGATTTTTGATTCACAATTAAAAACTTTTAAATGATATATTAATCCCTTTTTAAGAGGAGGAGGATATAAAAAATTATTAATGATTAAAGTTTGTCTCCATAGTTTGCATGAGTTTCTAATGCTTGGGCGCCAAAACTCGTGTTGATGATCATTATTGCATGTAAAATTTAAGATTTTCTTACGTAATTTTTTAAATATTCATAATTGTGACCAATTACGAAATTTTCA
This sequence comes from Geosiphon pyriformis, assembly GCA_016748015.1. Lineage (NCBI taxonomy): Eukaryota > Fungi > Glomeromycota > Glomeromycetes > Archaeosporales > Geosiphonaceae > Geosiphon > Geosiphon pyriformis. Next base: position 253,155 of record JAAOMT010000302.1, on the reverse strand, counting down.
ACATTACCCCAAAGCACCAAGTTGATCTGATTCTGAGCTTTTTCTCAGCTGCAATTTTATGCATTTCTCTTATTCAAGTTCTCTTAAAGATCGAGTTATTTAAAATAAATTAAATCCTTGTCCTATATGACCATTAAAAAAGACATTGTATTAAAAATGGGTAAACTTGTTTTTTTCTAAAGTATAAGAAACAATTAAAAGAAAAGTTTTCAAGAAAGAATAAAAATAAAAATAATTAATAAATCAATTAGTAAATCGAATAATCGGAACAATATTATAAAACCTTTAGTCCGACTCAATTGATTTTATTTGATGTTAAAAATTTTATTGTAAACACAGAATTTGGTTGAATTTCTCCTAACTAAAAAGAACCATAATAATAATGCAGAATCTAAGGTAGTAATGTTTCGAAAACCAAGAATAAATCGGTGTTGAATGTATGAAAAATTGTACATGAGTAACACAATCTATTATTAAAAATTTCTAGTCAGTTATTGAAAATTATATTGATTCAAATTTCAAAAATCTTTTCCTAATTGGGTAATATTTGATAATTTTTCTTGTGAACAAAAATTCAAAATTACAAAGAGTTAAATTGAATAATTTTAACTGTACCACCTAATGTGTGTGACATGAATAATTTTTAAAAACACCAGTGGAATTTCGAAGTAATTGTATTACTAATGGAACATTCTCAAAGGCTTAGCTTGCCTTAATTTTTTAATTTGGCCTCTTTCTAATATACACATTTGCATTTATAAAATTTGAAATAATGGCAAAATATTTTTTTTTCAAGCCTTGAAAAATAAATTAATAAATAAATAAATAATTCAATTGAATAAGAGTATTCACAAAATATACGGAAACAAAATATTTTTCAACAAATATAATAAGAAGATTTCGAAAATTTAAAGTAAACTATTCAAATTGAATAAATTTCAATTTTATTTCTGTTTGAATCTTTTTTGCTATAAGATATAGAAATTAGATCCAGACAAAGGGATTCTTCTTCGATTGTTTTGTTTAATGGGTGGTTCTTTGAATCGATTTTCATATTGACTCGGGGAATATCCAATTGTCGTTTTAGGTACCACCATTGTAAATTGAGATTTTTTTTTTGCTTGAAAACTTTTTTAAAAATATATTTTCATTATATTAATCATGAAAGAATTTGTTATTCAATTGTTTTAACGATGTATAAAGTCTGAATGCTTTAAAATGAATGATTATAATAAAATGATACATGAAAGAAAAGAAGTGAGACAACTATTGATTACTTGAGAACAATTAATGAGTTAACTTAACATCTAAAATAACAACAACAAAAATAAAAGTGATATTTGATATTAAATGATAACTTAACATTTTAAATAATAATAAAAAAAATAAAAAAATAGTATTTGATATTATTAATTAAAATCTTAACTATTAATTTTATTAAAATATTTAATCATCAAGCTATTTTTAACTTGGTTTATTATATTATAAAATTTAAATGAAAATTTTTTTAAAACAATAAATTACTTTTTTTTTTTATCAAAATTTGCAAATAAATAATTAAATACCAATTTAAATATTTAAAATAAATTTTTTTAATGTAAATATCAATAATATCAAAAATAAATAAATTATAAATTGATATTTTAATTGTTTAAAATTATATTTTATTATTAAAAATTCTTTTGATTTTTAATTAATAAAATTTTTGATTTATTGATTTATTTATTTATTTAAAATAAAATTAATTCTAATTTTTGATTGTTATTAAAATTTATTTATTATTTATAAAAATCTTTTTATCTAATTTTTTTTTTGTCAAATTTTTTTTTTTCGATTTTATTGATAGAAAAATATCAGTTTTTTTTTTAAAAAATTATTTAATCATTATATTATGATATAAAAAAAATGATACTTAAAAATATTTTGTGTAATATTTAAAATTTAGTAAAAATTAAGTTTATATATATATATATATATATTACAAACAAATGTAATAATTTTTTTTTTTAAATAAAAAACTTTTTTTTAATTATCTTTATAAAGAATAATAGTTCATTAAATTGTTTATTGATAATTAATTTTATAATTTTATAATCTTATAATATTATATATATATATATATATATTCGTAACAATTTATTGTATTTTAATAAAGATATTTCTTTAAATATTTAATAATTTTCGACAAAAAAATTGTTTTATCAAAAACAATAATTTTTTTACTATTAAAAATTATATATATATATATATATAAATCCAATAAACTTTTAATTAAATTAAAATTAAATAAATGTTTATTTGTTAATAATTATAATATTTAAATTATATATTAAATTATGATTAAATAAATAAAAAACAATAAAAATTATTTAAAAAGATATATCAATTTTTTTTATATTTTTATATATATATATATATATATTAATTTTTAGATATGTATATATTTAAATTGTAAACTACTTGCATGTTTATTATTTAAACAAATAAAAAGTAATTTTACAAAAAAGTGTAAATTCATGTTATAAATAAGCTAAAAAGTTTTTCATATATAGATTAATCATTAACAAATAAAAAATATGTTGCCTAAATTCGAGAAAGCTCTCTATTGAAAATGAAAATAAATGGTTTTATTATTATTATTATTATTATTATTATTATTATTATTATTATTTTAGAAATCAAATGCAAAGCTAAATAAGGGAGGACCAAGATCACGATCATGTTAATCAATAACCATTGTGTAATTGATTAATTAAAATTTTAACCCCTAAAGTTTTAATGATACTTTTGTTCCTTAACTTTTTTCGGATTCCAATATGAGGATCTTTTGCCCTTTTTCCAACAGAGATTCAAGGAGATAATGTATTTTTTAGTATAATTTTTTTTTTCTACAAAGCAATATTTTTACTTTAAGGCTCCCTCAAATCTATTATCTCAATGATTTTTGGGTTTCATTCTTGTATGGATTCACAAAACTTTTTCAAAAACTTTTCCTATTTGGAATCTGAATAGGTTTTTAAGTTAAAAGTAAAATTTTTTAAAAAAAAAAGATGGATTAATTAGTCAATTTAAACAACTTTATTTGGACAACAACAACAACAACAACAACAACAAGGCTCAATCTGAAGTTGTGAGGGTGAGGGCGTTAATGTTGATTTATTATTTTTTCAGAATTGAATTTGAAATTTCGTCTAGATTAAAATTAGTTTTTTCCGGCTGCCAAAAATTATCTCCAAATTGCCATAAAAATCGGTATGAAAATTTGGGCGTCGTATATTTTTGATTTGGGTTGATATTTAATTGAACCCCTCTTAATCTTCGTAATTCTGACTAAGCTCCTTGTGTAATAGATCTCCGACGCGTAAAGTAGATCATCAAAAACTTTTTTCTTTTATCGGCAACAGCAAGTGACACACAAACTCCCCGACAAAAAGATCATCCTTACCGATGATTGACTCGGAGTAAATTTTGATACCCAAAGAATTTCTAAACCTTCCATTGTCCTAAAAATACTTTTTTAAATCCAGTTTTCAACAACGGATATTTTAGGAAGCATGGTCGGCTAGACCTGATTAGTATTAACCAAACATTCCCAGATGATTTCTATCGGTTTTTGGTAATTCATTCCACATGTTTCTTAAATATGTATTAGTTGGATACGGAAAAACGATGCTAAACTATTTTTGAAAGACTATCAAAATTATTTTATATGCAATAATGGTAAAATGACGATGATTTTTTTTTTTTTTTTTTTTTTTTTTTTTTTTTTTTTTTTTTTTTTTTTTTTTTCAAATATAGTATCAATATATGTGTCATAACGCAATAATTGATTGAGAAATTTAATGATGCGTGAGAATTTTGGGCAGTATCGACCTTATAAATTATCTTTTTAAAAAAAAACTTTATATTTTATTTAAGGTGTCTTGTTGAGTGATAGTAATTTCCAATTACCCCGTAAAAAGTTAATTATTTTCGATTAATAATTGAGAAATTATGGTTTAACTTTTTCTGGTGCACAAAAGTACAGGGAACCTGTAAAAGGTAGACTTATCATTTTGGTCGAATCGAAAGTAAAAAACAAAAAAAAACATACTTTTTTGACTTCCCACCATCTTTTCAACTATATCAAAATTAATTTAACGTAATTTATAGATCTCATAAATGATATCAATCACACTAGAACTGCCCTCTTTCAAATTTCCTCACAATTTTTCAATAGTTAAATGGAATTTGGAAATGGGATGTTGGCAAAAAACCAAACAATCCTGCCTTTGTCCCCCTAACACTTTTTCACAATCAATCTTTTCGGGAAGAATTGCTGTTGACACGTCTGTGCATTATCATTATCATCATTATCATCATCATCATCATCATCATCATCGATCAATTGAGTAGATTATGATGTGTCATGATTTACTGACTGGAATTTTTTTAATTGCTATTCTGGGGAGTGGTGGTGGTGGTGGTGTTTTTGGTGGTGGGGGCGGTTTTTTCTTCATTTCCATGAATGTTTATTAATGATTAATTATAAATTTGAATATACTATGATTCTCTTTATTCAAAAAAATACCGGCTTCTAATCCAGTTTTAAATTTTTCATGATTCCCACTTTCAGCTTCAATGACATATCCATGAGTTTAAAAGAATATCAAAACAAAACAAAACAAAACAAAAAGTTCTTTTCGAAGATTTGTTTGTTATTTTTTGGGGCAGAACTCCTTTTTTTTTAATTTGGAAAAAGATATTTTTCAATATGATTATTTTTGGGTAAAATAAATAAAAATAATTTTTTATTGTTAGACGTATGGGTTTTATTTTATTTTAAAAAACAAAAACATTTCATTAAATGGCGAGTATTTTAAAATAGCCGTCATTTGTTTGATTGTTGTCTAAATGTGAGATTGACATGAAATAGGAAAGAAATTTGTTCAAATTAAAAAAATCGAAAATCAAAAGGAATCAATACGATCGTAAATGAAAAATGAATTTATGATCAATGAAAGAAACGACGAACGAAACTGGTATGAATAAGGATATAATTTAAGAGTTTTTTTTTTTTTTTTTTTTTTTTTTTTTTTTTTTTTTTTTTTTTTTTTTTTTTTTTTTTTTTTTTTTTTTTGAAATTCGGAATTTTTTTTTTCTTTGAAACCATTGATTCATTTCAATTACATCCCTTTGTATATTGGGATCAATCGAGAATCTTTTCACCCTTTTGATATTCAATTAAAATATTTTTTTTTTTTTGCAATAGTCAAACAAAAGAATCTCTTTTGTAAAAAATTTTCAAAATAAAAAAAATTTCTAAAAATAAAGAAATCCTAATGTATATAAAAATATCTGTCAACAGCAGTGGGTGTTGCTCAGTTGTTGTTGTTTTTCAATTAATGCATGATGTAAAAATATTCATCCTCCTCCC
>JAAOMT010000302.1:179667-235236 GCA_016748015.1 Geosiphon pyriformis | reverse complement strand
TTTTTTAAAAAAAAAAAAAAAAAAAAAAAAAATTAATAAATAAATAATATTTAACCTGATCAACTTTTAAACCTTTATACTAACCTTTTCAATTCACCATAAACTTTTTTTATTATTCCAAAATACTTTATATATATTTTTAAATGAATATATCGATTTAGTTATATGCATCTCTAATATTTGAATTTAAAATAAAAAATTATTTATCATCTCTCTTAAACTCAATAAGTTTGAATTACCGGGTGCGACAAAGAAGTGATATGAAAAAAAAAAAACTTAGATATTTTACATTTAAAATATTAGAATGGTTAGATAAAAAAGGGAAAGTAGAAGTATCATTTAATTTAGATCCGATTAATTTCTAGTCTAAACATATTTAATTATGCATTCTAATAAGTGTGTCACTATTTATACATAACAATTGAGAGGACCGATAAAAAGTCCATATTTGAATATATATCGATAAATGAAAAAAAAACTTGAAATCAACTAGAAATTCCAAAGTTTTATTGATATCAAGCTAGAATATGTAGAGACATGATCAGATAAAACAAAAAGGTAATTTCCATATTTTAAAGAGAATAGGAATCGATTAATAGGTTAGGGTTCGTTGTTTTTTCCTTTTTTTTATTTTTTTATTTTTTTTTTAATATTGGAAAAAAAATAAGCATAATCTTCTGAACTGAACTAAACTGAACTAAACTGAACTAAAACAACTTAAAATCAAATCAAATCAAATCATCATTAAAAGTTTAGTAATTTTCCACCAAATTTCCGTGATAATTTTTCCAATTAATTTGTACGCTTTGCATCCTGTTTTGTGAAAAATAAATAGTAATCTTGGTAAGATACGTTAGGTAGTACATTAAAAATTTTCTATATTGACAGCTCGATAGTTACCCATTTAAAAGGAAATCAAGTTTATAAAGTTGGTGAAATTTCAAGTTTATTTAAAAAGGCTATTCTGAATATTAATTATCCCTCCTATCCCCCCCCCCAAAAAAAAAAACGGAAAAATCAAATAATTTTAGAGTTTTACCAGTAATTCTTTAACTAGCGTCAAGATTTTCTTATAAATTATTTACCCAATCTTAAAACCCGAGTAAAAATAATTCCCCAGTTAAAAGAAACTGGGAAATTATGAAAATATCGGAAATTTGACCTGGGATAACCTGTGGGAATTCTCAATTTTTCCGATCTCAATCATGCAAGAGGTTGCCTCTATTGTTATTTTGAACTTTCCAGTTTTTCCGTGACCTATCACTATGATGTATTCTTTTTCAGTAAAGGGTAAATTAAAATTTTCAAATGGTTTTTGAAAAAAGCCCGATCATCATCATCATCATCATCATCATCATCATCATCATCATTATTATTTATTTATTTATTATTATTATTATTATTATTATTATTATTATTATTATTATTATTATTATTATTATTATTATTATTATTATTATTATTATTATTATTATTATTATTATTATTATTATTGCTACTATTTTTATAAGTTAGTGTGTGGATACTCGCTATTAAAAGATTTTCTAAAGCATCAAATTAATTTCATAGATTACCCAACACACATTACTTCAACAAAGCTACAAAATGTCCTTTTTTTTTGAAATTTTGAAATCTCATTGTTTGAGGGAAACTTTACATGCAAGATTTTGAAAAACTCCTCCCTCCCCCTACCCCTCCCCCTCCCCCTCCCACTTCCACTCCCACAAATTGTATTATCAATATTTTAGAGATTTGGTACCCGCAGTGTTTAAATCCATTTTATCTCTAACTTGGAGAGCAATAAAATATTGAATTAATCTACGTAAATTTGACTTTGAATGTAAAAAGGCTTTGATTTGATCACAAATATCTTATGTTACCATAAGAAAAGGAATTTTAATTCCTTCTTAAATTATGAAATCTTTTATAGTCACTGATGAAAGAATATTTTTTTTCTACCAATTAAAAACTAAATGGTATGTGTTCCTCGAATTTTCTTTTCTTATAAATAATAACCGAGCACACAACCAATTGAGATTTATGATACCCCGTTATACGTCATAAAGTATCATTACACTGCTGTTACAATCTCCCTAATAAATTCAATCATCATTTTCCCTATCAAAATTTAAAATATCAATTATCAATTATCAATTATTAAATGTGATGACTTTATCTTCAAAAGATATTTGGAACAAGAAAATTTTTTTCAAAAGCTTCGTAAGAGAATAGGTTTGGAACATTGATCTGTTTTTGTTGTTGTTGTTGTTGTTGTTGAAAAAAAAAAAAAAAAAAAAAAAAAAAAAATTTTTTTTAATGTTTACTATGTAGACAAAAAAAAATGGATAAATATTATTGACAAAAGAAAGAAGAAGGTTGATTGTTAAATTAAATTTATTAATAGGGCGCTTTCGATGTAACACATTAATTTAATTTTTTTTTTTCGATTTGTTTGTTTTTTATTTTGATATCCTCCTTAAATTCGTTTTGAGAGTTTTTTTTTTTTTTTGGAAAAAAAAAAAAATCATTCTAATTACGGATAGGCTTTATTTCATTTATATTTACATAATTCTTTTTAAGTATGTAGCATTTCAAAAAAAAAAATTATTATAAAATTCAAATAAAAAATACTTTTCTGTGTTTCGAGATTATATAAGCCTCGTGAAATCTTTATTTATTTATCATTTATTTATTCATCATTTATTTATTTATCATTGATTCTAAATTTAAACATTGTTTAAAATATGATTAATTTGGAAAAATGTTTATATCATTGAAACCGAGCACGTTTTTTTTACCTTTGGGGGGCTTCTTTTATCAATTTTCGAGATTCGGAATGCAGTCTTTTTCATTGCGTCTTTTTTTTAAAAAAAAATTTCAACCTTAACCCAATATATAAAAATAATTAAAATAATAAAAAAAACATTTGCAACTCTTTTTAACTGTAAATTGAGGTCTATATCATCAAAGTCCCGAGATAGTTCAGAGTAGAATTTAAAGTTCATCATTAAAATTCAAGTAAATAAACCTGATTCCCAAAAATTTTCAAAAGTAAAAAGCTTTTAGAAAATATAAATTACATCATTCTTTAAATTACCCAGGTTAAAAAAAAGTTTTCGTAAATTAAAAATGGTTAAAGTACTTTTTTTTAATGTATTTTATGATTCGAAAATCTTTTGGTTTTCTGAATAGTAACAAAAAAGGAATTGATTTTATCAAGTATTTTTATTATTATCAAGTATTTTTATTATTATTATTATTATTATTATTACTACTACTATTACTATTACTATTACTATTATTATTATTATTATTATTATTATTATTATTATTATTATTATTATTATTATTATTATTATTATTATTATTTTTATTATTTTATAAATAAAACTGTATAAAAACCTGTCAAAATTTTAATATGAAAATTACTAAAAACTCCGAGTTCAATAAGATCAATTTTAATTGATTCAATTTAATTTTACAATATAATATAAAATAAAATACTAAATGATTTTAACAACATAAAAAAGTTAAATTTTATGGCGTTATTATATTTCCTATCCTTTCCCGAAGAAAGGTTTCAATAGGATTATAAAACAACAAAACTGCATGTATGTAAGAAATTATGAAAAAAAATTATTATTATTATTATTATTAAAAAAAAAAAAAAAAAAAATTTTAGAATCAAGTAAATCTTAAAAATTTTGCATTTATTCATAAATGTCGATCATGCATACAACCGTAAAAGATTTGATCAAATTTTAAAATCACTGATTATATCTTGTATATATATATTTATTTATTTAAATCCTTTAAAAAAAAATAAATCATTTTCATATCTTTAATAATCAATTAAATTTATGATTAAAAAATATTTATCATGGTTATCATATATAATTTTTTAAAGATGAAAATTTTATTTTATAAAATTCATCGATATTTAAGAATACCAAGATTTTTACCTTATCATTCATGTATAAATTTTTTTACAAAAAAAAAATATTTTGATTAACTAATTCATACCTTCCATTCATTCATTCATTCATTCATTCATTCATTCATTCATTCATTCATTCATTCATTCATTCATAAAAATTAAATCTATCAAATAATGTATTTTCAATTATGTCATCAAATCATTAATAATCTATATATGTTTTATTCTAAAAATAAATCTTTACATTAAATCTTTTGATATTATTTTAATGAACAAAATATTTTGAATAATTTATATTTAAAAATAATATTTTTTTTTTTTTTTTAAAAATAAAATAATTTTCGATTAAATGTTATACTTGAAAATCTAAATAAATTATTATTTATTTTTCTCTATCATAAAAGTAATTCTAATCAAAATTTTTAATTATACAAAATATTTTTATATTATAAACAATTAATAAATAATATTTAAATTAATTATAATCATTTATTTTTAAAACAAATAATTTTTTCGTAATCAAAAAATCCCATCTTATTAAAATTATATCAAATTTTTTTTTTTATCAAAGCAAAGGTTTTTCTGTTTGTTTTCTTTTTTCTTTTTCTTTTTTAATCATTTCATCATTTCATACATGTTATAACTTTTGAATACATAGAAAATGTAAATAAAAGACCATTCATTTTCAATGACCATGATGTAATTCATATCAATAACTTGAAATCTCGGAAGATCCTTTACAATCTAAAGAATTTATCATTATTATTATTATTATTATTATTATTATTATTATTATTATTATTATTATTATTATTATTTATTATTATTATTATTATTATTATCTACACCGTGTCCTTTTCAAAAGGTTTTTGCATTTTTGATCTACGAATCGGATAATATTTATGGAACTAAATTACAAGATTAGATGAAATTTTTCCTTTGGAATCATCGATTTCATATTTAGGATTTACCACCTTAAAAATAAAATGATCTACATTCAAAAGAGGCTATCTTTTTACCTTCCAAATCAAGAAATACCAAAAACCTTTCATGATCATTACTTTTTAGGAATATAATCAGAAATTTATTTTTTCAATCTTAAAATATATATGCAGGACTTAAAACGTATTTGGATCTTTGTAAATTATTCTATTTCCCAATCAATCAAGGTTTTCAAAAAAAAAATAATAATAATCTCTTTTTACTGAAAATCTTTCCATTTTCATTTTATTAATATTTGTGTAGTAGATCGAAAAAAAATTTGACAGAAAATTTCCTTATGGTCTAAAAAAAAATAAGGATATTACATTGAGCTGCAATGAATACTCCTCAAAAAAAGAAAAAAGATTCTCGAAAAACGTCATGGCTAAAAGTTTTTGAGAGTAGGTACATCCTCTTATGACTTCATTTCACCTCGATAAATGAAATTCTTCAAAGAAGTGTCTCGAAAAATTCGAAATTTCCGGTTTTTTATTCAAGTGATTTCAAAAAAGAATATATTCCATTTTTCTAAGAGAGGATAAAACGATACGGAATTTCTTTCAAAAAACTGAAACTTCATTTGGAAAATTCTAAAAAATGACAAATTTAAAAGTTTCTATATTTTATTCATCTAAAGAAATTTTAATGATATTGATCGGTTCTAATATAAATTTAAATTAAGATTTGATAAACTTGAAAATATTCAATTAAAAAGTAATATAAATCAATATAAAAGCTTTTAAGAAAATAAATATACTTGAAAAATTATAGTACAAATATATTTAATGAATATATGTTTTGAATTTTATTATTAAATCGAAAAATGTTCAAATCTATGATTATTTTTCTTTAAAGATTATTATTATAAATTGAGAAAAAGAAGATTCTAAAAAATAATTAAAAATTAAAACGTGCAGAGATCTTTGAAATAACAATCTCATCGATTCTTTCAGATCAGAAATTAGACCAAAGAAAGTGTAGTTTCAACAAAATCTATTCTAAAAATTTCTTTTTTCATAAAATACAGTTTCTACAAAACGAATGAAAAATCATCCAAAAGATTTAGCACCATTTTAAAAACTCTTGAACATAATAAATCTTAAATTTATGATTTGATTCACGCAAAAAACATTATTATTATTTCTCCCTTGAAGAAAAAGTATTAAAGTTGGTTTTGTTTAGAAAATAAAAAATTATGATCAAATCGATCCAGCTAAACCCCACCCCCCCCCCCAATTTCTCTAAAGAAAATAAATTATTATACAAGGATTTTCTAATGCAATTGATCATAAAATATATCTTTATGAGTTTAAGCAAATTCCTTAATATATATTGTAAATATGATCTCAACCATACTACTTTTAATTTGTTCATAAAAAAAAATTTTTCTCTTTGACAAAGACTAAACTATCCTCAAGATCGATTCTTTCTCTTTTGTATTTTGTATTTTGTATTTTGCCTTATAAAAATAAAATCGATGAGATCTTTATTAAATATTCAATCGAATGAAAGAAAGATGACAAAAAATAATTATTACAAATTTTAAATCAATAAAGATTTGCATTTGCATTTGCATTTGTAGAAATTCAAAAGTCAATATGCACTTGAATTTTCTTAAGAATTAATCAAAGATTTTTATCTTTATTATTGATCAAAGTTATTAAATTAATATTTGACTTGATTGTTAAATCTTTGATTAAAAAACTATAAAAATATTAATTACATATTAAACAATTTTTTATTTTCTGTTTTAAAAAAATTTTAATTTATAAGAATATCTTGTCTTATTAATGTTAAAAACTTGGGTTAATTACTAAAATTAATTTTTAATTTTTAATTATTATTAAAATTAATAATAATATATGTAATTTTATTACTATTTAATACAATACAACAATACTGTGTTTTAAAATTAATCATAATTTATGTGCTTTTTATATACATAACCATACATAAGTTTAATTAAAACTAAATTATATTGAATTTATAAAAGAAAATTTATTCAAAAATGCTATAATTGCAACCAAACTATTACTATCAGAAATTAAATTAATTAACTATGCAGCAATTTTATTTCCATTAAATTTAATTTTTTTTACTAAAAAAAAATTTAGATTTCCATTAAAAATATTATTATCTAATAAACCATTTAGAATACATTTTATTTTATAATTACAAATTTTTTTTATTTTAACATCTAAAAAAAAGCATCAAACAACTTTATAACCAAAAAACTAAAATACTAATAGGTTTAATAATAGATTTAATTAGCAAAACCAATTTAATTAGATCAGATTTTAAAAAAGCCAACTTTAAGCCAATTGTAGAATTAATAAAGTTAATAAAAACTAAAAAGACCAAAAAAACAACATTCTTAACATAAAAATTTGCATTAATAAAATAAAATTGAAAAATTTTAACATTAATAGCAGATTTAAAAAAATCTTAGAATAAAAATAATTAAAAAAATAATTCAATTTTATTGAATGAATTAATTTAATAAGAATTCAATGTGTAAAATCAGTTTTATAAATATTTTAATTGTTATTTTTTCCAAAAGATAGCACACTAATATAATTTATATCTTATATTAGCATTTTTAAATTTAATATTAGACATAATTATAATTCTTAGTAAATAATTATACAAATCAAGAAAAAAAAGTAAAAAAAAACAAAAAAAGTTGATATTATTGTATTAATCTTTGTTTTGAATAAATTTTTACAACTTTAAGAAGTTTTATTTATATATTCTTAAAAAAAGAATTAATAATAGATTAGTAATTACATTAATAATTCAGTTAATAATTAAATTAATATTTAAGTTAATAATTAAGTTAATAACTAAATCAATAATTAAATTAACAACTACTTTTAAAAATAAATAGTTAACTAATAATTTTAATGACTAAGTAAACAAATAAAATTAAAAAGTAAAAGTTTTCTTTCCAAAAAAATTAAGCTTTGGTAAAATTAATTTTTCTAGAAAAAGTTTTGAAGTTTTTATTTCAAACTTAACTAATTTGGTAAAATTTTTAACTAACAAAGTATAAAGTTATGATAATATTAATTTTGAATTTAAGAAGCCAAATTTTTGTATAAATATTTTGGCTTTTTTTGCAATAGTTAAAACTTTTTAAATATTTAAATATACAATGCTTAAGATTTCTATCTGAATTTTTAAAATTTTTTTTTTCAAAAACTTCATATTTTTAATAATTTTACAAAGTATTCTATAATATTTAAGTTATCTTTTATATTACAATTTTCTGTTTATAGGCAAAAAAAAATTTATCATTCTTTTAAGTATATTAAAAAATATATATATTTTGGCAATTATGTATTTAAGCATATATTTCTTTAATTTGCTGCCAATTTTCTGTTTTTTTGTAAGAGTTTTTTATAAATTAATAACAAAATATATTCCAATTCTATCTTTAATTGTTATTTGTTTTCTAATAGTAAGCAAAATATTAGAATAGTTTTTTGTTTAATATTTATAAATTATAAAAAAAGTATTTTAAATTTTTGATTGAAAAAATATTTTGTTAATTAAGAATAGTTTTTTTCATTGATTTAAAAATTTGTTATCAAAAACATTGTTTTAATATGATTGATATTTAAAATTAAGTTATTAATACTTAAAAAAAGTATTTTATACATTTTTTTTTCTTAAGTTTTTCTTAAAATATTTTTTTTTTAAACAATTATTTATGTTTCTATTAAAAAATTTAAAATTGTTCTAAGTTTTTGTTGTAAAATAGTTTTATAATTGAATTCAATTATATACAGTTTTAATATTTGTTTTAATAGATAATATTGTCATATATTTATAGAATAAAAAAAAAGATTTATAATCAATTATATTATGACTTATTATTTAATAAGTAAAAAATACTAAAGACAAAACTTTGTTTTAAAGATTTGTTTTTATTGGTTTTTGTAAAGTATTTGATTAAAATAGTTTATTAATTTATTAGTTTGTAGATAATAATAATAAAAACTTATAATATATTCCAAGTTTTTTTAAAAGTTTTTCTACTAATAAATTAAAAAAGCTTTTTTTTTATTTAAAAGTAGTTTTTAAGAGCATTTATGTTTATATATAATTTCTTTGTAAATGAAATTAGCAATTAAAATAGTAATTTAATCTAATATTATTCTTGTTTTTACTTATTTTGTTAAGTAATATGTTGTTGTTATAATATATCTATTTTTATTAAAAATTATTATTAAAAATCTAAAAATATTAATTCCAATTTTGTTAAAAAATCGACTAACAAAAATCAGATAAATGTTTTTTTTTCAATTAAATTTATTTTTTTATTAATAAATATTATAAGTTATAATATATTCTGTTATATTTTTTTCTAAAATTAACCAATAATATTTTGCTAATGTTTTTTGATTTGTTATTGTTTTTCTAAAATGTTTTGCTAAAAAATTAGTGTACATATTATATATTATAATTTTTTCAATATAATTAATTTTAATTGATGTTTTTGCCAATCTGTTTTTTTATTGAATGACCAATTGAAATAAAGCATCTGTGTTTTAATTGTTTATTGTTTTGTAATATTTAATATTATAATCATATTTGTTTAGATATATTATTCAGCAAAAAAATTTTGTAATTCAGTTTTTTTTTATTTTTTAATTAAATTAAAGCTTAATAATCCGTATAAATATTGAATTATTTTTTAATAAAATATTAGTTTTAATAAGCAGTAGATTATATTACTGTTAAATATTCTTTTTTAATAATTGTGTAATTTTTATTAGTTTGATGAAGAGTTTTGTTATTATAGACTATAATATATATTTTTTTCTTTTTGAAACAAAACAGCACCAAATAAAATATCAAAAACATTAGTATAAAAATAAAAAGCTTATCAAAGTTAGATTATTTTAAAATGAGTCTATTAAACAGTATTTTTTTAAGAGTTTTAAATGCTTTTTGCTAAAAGATATTCTAATAATAATTGACATTTTTTTATAAAAACTAATTAAGTAAATGTGTAATTTTGAAGAAATTTTCGATAAACTTTTGGTAATAAGAAGTTAATTCAAATAAAAATTATAATTTAAAAATATTTTTTGATTGTCTAAGCTTTTGTATTTTTTCTATTTTGATTAAATTTAAAAAATTCTATTTTTTATTACAAAATAACCTAAAAACTAGATATATTGTTATTTAAAGAATGATTTTACTGAATTAATATTAAGTTTAGCATTTTTAATAAATCAAAAAAATTTTAAAGCTGGTTCAAATGTTTATTCTGAGTTTTTAAATATATAAAAACAAATTATTAATGCTTTGATTCAAAAACTTTATCTATTAATCTTTGAAAAATAAGTATTATATTTGTTAATCTAAAAGATATTATAATAACTTATAAATTTTATATTTTGTAATATAGTTTTTTTGCTAATAAAATTATTTTATTTGCCAAAATTCAGCAATTAAATTAATTGTTATAAAATAAACTTAGCTTTTAGATTAATTAAAAGTATTGTTAACTCTTAAAAAAAATATATATATCTTGTTTAATAATTGTATTTAACTAATAATAATCAATATAAAATTATAAATTTTTTTTTGATATTATTATAATAGAAAATATTTATTTATTTTTGGTTTTTTATATAAATTCAAGTTTTTTATTTCTTTTTTAATAAATTTATTATTTTGATAATTTAATTAATAAAACTTTAAATAGATAAATTAAATATTTTTAATTTAAATTATATATTAGATAATATTTGTTTGACTAAAATGTTTTTTTATTTTACTAATTTATTTTGTATTAACAGATTTTTAATATTAATTTTTCGGTTTTTTGATTGAATTTCTTTTGTTCAATTGTTAATCAGATTTTTGGCATTTTTTCTTCAAATGTTTTTTGTATTGTTTTGATTTTTTTATTAGAAATCAAACTAATTAGTTTTCAATCTTTAAAAAAAGTCAAATATAATTTGTATTTATTACTTAGAAAATAGAAAAAATAATTGTACCAGTATTGAACATAAAGATTATGTTATCATTAATCTTATTTTGCTTTTCTTTTATTTATTGCTTAAATATTTTTTTAAGCATTTTTTTATTAATTACTAATTTTTTGCTGTTTGCTTGTATATTATTTAAAAGTTTTCTATTATTATTAAAAATAGTGAAAATTAAATCAGTTTTTTTTTAAAAAAATTATCAAAATTATCAGAATTATTATTGTTATTGCTTTTTTGTTATTGATATTATTGTTGTTACTAAGCTACCGTAAAAATATTGTTTAATATCAATATTTAACTATTATAAATTTATAAAACTTATAATTAAGAAGAATATTAACTTTTTTTAATTATTTGTTTTTAATAATTATGATATAGTTTTTTGTTTTTAATACTTTTATATTATTTTTAATACATATATTATTAACTCAAATAAAAATAGCTTTCTTATTTCTATGTAAATTAGTTATAATTCTGATTGATAGTTTGTTAATTTTTTTTCCAATTATATCTAAAAATATTAAACTAAAATTTTAATTGAAGAGCCATTATTTAACTATTTGGATATTATTTTTTCTTAGATATTAATAAATTTTCGAAATTGTAAATAAGTTATAAGCTAACCAAAAATAATATAAACAGATGTTTTTATTAAATTTTTGACTATTGAATAAAGATCTGATTTCTAAATAATTTTTGATAATTTTAACTTTAATAAATTTTTGAATAATTTTAATTTTAATGTTATATTTTTGTTGTTAAATATTAAAACTGTTGTATCAAAATTCATGTTAAAATTTATTTTTTGTTTCTTGAATTAAGTTTTTTTAATAATTTAATATTTTGTTCTTATAATTTTATATTATTATTAGTTAAATTAAAATTAAACAAGATATTTTTTTTTGGCTTGTATTCATACTTTTAAAAGATATATTTACTAGTTTAAAGTCTAATATTTTGTTGTTTTGACTAGAGAATTCTTTTTAAAGAAGTTTATATAAGTCTGATTAGTATTTAAATTAAAAATTTAATTATTATTGTTTCTTAAATTTAAAAAAAGCATTAAAAGATTGTTATAATTTTGTGTTATATAATCAGTGTTTTTACATTGATAACAGAATAAAAAACTTTAATTTTTAAATCTAAAATTATATTAAGACTGTTAAAATTGATTTTAATAAGATTAATATTAAAATCTTAAAGATTTTTGATACTGTTTTGGTTAATAGTTTTAAAATTTTGACAAAATTTGTTTTTAATCTATTTATTAATTGTTTATTTAAGTTGTATTCAAAATAAAATTATTTTTGATACTAAAAAACCGATAAAGCTTAAATAAATTTATTTTTAAATCTTTAATAAAAAAATAAATCTTTTGTTCTTTTATTTAATTTTTTCTTAAGTTTATATATTTTATTAATTTTCAAATTGCTTTGGCATATTTGATAACTACTTTTTCTGTATTTTGTACTTTTTTTTCTAATTTTATTTTTTACTTAAATATTAGTATTATAATATAAATTTTTTTTTAAATTAATGAAAAAAAAAGTTGTATTTTGACTAATATTTTCAAAAACCATTAAATAATTTGTTAAGCAGTTTTTTTAGCAGTCTTTTGAGTAAATTATACAATAAAAAATTCTTAAAAATATTTTTCAATTATTTGGAATTTGTAATTATTATACTAATTTGTTATAATAGCTTTTTTAAAGTCTTTAAACTATTTATTAGATTTTAAGAATCTTATTTAAACAAAAATAAAAACTTATGTTTTGATAACTTAAAACAGTTTAAATGTTTTAAAAAACTAATAAAATATTTGTTTTATTTTAAACAATAAAAAAAACTAAAAACAGAAACTGTTTGGTAATTTTTTTTGTTTTTGGTTTTTAAATAGATTTTAATTTGTTGATAACCAATTATTCAATTGTGAATTTGTTGATTTAAAATTTAAAATTTAAAAAAAAATTAATTAAAAATAACTGAAAATATTAATTAATTAATATAATTATTTTTGATTTCAAATTTTTTTTAAAATAGATTTAATCAAAAGAATAAACAGTATATGCTGAATAAGTTTTGGTTAAATATTTAATTAAAAACCAATTTCAAAAATTTTAAAACTATCATCTAGACTGTTTTTTAATTGAAAAACAAATAAAACAAAATAGAAAAAAATTAAGTTTAATATAGATTAAATGATTTTAATTATGTATTATAAAATAATCTCAGATTTCTTGTATTAAAAAAAATATTTATATAATAATAAATAATTTTAAGATTAAATAATCTTATAAACAGCACTATTTTTATATCATAATTAAATATAATATTTTAACAGATAGTAAAGAAGAACAAAATTATATAACTATAAAATAATCAAAAAAGTAATTCATTTTATTAAGCAAATTGAATTAATATTCAATATATAAGATTAGTTTTATAAATATTTTAGTTGCTATTTTTTCTAAAAATAACAAGAGAATCTGAAAGTAAAGAAATAATTTATATTATTAATAAAAAATAATACACTAATATAATTCTATGTTCTTTATTAACATATTTTTAAAAATAAATAAATAAATAAGTTAATAATTATATTAATAATTAATTAATAATCAAGTTAATAATCAAGTTAATAATTAAGTTAATAATCATATTAATAACTATTTTTAAAAATAAAATAACTAATTAATTATATTAATACTAATATATATAACTAATATATATAAAATAAATAATACTAAAAAGTAAACGTTTTAATTATAATATTAACATATAAATTAGCTTAAAAATTATATATTATTTTAATTTAACAATATAAAAAATAAAACAAATTTAATTATTTCTTTAAAAACTATATATTTAAAAAAAAATTGATTAATTAAGTTTAAAAGTATTATGTTTTTTTTATTAAACAAAAAAAAATACTAATTGGTTTTAATATAACTTAAGAAACTTTATTAAAAACATTAAAAACATTTTAAATATTATTATTCAAACTATTTTTAAAAATATTTTACAAATAACAACAATTAAAAAAGAAATAAATTTAAAACCATTAAAAATTTAATTATTTTAAGAGTAAAAAAATAAATAAATTTGCAAATTTAAACATAATAACAGCATTTAAATAAATTAAAATGCAAATTTATTGTAAAACAATTTAATATTATTTTTAAAATTTAACTTTAAATTAATAAATTAAAAAACAATATTAATATAAATTAAAAAAACACTAAAAACCAAAGTAAAACTTATTTATTTAAAAATCTTAAATAATTAATAATTGTTTTTTAAACATTAATAAAAACAGAGAAAAAAAAGATTTTTAGTTTTTATTTAATTAATTTAATCTTTAAGATTAATAATTCAATAAATTAATTAAGTAAAAATATATACAAAAATAATCTGTTTTGTATATAAGTTGGTAATTATTATTTAAATTTCTAATAAAATTAAATACTTTAATTAGTATTAATACTGCAAAAAAACAAAAAAACCAAAGCTTTATTGTTTATAAAAGAAGAAACTGGTTTTAAAATATTAAAATTAATACTAAAAACATTAAAAATTTTTTTTTAACACTTCAAAGATTGTTTCTTAATTGACTTGAATTTTTAATTATTTAAATAGCAAAAAAAAAGTAATTTAATTATTGGCTTTTTATCAAATATTTTGGAACTTTTAAACAATATAGAAATTATATTAAGATTATCTTAAATAAATTTTTTTGAAAGAACTTTAGAAAAAAAAATTTTTATTCAAAAATAAAAATAGTGCTTTAAAATTACCAAAAAAATAATTTTTAATTTACTTAAAAAAAGTATTTTTACAAAATATTATTAAACAGTTTTAATAGTTATAAAAGCTTTACTAATAAAAATACTATTAATTGTTTCGAAAAATAAAAAATTGCTCTTTGCTTCAATTATAGTTATAAAAATACAAAAAAAAGAGTTTTTTTATATTTAATATATATTATTGTTGTTATTATTGTTATTGTTATTTAATATTTATTAAAAGTATTTATTTTTTATTTTTAATAATTAAAAAAGCTACTGTTTATATTTTGTAATTTAAAATACACAAATAAATATTAAGATTATTTTAAAATACTGTTTTATAAAAAATATTGTCTATTTTTTAATTGTTACATTTGTAAAATAACCAATTTTATTTTTAATTTATATAAATATTGTGTATAAATTTGATTTTTTACAAATATTTTTTGTTTATAAACTATTTTTAGTTTGTATTATATATATTAATACTATTTTATATATATAAATTAATAGATAATTATTTAAATAGTAATAATTAAATCGAAATATAAAAAAACATATATTAATTAAAAATAAAAAAATAAAAAATATTTTATACTAATAATATAGTTTTTTTAAATTAAGTTTTATTATGTTTAAGTTTTATTGTTATTAATACTTAAAAAAAAGGTTAAGTATTAATAATTTACAAATTATTTAAATAAAAAATATTTTAATAAATATTTAGCTTATTATTTAATTAAAATTACAAAGAAATCTTTTTAAAATTCTGTTGAATTGTATTTTTAATGCTTATAATAAGTTAAATATTTTGTAAAATAACAACTTTTTTGTTTTAAAACTATTTTTACATAATTGTTTATTTTTGTTATTGGTTTTATGATTTAAAATATATTAAAAAAATATGGCAAATATTTTAAAAAATATATAAGATATATAATTTTATAAAATAGTTATACTTAAAAAATAATTAAAATAAAATTAAAATATATAAAAAATTTGTTAAATATTTTGGTTATATACATAATAATTGTATTAATAAAGTTATAATAAATTTTGAATTATTAAGTAAATATAATTTTTTATTTGGCTATAAATATATTTATAAATAAATTAAAAATAATTACAATAATACAAAATATTTTAAATATTATTAATAATTTTTTTAAGATTTCTAATATTTTTATTAATATAAAAAAATAATAATCATTTTAATCAATCTTAAAATCAAGAATACTGTTTTAAATATAAGTAGGTTTTTTATTTTAATTAAAAAAATTAGTGAAATTTATTGTTATTTAAATATTTTTTATTAATTAATTCTATTAAAACTTTTATTAAAAAAAATTATATTTAGTATTAGTAATATTACAATTTATTATTAATTAAAAGATTTAATTCAATTTTATACTTAAAAATATAAGATTATTTTATTAAAAAAAAGCTGAAATCTAAGCAAATATTTTTAAGTAAAACAATTTATTATTTTTTATTATATAGTTTAAAGTTTTTTGAATAAATTTAAGCTAAAAATAGGTAATATTAATGTTAATTTTTTTAAATATTAAGAAAGTTTTTGATAAATTCTTTAGATATAAATTATTAAATTTTAAAATTTTAAGATAAATGTTTTAAAATCTGTTATAACTTTTTTTAAATTGAAAATTATTTTTTTAAATTATTTTTTTGAACTGTAATATTATTATCTTAACCAAAAAATATATAATGTATTTTGATTTTAAATAATATTTTGAGTATTTTTAAAATAATTTTTTAAATATATTAAAATTGCTTTTATTAACTAGTTTTTAAATAGTTTTAAAATTTGTTTTATATAATTAAACTTTTATTATTGAAAATGCTTAAATTTTAAAAATTTGGTTTTTGTTTAATTTATATATATATATAATTTTATTTTAAAAGTAATCTTATTAAAAAATATTTATGATTAATATTTTCTCTAAATAGAATATAATGCCTTAATATTATTTATTTAATTTAAAAAAAAACATACATAAAAAAATATTGATTTATTTAATACTATAAATAGTATTTTAACATATTTTTTAAATTTAAATTTAAATATAGACATTAAAATTCATAGTTTATTGTTGTTTATATTGATTAAATTATAGATTATTGTTTTAATACTTGAATATATTTTATTTCTTAAAAAAATAGTTATCAATTTTTGTAGTTAAGTAGTTTTTGAATATTTGTTAAACTAAATTATATTTAATTATACATAATTTTTATAATTTTTATTAAATAAAATATTAATATATAAACAATATTGTATTTAATAAAAAAGTATTACAGTATTTTAAATAAAAATATGTTAATATATTAAGAAATAAGACAATATTTTTAAAATTGTTATTTATAGTTAATATTAAAATAGATTTTAATAATTTTTAATAGAATAATATTTAATAATACTTATTATTTTATTAAATTTATACAGAATTTAATTAAATATGTTTAATAGAAAGCTATATTTAATATCAAAATTGTTAATTTTTTTTGATACACAATATTAATTAATATTATATTATTTTAATATAATATAATATTTTTATATAAATTTAAATTTATAAACAATACTATAATTAATTTGTGTACATATATAATAAAAATATTACATAAAAAATTGTTTATTATAATTAAAAAATAATTTTATAATAAAGTTTATTTAAGTATTTTAAGTATTTAATATAATAAAAATTTCAGATTACAATTTGTATATAATATGAATTATCTGCTTAACAAATTTATTGAGTAAATAGTTTTTATTCTAATAATTTATAACTATAGTGTGTACAACTTAGTTCCGACTACTAAACTAGATAAAATTCAAATCACTACTTCTTGCTCAAAAAAAAAGATAGACACCAAATTTAATCATAGAATGATAAAGCTATTCAAATTAAACAATGTTATGTTTTCAAATTTTCTGTAAAATAATTTTTAATAAAACAGTAGTAATTTAAAGTTGAGCAATTTTACTATTAAACTAATAATTTGGCCACCTACACATGATCAACATATATAATCATATTTGTTGCTAATTGGCTAATTTAAGAATAGTATATTAATTAAACTTCCCCTAATCATCAGTTCTATATCTTTTAACGCGTTCTTTTTATTTTATTTAAATTTGGTCCTTATTGACCACGATTTTTACGATCATTACAATATTCAAATGATTATTATAATAGAAACGATTATAATTATTAATATGTAATTGTTCTTTTTTTTGTACATAAATAATGGCTTTCATTCATTTTGTGGTATTCAGTATCTGATTGCCTTTTTGTTAGTTCTATCGCTGCTATCTTTATATATATATTACACGCGCAATTAAAAGAAAATTAAATATTTTTAAACATATCCTGATCAGTCGATTCTCCCTAATCCAAACATTAATTATTATCGTGTTACAGTGAGGCATGCAGGTCACGGTTGTGGAATCACGTGAACATGTGATCCGGGAACCCGAATTTGCTGTGTCCCGTGATAGCAGATCGACATCTCAAATTTGGCCACTTAAAAATTTTTGGTCGTACACATTGTAGTATAAATATAAATATATTTTTAATGTTTTATAATTTGATAATATATATTAACATAATAATTTATATATAAAAATATATAAAAGTTTTATGTTTAAAGTTTTATTAATTTTTAGTAACATAAAAACTACAATATCAAAGTTATTTAAAAATTAGAAAAAACAGTTAATTGTCTAATTTCAAGCTTAAAACTGAGTTAAAAAAAAGAGTTTTTTTCTTTGATTTGGTATTTTCTCAGACGTGTTATATCTTAACAATTTTATATTATATTATATAATAATTAAACAATATTTATTAAAATAAAATAATAATAATAATATGAATTATATAAAGTATCATGAATAAATATTAAATAAAATTTTTAAAACAATATATAAAATTGTATAATAAATTTTTAAAGTTGATTGATTTATTTAATTTTTTCTAAAATTATACAATATATTAATAAATTAATAAAATAAAAATCATAATACAAAACAAAAAAACTAATATTAAAAAACTGTTTTTATAATTCTATTTTTTTAAATCATAAATTAATTTTTATTTTTTATTTTATTTATTTAAAAATTTAAATTGTTAATTATTATTACTATTAATTAATTATATAATTTAATATAAAATTATTATAAAATTATATATGTATTTAAAATATGTTAATATTGTTAATCTATTTTTAATATTTTAATATTAATTTTTTGGAATATTTCAAATTATTTTAAACAATTTTATATTGAATATATAATTTTTATTAAATTTATTGTTTTTTTTTGATTATTTAATAATTAAATAATATAATAATTTTTCTTTGTATATTTTATTATTTACATATTAATATATATAAAATGGTTTTTTTATTCTATTGTTTTATAAAAAATCTTGATTTAACTTTTTGTATAATATAAATAATAACAATTTATTATTTATTTTAAAGTTTTTTTCAGTTATAAACTAAATTAAGTATGTTTTTACCAAAAAATTAATTGATAATACTGTTATTTTTTTATTAAATTAAACAGTATAAATTTTATAATATGTTTTTTAATGTTTTATAAGTTACTAATATTAATAAAATAATATTTTTGTTTTTTTATTATAATAATGACTAATTTAGAACATATTTTGTCATATTGTATTAGATAATAATTAGGCTTTGCTATATTAATTAATAAAAAAATAAGAGTTTAATTAAATTAATTTTAATTTGTTCTTTAATAATATTACAAAAATTAAAATATTATTTAATATTTTTGTATATAAAACCAAATTTTTTAAAAACAATTAGTTTGTAATAAATAAAATAATTATAATACACAAAAAATTCATTTTATTTGAAATATTTAACTAAGTTTAATAATGTTAATAAAACTATTTAAAACTAAAATTATTAGTAATGATATCAACTTTTAAAAAAAAGTATTAGATATATTTGAGTATTTAAATAACTATTGCAGTTTTAATTTAAATTAAAAAGTTGTGTGTTTTATTTGTTTTTTTTTGGTACAAATTGTTTTTTATAATTTTCGAAATTTATTTTCATGTTCAACCAATATAAACATAAATTTTAGCATTAATATTTAAACCCACATTTTTTTAATATAATTTAGTTTTTTTATGTTAATTTCAAAAAATTTCAATAAAAATAATTGTTTAATAATTTTTATTAAATTTAAAATAAACATTTTTTAAAAAATATTGTTATTTATAATTTTAAAAATTACTTTATTTATAAAATAAAATAATTAAATAACTGTTAAATTATAAAAAACTATTCTAAATTTTTTAAATCTTTGAAAATAAAAACAATAAAAATTGTATTTGATATTTTATGAAATTTAATATTAATATAAGTTTTTTAATATATTCTAAAAAGTATAGTCGTAATTTTTAAGAGTTAAAAACTATGTTAACTCAAATTATAAATTAATTTATAAAACTAAATCTTGAATTTTTTATTAATGCTTAATTTTTTATAATATATTTAATATCTAAAATTTTTTTACCATTGCTTTTTTTATTAATTAATAATAATTTAAAACTAATTTAAATAAAATTAATTTTGTTTAATGCTTTTGGTAATAAGATTAATAATCATACTTTAAAATATTTATAATTATATTTAAAATTGATATTTTAAGCTTTTTTTGGCTTATTTTTTTGGTTACTGCTGGAAAACATTTGAGCTGTACTGTAAAATATTCTTTAATAAAATAAATTAATATAGTTGTTACAACATTTTTTTGTTTTAGCTCTTTAAATTTGATTTTATATTTATTTTATTAATATATGGAGAGCATATATTTTAAGCATTATTAATTGTAAAAATAATGCGTTTCTGAAAAAATTGAATTTTTATTTGCTTTAATTATTAAAGTTGCTTGATTTTGAATAAATAATAATAACGTATCATTTTGTAATAAATTTGGCTTTATTCGAAAAATTTTAGTTGGTTATTTTGTAAAAAAACAATGTATTTAGATTTTATTCTTAATTAGAATTATGGCCTATTTATAGAATTGTAAAAGTAATAATATAATTAATTAAAAAATTTGTTATAACTATTATAAAATATTTTTAAAAAAAATACTGGTATTTTTGATTGCATATTGTTTTGTTTATCATATTAATTTAATTATATTTGTTTAATAAACATTTCTACATGTTAAACAAAATATTTAATTTAATTTTTAAATGTTTTTTTTAATCGAATATTTCCCTGTTATAGACTTTGCAGTAATTGGAAATACGTTTTTTAAATGGTTTTCTAAATAAAACAAATAATATTAACAATAGTTTTTTTTTAATAGTAATTTTTTTTAATTTTTTAATTAAGTATTAGTTACTGATATTATATATTATAGTCATTTTATTTTTAAAATAAGTTGTTGACTTAATTATTGACTCAATTATTATCTGATTATTAATTAACTTGATTATTTATTTTTTTGATAAATCCATGAGTAAAATTGTAGAAGAAAATTTGATTATTTAAGTATTAATAATTTACTTTTTTTATTTTTACAATCAACTTTTTTTGATTTAAAAATTTTGGAATAAAAAATTATAATTTTTTTTCTAATTTGTTTATTGTTAAAAATAAAATTATAGCAATTATATCATTTTTTTTAACATTTTTAACCTATTTTGTAATCTTGAAAAAATTAATAACTAATTTTCTAAAACTGATTATATTAATTGAATTATTTATTTATTTAATTTGCTCTTTTTGTTAAAAAATATTTAAATTTTATTATTATACAATTATTATATTTACTAAAATTTACATTTATTTTAAAAAAACTTACCAGAATTTTTGTAAAACCAAAAGTATTAAAATGCAGAATAATATTAATTAAATATTGTATAAAAAAAGTTTATTTTTTCTAAAAAAAATGAATTTTACAACAAAATAATAGTTTTAATATACAATTCATTAAAACATTTTTTGTTTAGGATTTATAATTTCACAATTATTTTACTATTAACTTCAAATACATTGAATTTAAAATAATTAAGTATTGTAATTTATTTATAAATTTAACTTTGAGTTTTTAGAATGTAAACATAATGCTATCAAAATTAATATTAATTTAAAAAACACTTAAAATTTACAATAAATTAAAACCTTGAATTAAATTTTAAATAAACTAAATGTTTTTAAAATATTTGGGTTATTATATTTAAAATTTTTAGTTGTTAAAAACCATTTAAATAATAATAAATAACAAATGTTTATTTTACTTAAATTAAGTTAGTTTATAACCAAAAAAATTGGCCAAATTTTTATTAATATTAAAAAATTTTTATAACAAAAAATATAAAAAAACTTCTTTCTTCCCTATGTCCCAAATTCCTAAAATAGCACATTTTTTGAAGAAGTTTTTTGTTTTTTTTTATATTTGTTCTTATCTTTTATTTTTGCTTGGTTTTCACAATTTCTCACTAATTCTTTTATTGTCCCTTTGGCATTTGATGCTGTCGACACTATATTCACAAAAAAATCAGCCAGAGATGCTGCTACAAGCTCTGTGAATAGTAGTCTGAGGCAGAAATTAAAGATTTCACTTGGAAAAGTTAAACACTTGGGTGATAAAGCTGATTTGTCTTTCAAAGTACTTTTAAGCAATCCCAGTGTTACTTATAGAAATATAGGAAATATATTAGCATAATTATTAGCCAATTAGAAGTAAGCATAGTAAATATGGAATTCCAGGATTCCTCTCAGGAATTGCAGAATTCCAGAAATTTCAGGATTCTCAACAAGGAATTACAGAATTCCAGAATTCCAGGATTCCTCTCAAAAAAATCACAGAATTCCTCTCAAAGGAATTGCAGGATTCCAGAAATTCTAGGATTTCTGTCATGAAAAATCAAGGAATTGAGGAATCTCAATTAGGTATATATAGCAGTAATATTAGAAACAGAAAAAACAGAATCAAGACCACAGAATCCTTAGTCTAGAAACGCATTCATTAAATAAATAATTATTTCATATCTCCATCCACTTCCCCACTATCAACCCTTTATGTTGATAGTAATTGATACTTAACCACGCTAGAACAATAGCTTTTGATCATGGCTATTGACAGGATACTAATCTGCAAATTGCCTTGGCTTATTTTTTTTCTTTCTTTATTTTTCTTTTATTTTTCTTT
Organism: Geosiphon pyriformis; assembly: GCA_016748015.1. Lineage (NCBI taxonomy): Eukaryota > Fungi > Glomeromycota > Glomeromycetes > Archaeosporales > Geosiphonaceae > Geosiphon > Geosiphon pyriformis. The sequence goes on along the minus strand of JAAOMT010000302.1, from coordinate 212,304 downwards.
CTTTATTTTTCTTTTATTTTTCTTTCTTTATTTTATTTTGATTTGTTGTTGTATACTAATTGATTAAAAGATTAAGCGCTGAGTTATTGATGTCAAGGATAGCCTGATAAAAAACCCAGAAATAAGGGTAGAATTTTATATATATTATCAGATAGCTTACCAGAAGGGCACGACTGCCAGACTAAATCCGGCCATCACGCTGAGAAAAAAATTGGGAAAACCACTTGAGAATACAACCACTCTCAACCTTATTGAATCTCTGTTCATTATACAAAGAACTCCACAACAAAACCTTCAGATCAACCAAAACCTTCAGATACCATACCTTCTGCACATTATCCATGAAAGTAGCTTTTGAGCACCAAGTTACAGGTTTGTTATTCAATTTCACAAAAGAAATAATCACCTGTAACACCAGCTGGTATGAAAACATGAATCTTTTCTGACAAAAAGTTAGGGCACAAAATGGGCAAAGATTTGGACTACAGTGCTGGTAGTAAGAGTGATAGGCTGCTGAACTCTTGTACTAACACTCCAAAGACTAAACACTTCAACTCTGGTACAGTGAAGGCTTCATCTTTAGGTCCCTGTGATTTTGACTCTGCTGTTAATGACATTGACATGGACTTACTTCTTTCTGTTCCTTTGAAATTCTCTCTTCATCCAGTTGCTTCTGTTAAGAAGAGACTTTGCTTTAAACCAACCAAATTCTTTGCACTTGACATTGATCTGTTGGCCATTTCTGGAAGTACTCTATGTGACAAACTCAAGGGTGTCAGGAAGCTATTCTACAAAATTAATGGTTTTGGGGGTGTGTTAACTCCATTGAAATTTCCAGGCATCATTAGGGTGTCTTTCATGTCTGAATCCAGTTTTGCTTTGGCTAAACAATTGGCTGTGTCTGAGAATCTTGTTGTTAATGCTGATCTAAAGAAAATCAGCATATGATTGAATCGAGAAATTGTTATTAAAAAGATTCCAGTTGATCTGCCCAAATTGGCAATTGAGTTAGTTTTGGTTAAGTATAGAAAAATTTTTTCAATTAAAATGCAGCTGATTGGCCTCTGGCAGAAAGCATTGGTAAAGTTTGAGAGTTCTTAGGTCGCTGATTTGATGGCATCCAAATGATCAATTTTACTGGGTAAGAACTTGGCATGCATTGCCAAAGTCAATGCCAATAAACAAATGTGGGATTTAAGGAACAGCTATTATGCTCTTCTATATACTTTGCCGATGAACACAACTGCTCACAATCTCTCAGATCTGGTCCAGTCATATGGTGAGAAGACTTGCTATATTTCTAGGAACTCAGTATTTTATGCATGAGCCTGCTGTGCTGTTGTATGTTTTGATACTGAAGTTGCCAGAAAGGCTGCCATCCACTCTACACTGGTGTTTAAGGGTGTCAACTTCATCTGGGCTGGTCTGTTTTCTTCTAAGTGTGTCACATATAGTAATTTTGGTCACATTTCTTCTGGATGTGGCAGTGGTAAGAAAAACTTTGGGCCAGGTTTCAAAAATAAGAGATTTTTTTGTTCAGATTCGGATAAGAGGCATCTTGTGCTCATTTATGCCAAAATACAAGCTTTTGTGTCTTATCTAATCTCTTTTAGTGGTGCAACTTGGGCTTTTGTGGTAAGTGGCTCTCCTAAAAATTTGTATTCTACACCACTTGTTGAAAACAATTCGAGCATAGGTTCAGTTGATAGTTTGATGCCTGTGGTTATGATTCTGGCTTTGCATATTAGTGTCTTCAAGCATTCACTTAAGAATATGTCTAACCAAATAGCTGATATTTCACATAAACTGGACAGATTGCTGGTTGTTTCATCAGCAAGTTTTACTGTTCCATCCATTTCCAAACATAACCCAAAGCTGGACATGGCTGTTAATGCTCTATTGTTTGTTTTTTTTATGCTTAGTGTAATCACTACCATCTCCCAGGACATTTCTCCAAGTGGTTCTCATGTTTTAACTGCAAAAATAGGTGGTTTAGAGACTAACTTGGCGGTTTTAGAGAATTCTGTTAAGATAATATTGAATAAATTGGACTCTTTTTGTTCTGGCAGTAGTATGATAACTCCTTTCTTTCCCCAATGAATAGTTTAGCTTGGAAAATTGCTACTTGTAATGTTAAAGGTATAAATGTTCCTGCCAAGTAAGATGACATTATTAGATAGCACATGGTTTTGAATAATGATATTTCAATAGTTACTGAAACTAAGCTTCGCTCCAGCATTAAGTCTTGGATTGTGAATAAGTTTCCTGGTATAAGAGTGTTTACTTCAGGTCTGGATGCTGGGTTTTTAAGTATGGGCGTTGCTTTAATCATGAATGAAAATTTAGCCAAACATGTTTCAAAAATCTCTGAGATTCTGGATAGACTTTTGATGGTTCATTTGCTATTCAAAAACAAACAATCTGTTTCTGTATTGTGTTTATATGTAAAGACTTCTCTGAATAAGCATATAATTCAGGCTGGTCTTGTTAATTTCTTTATAGTCAGAGCTTGTAATAAGAGTACTTTTGTTATTTTAAGTGGTAATTTCAATGAAGATAAGAACAAATGTAGCTCTAGTTTTAGTAAGTGTGTGGATCTAGGTCTAGTCAATACTTTGGTTAATAGTTCTTACATTAAGACTTCTACTTGGAAAAATTCCAGGAGTGTTGAGAGGACCATTGATTACATTTTTGTTTTACAAAGTTTAAGTAATGTTTTAGTTAATGGATGTGTTGTGGATGTGGATGAGTTCTTTAGCATTGATTATAGTTCTGTTCAAATTACAATTGGTCTTGGTGAAATTTTGGATCCTGTTTTAAGAGCTATTCATGTTCAAGCCAATAAAGACAGGTAGAAATTTAATGTCAAAAATGCTGATGGGATTAAATAGGAGTGATATAGAACTGCATTTCGTGATAATTTTGCTATGTTTTCTAATGAGTTTACTGGTTCTCATTGTTCATCTGATCTGGACAGTATGTGGAGTGTTGTTCACAAAGCCATTTGTTTTTAGCAAATGAAGACCTAGTCTAAAGATTTTGATGATGGTTTTATTAAGTGTTTTTCTCACTATCATAGATTAGAACTTTTGGTTTCTAAGCTAGTAAAGACTTCATGTTCTGTGTCATCTAATGAGTTTGTTTTCTTGTTGGATGTTTGGGTGTCTTTGAACTCCATTAATGCTTCTACTATCAAATCTTTTTTTTTGGGATCTTATTTTGATGCTATCAGATTGGCTTTAGCAAAAATTAAAAAGTCTTATTGTTTTCTCAAGATAATGGAATCGAAATATGCTAGAGACTTTCAAATCAGGCTAGCAATTGACAAAAAAATGGAAAACTTTGAATTGAATAAGGACCAAACTATTAAAAGTGTACTTGAGCAGCCATTTTACAAAGTCACATTAAATCACCTGGTTGTGAATGAGGACCTTATTTTGGAGCCTAATCTGATTAAATTTTATGTCAATAGAATTATAAAGGGCTGGACCAGAAAGTATGTGGTAGTAGATGATATTTCAAATGAATGGTATCACCAATTTCAACTCTTAGAATATGTCTTTAATGATGCTTTTTCGAATGTTATACATTCAATTAAGGTAGAAGAATTTTTTGGTGTGGTTTTGAGTTTGCCTAATAATAAAGCTGCCAGTCTTTCTGGTATTACAAATGAGCTATAGAAACATTATAACAGGTTTGTTCTGGATTCACTTTTAATGCTTTTAAACTTTTGTTTGATTTGTGAATCTGTTCTGGGTTCTTGGAAGGAGACTTGGGTGTCTATGATTCCTAAATCCTATGACTGGAAGGAAGTTCTTATAAATACCTGACCCATAGCACTAATTGAAACTGCCCATAAAATTTTTTTTAAAATCCTCTCTGATAGAATCTCTGTAGCATATAGTAAGTATGACGTTCTTTATGGTGACAACTTCTTAGTTCTTAAAAGTACAACAATACAGTCTTCTATTTTTGCTATTGGTTTAGTGATAGAAGATGCTTTAAAAAAGAATTGTAAACTTTGGTTAGTTTTACAAGACATGAGGAAAGTGTATGACTTGGTTGGTTGGGAACATCTGAGGAGGAGTTTGGTCAGAATCAAAATATGCAGTAGATTCATAAGATTTTTTGGGAGTATTCACAATGACCACATGAACAGAGTGATGACCAAGTTTGGGTTGACTGATGGTTATAGTATTCATAATGGCTTAGATCAGAGGGAAGTGTTTTCACCTTTCCTTTGGCATATTTTTTACAACACTTTGCTGTGTGAGATAAAAAGACAAGAAACAGTGTGTGGTTATAAGCTGAATTCACATTATGTTGCCAAGACTGGTCACATAGATCCCCAAGATAGTTTGATCTCTTTTTTTGCTGCAGGTGCATTTGTTGATGATCCTATATAAGTTGGTTCTAGTCAGACAGCTATACAACACATTCTCAATGTTGCCAGTGAATTTTTCAGAATAAATGATATCTTAATCAACAATAACAAAACTGTAGTAATTCCAATTAATTGCAGAGTAGTGGCTCCTTTTTTATCTGTCAGTGGTGTTCCTATTTTTATTGCCAAAAAGGGGGTATCTCACTGATATCTGGGTATTTTTCTTTCTTCCGATGGGTTATCTAAGTCTAGCTTGGCTAAAGTGCATTCGGATGTTCGGTTTTTTGCCAATTTTGTTCTGAAAAAAACAATTTTGGACAAACAGTTCTTTTACTTGGTTTTGGCAGTTTTTCATCTTATTGTTGGTTACAGGATCCAGTTTAGCTTTGTTTTTGCTAGTGTGTACCAAAAGTAAGATGTTTTGATTTGGAAAGGCCTGAAATTGAAATTGGGTCTGTTTCTAGACTTTCTTAACAATGTCTTGTACCACTCCTTATTTTATGGCTTAAAAACTTTTGAGCAGATCTAAGCCAAAAGCAAGGTTGCTGCTGTGGTATGTTTTGTTAATTCTGTTGGGATTTTGGGCCAATTGTTTATGCATAAGTCGCACAACTTACAGGTCTTGAGTTGGTATCCTGTGTATTCCTTGTGTTCTCCAGTTTGCATTAATGTTAATCTTTTAAACAACTTCTTGGCAGGTGTGGTTCGGGTTTTTCTTGGTTCCAGTTTATCTTTTGGCAATCTTATGTGTAATGTTTTTTGCTTCCAGTATGAAACTTTTTTATCTGGTATCCTTGGTAAGTCAATGTATTTTAGGTGTCTTCTCTCTCTTTGTCATTATAGAATTGCTTTTGTTGAGCAGCTTTTGTGCCGGAATGGTGCTATCTTCAACTGGAAGACTTTTAAGTAGTGGAAGAGACTTGACCCATGTGGTCCTGTTCCTGTCTGGTTTGTTACTGTCATTCAGTATTTCCATGATTCTGGTTCTTTTGATGTCTGCTCCTTCCCTTTGGATGATGTTGCTGCAAAGAACATTCTTGAATCTTATGAATTTAGGTCAGTGCATAATCGATTGTTTGGCATTGATGCCTTTGGCTTTTTTGTGTACATGGATAGTTCTCTTTATAACTTGGGGAGTGTTAATATGAAAGCTGGTGCTGCTGCATTCTTTGAGAACATTAACTTAGGTCTTGGAATAGAAGTGACTGACATGGTATTTTCTACATTGATGGAACTTCAGGCCATTGCATTAGTCCTTGAATGTGTGCCTAGTTTGAGTTCAGTCTGTCTATTTTCTGACAGCCAAGCTGCTTTGAATGTGTGTAAAGCTGAATTATTGTTGTCAGCTCCAGATTTTCAGGACAAATATTGGGTTAAATATTGACATATTGCTGGCATTATACATAAAAGAAATTTGAATGTTGGCTGATATAAGATTAAAAGACACTTAGGTGTTTTGAACAATGATCAGGCTAACTTGCTTGTTGGTGTCTCTTCTTATTCAGACCAGCTTCTTCCTTTCTGGCTCAAGGAATATTTTGTTTTGGCTAGTGGCAGTGTTGTTTCTGGAAACTCTAAACACTTTGTTCATGATGTTTTTCAGTTTATCTATCATGCATGCTGAGAACTAGACTCTGGTGCCAAAATTGTGGACAGTTGTCTGTATACAGATATTGATTGGCTTTAATTATTTCTTGTTTAGCATCCTAACTCTTATATGGCTGCTGGCTTTACGAGTTGTTATTCTGCTGGCTCCTATTTCTATTTTATAAAAGCTTTACACCATAGACTGCCTGTTGCTGTTCGCAAATGTCTCTATAATAAACATTACCCCAGTGTAATGTGTCTGTATTGTGACAATGTCGAAGTGTCAGACTATGTTTTTTCTTGTCCATTTGATGCAACTGCTCGGCTTTAATTGTTTATTAATTCTGTTTCTGCTTGGAGAGCTGTTTTTGGTCTATCCTATGCCTTCTCTTATGTATTACAGATGTTATCCAATTGTTTGATTGATTTGGAACTGGTTGTTTTGCTGTGCAAAGATTTTGTGCTCGTGGATTGGTACCAAAAGGCCACTTCCTGCTTTGATAACTCTAAAACTACATCTAATAAAGTGGTTGAGTTTGTTTATGGTTTGTGTCTGTCTTTTAGAAATAGTATTTGGCTGGTCTACTCCAAACATTGTGCTTTTATGGAGAAACACAGTCTGATCTCTTGTAATGATTCAAATCTTGTCTCAGTGTTTGGTGGCATGTCGACACTTTCAGCTCATGTGATTAGATTGCTTGGTATTAACAATGCATTTGGTATTAGTTTTGGGTTGTGTAGTTCCTGTCAGTTTTTCTCAGGTATAGATAATTTGATTTCTATGTACATGGATATATAGTGTAGTTCTGGCTGATTTAAATAATTAGTCACATGTAAAAAAAGTATAATTCACACCTAGTATAGATTATTATTTTGATGTATTATTACTAAACAGTGTTTGGACTTTGCTTGTTAAATTAATAAATAATAAAAAAATATATAATTTTCTAAAAAGAACTTTGATTTTTATTGGTATTTTTTTAATAAATATTGTTATTATTAATTTCTGTTTAAAAATTACTGTATTGTTAAGTAAAAATAGTTTTTAATTTTTTAATTTAAAAGAAAATATTAAAAAAACTTTTATTTTACAATTTTAACAAATAGAATTGTATCATTATTTTCTAGTTTTACTTTTAAAAATATAATTAATAAGAATTTTTTTGTTAATATAATTAAATAAAGCATTGTATTTATTTGATTTCTATTTTTTTTATTTTAAAAACTTAATTAATTATTTATAAAATTTTTAATAATTATTAAAATAATTTAAAATCAAATTGGTATTGTTATATTAGTTTTTATTTAATAATTAATATTAAGCTAATTATTAATATTATTATATTTATTATTATCATTGTATTAATAATAAAATAATTGAATATAGTTTAAACTAAAGTCTATATTAAAATAAATATTGTATATAAAAAAATTTAATTTTTTTAATTTATTTCACAAATTTTTATTAAGTATTCAATTTTTTCATAATAATAACAATTAAAAATTTTGAAATTATTATTTTAATTGTATTTGTATAATAGTAATACTATTGTTTTAAAAATCTATTAAAAAAATTTTCTTTAAGCTTAAAATAAATGCCTTTTTTAAAATTAACTTTAAAATTATTAGTTTTAAATCACAAAAAAATAAATTTTCAAAAAAGTTTAACTTTTGTTAAAATAATTTTTAAGCTAATAATTATATATTTTTAAATAGTATTATTTTAAGTTTCAACATATTTTAAATTAATTAATTGAAAATATTATATAATTTAATTATAATATTTAATTATACTTATAAATTATACAAATTAAATTATTAATAAAATAATAATTATAAACAATTTAAATAATAAATAAATAAATAATATTAAAATATAAAAAAATAATTTTTATGCTAATTTTTAACAAATATTTTTTTACTTTTATTATTGTTTTAAACAATAAAAACAAATTTATATCAAAAAATAATATATTATTTGTTATAAATATAAAACAGATAATAAATAAGAAAAATTTTATCTTTTATTTTTATTTTTATTTTTTTTTATTAGTTTAATAAGTGAAGTCTAAACACTGCCTAGTGACAATACATCAAAATAATGATTTATACTAGGTGTAAATCATGTTTTTACTATATGTAACTAGCCATTCAAGCCAACCAGGACTACACTATACACTCACAGACACAGAAACCAAATCACCTATATTCATAAAAAACTGACAGAAACTATGCAACCCAAAACTAACACTAAACACATTGTCAATACCAAGCAGTCTAATCATATGGGCCAAAAGCATTGACACGCCACCAGACATTGAGACAAGAATCAAACTATCACAAGGAATCAAACCATGTTTCTCCATAAAAGCTCAATATTTAGAGTGGACCAGCCAAATATCATTTCTAAAAGACAAGCACAAACTGCAAACAAATTCAACCATCTTATCAGATGCAATTTTAAAGTCATTAAAGCAAGAAGCAGCCTTCTAGTACAAATTCACAAGCACAAAATCTTTGCACAGAAAAGCAACCAGACCTAAATTAGTCAAACAATCAAATAACATTTGTGACACAAGAGATGAGGCATGGAATAAACCAGAAACAACTCTCCAAGCAGAAGCAGAATTAACAAACAATTGGAGCTGAGCAGCTGCATCAAACACACAAGAGAACACATGGTCTGACACTTCAACATTGTTACAATATAGGCACACTACACTGGGGTAATGTTTATTATAGAGACATTTGTGAACAGCAACAGGCAGTCTATGGTGTAAAGTTTTTATAAAATAGAAATGGGAGCCAGCAGAGTGATGACTCGTAAAGCCAGCAGCCATGTGAGAGTCAGGATGCCAAACAAAAGATGATTAAAACCAATCAATATCTGTATACAGACAACTGTTCACAATTTTGGCACCAGAGCCTAGTTCTCAACATGCACAATAGATAGACTGAAAAACATCACAAACAAAGTGTCTAAAGTTTTCAGAAACAACACTGCCACTAGCCAAAACAAAACATTTCTTGAGCCAAGAAGGGAGAAGCTGACCTGAATGAGAAGAGACACCAGCAAGCAAATCAGTCTGCATATTACCCATAATATTTAAGTGTTTTTTAACCTTATACCAGCCAACATTCAAATTCTTTTTACATATGATGCCAGCAATGTGTCAACGTTTGACCCAACATTTGTACTGAAAATCCAGAACCAACAATAATAATTCAGCTCTATACACATCTAAGGCAGCTTGGCTGTCAGAAAATAAATGAACCAAACTTGAATTAGGCATACACTCAAGGACCAATGCTATGGCTTGAAGCTCTGCCAATGTAGAAGACATCATACCAGTTACTTCTATCCCAAAACCTAAGTCAATGTCCTTGAAGAACACAGCAGTGCCAGCTTTTATATTAATACTCTCTAGGCCACAAAGAGAATCATCCATGTACACAAAAAAGCCAGAGACATCAACGCTAGACAATCAATCATGGACTGTTCTAAACTTATGAAATTCAAGAATGTTCTTTACAACAGCACCATCCAGAAGAGAAGAGCAAACATCAAGAGAACCAAAATTATGGAGATGTCGAATGGCAGCACCAAACCAGACAGGAACAGAACCACGTGAGTCAAGTCTCTTTCACTGCTTAAAAGTCTTCCAGTCAAAAACAGTTCTATCATGGCACTGAAGCTGCTCAACAAAAGCAATTCCATAATGACAAAGAGAAGAAAGGCACTTGAAATACATAGACTTATCAAGGACACCAGATAAAAAAGTTCCATACTGGAAGTGAAAAACATTACACTTAAGATTGCCCAAAGATAAACCAGAACTGAGAAAGATCCAAACCACACCCACCAGGAAGTTGTTCAAAGGATTAACACTAATGTGAACAGGAGAGCACAAGAGATGCACTGAACACCAACTCACAACCTGTAAGTCATGCAACCTATGTTTGAACAATTGGCCCAAAACCCCAACAGAGTTGGTGAAACACACCACAGCAGCAACCTTGCCTTTGGCTTGGATCTGCTCAAAAGTCTTTAAGCCATAAAATAAGGAATGGTGCAAAACATCATTAAGAAAGTCCAGGGGCAGATCTGATTTCAATTTCAGGTTCTTCCAAATTAAAACATCCCACTTTTGGCACATACTAGCAGAAATAAAGCTAAACTGGGTCCTATAATCAATGATAGAATAAAGAACAGCCAAAACCAAATAAGAGAACTGTTTGTCTGAAATAGCTTTCTTTAGAACAAGATTGGTAAAAAACTGTACATCTGAATGTGCTTTAGCCAGGCTAGGCTTAGATAACCCATTAGAAGAAAAAAAAATTCTCAGATATCAATGAGATGTTCCTTTTTTGGCAATGGAAATAGGAACACTACAAACAGATAAAAAAGGAGCCATCACTCTGCAATTAATTGGGATTGCTACAGTTTTGTTATTGTTGATCGAAATATCATTCATCCTGAAAAATTCACTGGCAATGTTGAGAATATGTTGTGTAGCCGCCTGATTAGAACCAACCCATATAGTATCATTAATGAATGCACTCACAGCAAGAAAAGAGGTCAAACTATCTTGAGGATCAACATGACCAGACTTGACAACATAATACAAATTTAGCCTATAACTACACACTGCTTCTTGTCTTTTTATCTTATACAGCAAAGTGTTGTAAAAAATATGCCAAAAGAGAAACAAAAACACTTCCCTCTGATCTAAGCTATTATGAACACTATACTCATCAGTTAGCCCAAAATTGGTCATCACTCTGTTCATGTGGTCATTGTGAATACTCTCAAAAAATCTTATGAATCTATTGTACATTTTAATTCTGACCAAACTTCTTCTCAAATATTCCCAACCAATCAAGTCATACACTTTTCTCATGTCTTGCAAAACTAACCAAAGTTCACAATTCTTTTCCAAAGCATCTTTAACCACCAAACCAATAGCAAAAATAGGAGACTGTATTGTTGTATCCTTAAGAACTGAAAAGTTGTTACCATGAAGAATGTTATACTTACTATATGCCATGAAGATTTTATCAGAGAGGATCTTAAAAAAAATCTTATGGGCAGTTTCAATTAGTGCTATGGGTCAGGTGTTTGTAAGAATCCCTTCCCAGTCATAGAGTTTAGGAATCATAGACACCTAGACCTCCTTTCAAGGACCCAGAACAGATCTACAAATTAAACAAGAGTTCAAAAACACCAAAAGTGAATTTAGAACAAACCTGTCACAATATTTCTATAGTTCATTTGTAATACTAGAAAGGCCAGCAGCTTTATTATCAAGCAAACCTGAAACCACATCAAGAAAATCTTTTACTACAATTGGATGCATGACATTCAAAAAGACATTGTCAAAAACATATTCCAAGGGTTGAAATTGGCGATGCCATTCATCCAAAATGTCATCAGCCACTATATGCTTTCTAGTCCAGCTCTCCATAATTCTATTGACATAACTTTTAACCAAACCAGGCTTCAAAATGAGATCTTTATCCACAACCAAGTAATCCAATATGACTTTGCAAAATGGCTGTTTAAGTACACTTCTAATAGTTTGGCTTTTATTTAACTCAAAGTTTTCCATTCTTTTGTTAATTGCTAGCCTGATTTGAGAGTCCCTAACACGTTTTAATTTCATTATATTGAGGGAACAATAAGACTTTCTAACCTTTGCCAAAGCTGATCTAATAGCATCAAAATAAAATCCTGAAAGAAAAAGAGATTTGATAATAGAAGCATTAACAGAGTTCAAAAATATCCAAACATCTAACAAGGAGACAAATTCAATTAATGACATAGAATGTGAAGCTTTCACCAACTTAGAAACCAAAAGTTCCAATCTATGATAGTGGGAAGAGCTCTTAGTAAAACCACTATCAAAATCTTTAAACCAGGTTTTTGAGAAAACTTCATTCACTGAAAAACAAATGGCTTTGCAAATAACACTCCACATGCTGTTCAGATTAGATGAACTATAAGAGTCTGTAAACTTATCAGAAAACATGGCAAAATTATCACAAGATGCAATCCTATACCACTCCTATTTAATCTCATTAGCATTTTTAACATTAAACCTCTACTTGTTTTTATTGGCTTGAACATGAATAGCCCTTAAAACAGGATCCAAAATTCTACCAAGACCAATTGTGATTTGAACAGAACTATGATCAATGCTAAAGAACTCATCCACATCCACAACACACTCATTAATTAAAGCATTACTTAAACTTTGCAAAACAAAAATGTAATCGATGGTCCTCTCAACACCCCTAGAATTCCTCTAAGTAGAAGCCTATATGTAAGAACTGTTAACCAATGTATTGACTAGACCAAAATCTGCACACTTACTAAAGCTAGAGCTATATTTGTTCTTATTCTTATTGAAATTACCACCCAAAATAACAAAAGTACTTTCATTACAAGCTCTGGCTATAAAAGAATTGATGAGACCAGCCTGAATCATACACTTATCCAGAGAAATCTCTGCATATAAACCCAATACAGAAACAGATTGTTTGTTTTTAAATAACAAATGGATAATCAAAAGTCTGCCTGGAATTTCAAAGATTTTTGAAACATGTTTGGTTAACTTCTTATTCATGATTAAAGCTACGCTTGCACCCAAAAACCCAGCATCTAGACCTGAAGTAAACACCCTCACACCAGGAAATTTATTCATAATTTAAGGCTTGATGCTAGAATGAAGCTTAGTTTCAGTAACTATTAAAATGTCATTATTCAAAACTATGTACTATTTAATAATATCATCCTGCTTGGTAGAAACATTCATACCTCTAACATTACAAGTAGCAATTTTCTAAGCTAAACTATTCATTGGGGAAAGAAAGGAGTTATCATACTACTGCCAGAACAAAAAGAGTCCAATTTATTCAATATTGCCTTAACCAAATTCTTCAGAACTGTCAGATTAGCCTTCAGACCACCCACTTTTGCAGTTAAAACATGAGCACCACTTAGAAAAATTTCTTGGGAGACAGTAGTGACCACACTAGGCACAGAAGGAACGAACAATGGAGCATCAACAACCATGTCCAGCATAGGATTATGTTCAGGAGAGAGTGGAACAGCAAAATTCACTGATGAAACAGCCAACAATCTGTCCAGTTTATATGAAATATCTGTTACCTGATCTGACATATTTTCATGCGAATGCTCAAGGACACTAATGTGTAAAGCCAGAATTGTAACCACAGGCATCAAACTGTCAACTGAACCTATGCTCAAATTGTTCTCAACGAGTAATGTAGAATATGAATTTTTAGGGAAGCCACTTATCACAGAAGACCAAGTCGCACCACTGAAAGATACTGGATAAGATACGGGTGCCTGTTTTTTGGCATAAATAAATGCAAAGCACCTCTTATCCAAATTAGAACAGAAAAATCTTTTTTTTCTGGAACTCTGTCCACTGTTTTTCTCACCACTTTTACAGCCAGACAAAACATAACCAAAATTCTCACATGCAACACACTTAGGAGAAGACAAACCAGTCCAAATGAAGTTAATACCCCTAAACACCAGCATAGAGTAAATGACAGCTTCTCTGGCATTGTTAGAATCAAAACATACAACAGCACAGTGGGCCTATGCATAAGATACCGAATTCCTAGAAATGTAGCAAGTTTTCCCACCATATGACTGGACCAAGTCTGAGAGATCATGAGCAGTTATGCCTATCGGCAGAGTGTATAGAAGAGTGCAATAGCTGTCCTTTAAATCCCACGTTTGTTTGTCGGTGTTGGCTTTGGCAACACACACTAAATCCTTACCTAGCAAGATTGACCATTTGGACACAACTAGGTCAGTGACCTGAGAACTCTCAAACTCTACTAGCACTTTTTGCCAAAGGCCAATAAGCTGTACTTTGATTGAAAAAATTTTCCCATATTTAACCAAAGCAGATTCAATCACCAATTTGGGCAGATCAACTAGAATCTTCTTGATAACAATTTCTTAATCTGAACGTATGCTGATTTTCTTGAGATCAGCATTGACAACAAGATTCTTAGACACAGCCAATTGTTTAGCCATAGTGAGACTGAAATCAGATGTAAAAGATGCCTAAACAATGCCTAGAAATTTTGAAGGAGTCGATGCACTTCCAAAACTGTCAATTTTGTAGAATAATAACCTGATACTCTTGAGTTTGTCACATAGAGTACTTCCAGGAACAGCCAACAGATTAATGTCGAGTGTGAAGGATTTAGTAGGTTCAAAACAGAATTTTTCCTTGACAGAAACAACAGAACAATAAGAGAATTTCAAAAAAACAAGGGGAGATAAGCTCATATCAAAGTTGTTAACGGCTGAGCCAAAATCACAGAGGCCCAAAGATGAAGTATTCATTATACCAGAGTCAAAACATTTTGCTTTTGGAGTGTTGGTACAAGAGTCTAACTGCTCATTACTCTTACTGCCAGCACCATAACTCATGTCTTTGCCTATTTCACACTTCAACTTTTCATCATAAGAGATATTCATATTTTCGTATTAACTGGAAGCACTTGCAAGCAGTTTGTAAGTTAAATTAGCTTCGTCATTCGAGTGTTTGATTTTGTCAAGTGAAACCTTAGGTTTTTGCCTCAGACTTCCACTCACAGAGTTCACAGTGGCATCTCTGGCTGATTTTTTTATGGACATAGCATTGACAGCATCAGATGCCAAAGAGACAATGAAAGGATTAGTGAATTGAGAAATTGTGAAAACCAAGCAAAATAAAAGATAAGACAGATAAAAAACCAAAAAACTTTTTTCAGAAAATGTGCTATTTCAGAAATTTGGGATGGAAGAGAAAAAGAAGTTTTTTATCTTTTATAACTATGATCAAAACGTCTTTTAAAATAAAAACACTAGATAAGATTTTTTAAAATGTTTTTTTTAATAATAAATATATAAAACAGTTTTTAATTGTTATCGTTCTAAAATATTTAACAGAAAACTAGTAATAAAGCTATATTTTTTATCATTAAGTTCTTTTTTGCTATTTAGATAGTTAAAAAAACCAAGACAACAAAAAAAAAATTTTTTTTCTTTTGTAATTGTATTAATTATGGTGTTTATTTTCAATTTAACTGTAAATAATAACTTTTTTTATTATAAAAAATAACAATAACAATATATTTGTCAAAATAAATTATAATTTTATATTTAATTTTAACTAATTAACTTAATAAATTATTAATTTTAAAAAAAACTACAGTATTTTTTCTTTGCTTTTTAAAAACACTGTTTATTTTAATAGTATTTAAAAAATAATTACAGTTTATTGAAAATTTTTTAAATAAGTAATTTTTGCTTTAATATTTTATATAATAGTTAAAATTAAATCAGATTATATTAAACTATGTTTAATTTTACATAGTTTTATTAATTTAAAATAAATTATTAAAACTGTTTTTATAAAGTTTATATTTTAAGTTTTTTAAATATTGTTACCAAAATTAAGCTTGCTAATTTTATTATTATTATGTTTAAGATTATAAATATTTTTGTTGTATTTGCTTTTGCTTCTATTTTTGTTATTATAACTTTATATAATATGTTTTTAAGTATATTTTTTAATAAAATCAAAAATGTTTTTGGTGTTTTTGGTAAAATGTTTAATATTAAGCTAAAATTTGCTAATTTATAACAATATGTATTGTGTATTTTAAGTTTTATAAAGCTGTTAAAGCTGGTTTTGCTTATTAATTAATTTTAATAATTATAAATAAATTTTAATTTTTTTTTATAAATTAAAAAACATTATTTTTTTTATAAAAGTTATATTTGATAAAAAAACTCTTAAATATTAATTTTGTTATAAATGTTAAAGTTTAAAATTTTTGGTTTTTTAAGATCTTTATTTAAGTAATTTATTGGTTTCAAAGTATTGGTTTTTTTTTTAAAAACAAAATATTTTATGTTAAAGCTGTTATATTTTTATTATTAATTTTTTTTGGTTTAATATTTGCTAATATCTAATAATATAATAGTTCTAAAAATGTTATCTTTAAAATTTTAAGTATTTAAGCTGTTTTAATTGATTAAATTTATTGTTTAACTTATTAATATATTAATTAATTTAATTATATTTTTATCAATAATAATAAAACTTATTTTGTAATAAAAACCCAAGTTAATTCTTTAATAAAGCAAATTGGTAATATTATTGGCTTAGTAATATATATACAAAGATTTTATAGTTTTATAAAAAAATATAAAAGTAATTTTAATATTGGTTGATCTAAATAACTTTTTTTATAAGTAAAAACATATATAATAAGTTGATAATACTTTATTACTTTTAGATTTTTTTTATTAAAATTAGTAAAAAAATAACTTATCTATAACTGAATAAGTTTATTAAGAACATTAATTGTTTAGATTGTTGTATTAACAAGATAAATACACAGAATATGTTTTTTTGCTTAATATAAAATAGTTTTAATTGGTTTTAGTGATTAATTATGTGTTGTTTTTAGAATAATTCATAATTAATATATAAAAATTGTGTTTTACAAAATATTTTTTAATTGAACTAAACTTTTAATATATTTGACCCATTAAATTGTCTGTTGAGGAAATATTATAATTATAAATAATAAAATTATATTAAACTAAAAAAAATTGTTTAAATTAATAATTATATGTTAAAATAATTAAAACAATTTATTAAAACTTTTTTAAAATTTATGTATTTTTTCAATTTTTATGTTTAAAAAAACCTTTGTAAAATTTTTTTATAAATCAAAGGTTGATAATAATTGTGCAAACTATACAGCAACAAATATTATTTCCATAAATTTTAAAATTGTATTTTTAGAATGTACATAATATGAAATTTTTTTAAATCTCATTTTCCATACTTGCATGTTGCCAGTCATAATGCGATATTCTTGTATAAAACACCCGACATTATTTCTCCTCACTTTTAAGAAAAAATGATACCCTGAAAACTTGATTGCACTCAATAAATCATCAGTTTAGACACTACAACAAAAATTATAACATCTTTTCTTGAAATCTGGTTTGATCAAATCATTGGTTACTACTTTTAAAGATTCAATTGAATAGATTGTATAAGTCTGAGCATTGTCTTTGTTGCGATTTTAACGTCTTTCCATGCATCTAGCTATCCCGACACCATGGATATTTGTCTATTGGCATCATATTAACAAAAGGTTGTGGTCATCATTCGGAGAATCATAAAGCAATTGTAGGCTTTGGCTGATTGATAAGCACACTACCCGTTGAAGCATATTGATAAAAGCACCAACTCAAGTTATATTTCAGTAAGATAGCATTATCATGAATTGCATGATATTTATTGACCTGCATCTTTATTATGAACTGGTTAAATTCGTGATGTATGCAGAGCTTACAACATACGGTACATTTTCCCGTCAATTAAAGGGGAGAAGGTTAAACAATGAAATTGACAACCCCTGCTTATCCAGGTGTCAACTGTGTAACATAAGCAAAGTCCTGTTTTTTGACTTCCTTAATGTTATTTCAAAGAGAGGGCTCAAAAAGATTAACATGCTTTTCTTATGGTTGTTTTATAGAATGACTATCTCTTTACAAGTTAAATCACGCTTTGAATATTTGGAATCCGTATCATTCAATCATTCGAAGTGCATGAGATAAATCCCAACAGAAACATTATATCCATATTGGATATCATATTGTTCTACACACAAAGTACTCCTTAACTTAACCAGCCAAAAACTTATTAAGTCAACATAATATTCCTTGTTTATCTATGGTCTGGATAATGGATAATTATCCGAACTTTGTTCATTCGAAGTATGCGTGAGTATGAAAAATTTCCTTGAGCATCAAAAATCGCATAACAATCTCATTGTTTAAACAACTGTAAGGATTGTAGCACACACCATTAAACAAGCCTGCCAGATTTGATGATTGTTATAGTTTTTATATAATAACTTGGAATTTCCTTCAAGTTACTTATTCTTAAGATTTAGAAAACCATCAATTATTTATGGAAACACTCAGTTTTGATTACGTTTATTTGATTTTAGGAAAGTTTATAAAAATTTTTTACCAAAAATGCACTATCGACGAGATAGAAGATCAGTACAGCAATATGGAATTGCCAAAAGAGAATGAAATACTTGATCTCTTGGATGGCTTACATAACAAAGCTGCTGGTCGTGGGGAAATTGAGAAAAGGCTTCACACAACCATAACAGACTTTCTCGTTAAAAATAACCAACATCTACAAACGGTCTTGGATTTATTGCACGAAAATCAGTGTATTCCCCACTGTACTCGTCTGCTTGGATTATTTTATGAATTGGGAATTGGAACTCAGACTGATAAAGAGAAAGCATTTGCATTATATAAGATGGCCGCTGGAAAAGATGACGCTTTGGGTCAAGTTTCGCTGGCAGGTTGTTATCTCGCTGGGATTGGTTGTAAAAAAGATAAAAAAAACGCTTTTTACTGGTATAAAAGAGCGTCAGATGCTGGGAGTTCTCGAGGTCATTGTTTACTTGCATATTGCTACGGTGAGGGGATAGGTATCAAACAAAATTTATCTATAGCCTACAACTTGTATCGAAAATCAGCCGATGGTGGAGATACCATTGGTATGATGAACCTTGGTTCCTGTCTATATCATGGCTCAGGAGTCGAACGAGATGCAAAGCGAGGATTTTATTGGTATCGGCAATCGGCGATTGGTGGCAATATCAGTGCACAATTTTTAGTTGGAGAATGTCATCGGTATGGACTGGGTACCTGGAAGCATCAAAATTGCAACGCATTTTATTGGTATTTAGAATCTGCCAAGGGTGGGGATGGGCGAGGTCAATTAACTGTAGCAAAATGTTTTGAACAAGGAATTGGAACCAAAAAAGATGCTTCATTAGCTTTACATTGGTATCAACAAGCTGCTGATATTGGAAAAGATGAAGCATGGTGTGTACTCGGAAAGTTTTATCGTGAGGCGATCGGATCCAAACAAAATGATCATCGTGCTCACTATTGTTTCCAGAAATCCGCTGCATCCGGAGATTTTGAGGGACAATTTTGTTTGGGTAATTTTTATGAAAATGGAAGTGGGACGCCAAAAGATATGCACGAGGCCATTAAATGGTATGTAAAATCGGCACAGCGAGGATATATTCTGGCCGATAGAATGCTTAAAAGTCATTTGCGAGCAGGATTTTAAATAGCTTTGTATATAGTTTTGTTTTAATAGCCTAGTAAATAGCTTACACAAGTGCTAATCATTCACATGGACTAAAGCCCTCGATGGTATGGGCAGTGATAAGATGTTCCGAACATCATTTATGAAAAAGCACAAAATGAGAAATTCCCAAAAAATGTTTTCAATGGAAATGAACACTTACCAAACATATGTCCTTAAATATTAGAACAGTTTGAATTTCGTTTACCTACCATACCCCTTTTGGGTGTTGATTTATGATTTCCATTGCTATGAAAATTCTAGAAAGTGTACATATAGGTAGCAATGATAGTGTTGCTAAAATAAATAAATTAAAAATACTTATTATACTTCTTTTTTCTCTGCTCTAGTAAATTCAGTCTGAATTTATAAATATAAAAATAATTGGCATTAACTTTTTTCTGCTCAATTATATTTCTTGAATTTAAAACTTTTTTTTTAAAGCAGTCAAAAATATTTCCATAATATTAACGTTTATTTTTTATATGGGGCACTGCAACAAAACCAGACAAAGCAAACATGATGATCACATGATGTTACTGGGCAATAAAAAAACAGGGTTTTCTGTAAGTATTCTTGAAAATTTAATGAAGAGCAATTCGAGGTTAATGTTCATACTCTTATTGTACTCTTAATGGCTAGCAGAAACAATGTGGGTTTTTTGCTTAGTTGAGTCAAGATCAACTTTATGCGAACTCTTCTTTGAACTTCATGCTTGTTGTAGTAAGCAAAATCTTAAGCAGCTATCGATGGTCTACATAAAAAATAAAGACAACTTCGTGCTACCTGATCAACAAACATTGTTTTGTTGTAGCCAGCACATTTTGCTGTTTTTTTTCTGGATCTTATAATGTGGTTGGCTAATTGGACTTTTCATTTTGTTCAACATATTAAAATTCCAAAAATTACTATAAAAAGATGCATAAAATCACTAATCTGTGGTTTAATATTGAACAACAAAATTTGGAAAATATGGTAAAGATTTATTTGATATTTATAATCATAAATAAATTGACCAATTCTATTAAAATTTCTGCTAACCACATATTTTTAAGCTAAAGTGCAAAACAACAATAAAATACAAAACTCAAGATATAATAGAAAGTTTAACTAAAGAAACTATTAACAAAAGTCATACTATTTCTGTAAAACATAAGCAAAATAAAAACTTAAATGAATTTATAAGGATAAAAAAACAAGAAACATAAAAATTTTAAAAAATAAAAATTATAAATATAAATATAATTGTTTTTATGTTAACTTAATATTAGCCAAACAATAGAAGCTTATATTAATTTATTTTTGTGTAATTATTAAATAGCTTTGTGATTTATTAGTATATTATTTTTAAAATGTCTTATTGTAATTAATTATTACTTTTTTTAATATCTTTATATATTATTTTTAAAGAATTATATATTAATTTCTTACTACTTTTTAATTAATCTAAAAGAGTTTTTAATAATTAATAGCATTAATATTTTATGTATGTTAAAGCTTAATAAAAACATAAAAGCCATTAATATTAAAGCTAATAAAAAAACTATTGCTTAATAAATTTTTTTTAAACTAACATTTATTTTTATTTTCTTAATTTATGTTTTATTAACAAAATATGATCATTAAATCTATTCAATTTCTATTTTAAAAAATGTTCAATATTTAATCAAACAATAAATTCACTTTTTAATAATTCTAATATAGAAAATATTTATAAGTTTATGTTTATAAATACTTAGTAAATTAGCTTTTTTTCGATATTTCAAAGATTCAAGTGATAAGATAACTGTATTTTGTTTTAACAAAGAAATAAAATTTCAAAAAAAACCTTTATAATTTTTTTTAAAAGGGTTTTAATTATTAAAAAAACTCTTAACAACAATATAACAAGATTAAATTAGCAAGAACAAAGTTAAATATTATTATTATAATAAAAAATACTTGGCTTACTCATCTATTAAATCTTGAAATACAGCAAAAAAATGTTTTTTAAATTTTATGTTTATATAATAATTTTATATTTGTATTATATAAAATATTAACATATTAAATATTTTTATTTTTGTAATTTATTGTTTTTAATTTTTAAAAAGTCATTTTTACCAAAATATTTTCTCATTTTTTTTTGATGTTATTAATACTAAATTGTTGTTTAATTCTGTCGTTAATAAAAACTATTAAATCTCTAATAAACTAATCTATTTTTAAAATATCTTTTTATACTTTGAATTGTTTATACTATTGAGCTTATAATAAAATGGCCAATTTTATATCAATTACTTTGTGTAATTATTTTGTAGTAAAAATTAATATTTTTACAAAAATACTTAATTATAAGTTATGTAATAATATAAAAAATAAAAAAATAAAAAGAATTTAAAATAAAAGAAATAAAAAAAGAAATATTTTTTGTCCAAAACTGGAATTGACTAAATGTTTATTAAAATTGGTAGCTAATCAATTTCAGAATATTAGTGAATTTTATAGTAGTATTAATTATTAAAAAAGTTTGCATTCTCTTAAAGAAAAAAGCTTTTTCTTATACAATTTGTTGTAATACTATTCTAAAATTTAGCACTTTTTTTCACTAATATTTTGACAAACTAAAGATATATTTTAGCAAATTACAAGTTATTTTAATAAACAATTAAATATTTTGGTAAACTTTTAAATATTTTGACAACTTTTTAAATATTTTAATAAATTCTTAAATATTATATAATTTGGAATATTGTAGACCTCTATAAAAGAACACAGTTGGAACATGTAAATTATGTTCTATTATAGAGGTGTTCTATTATAGAGTTTTATAATTATTATTAAATAAACTATATTTATTTATTAAATCAATAAATTATTATTATTATTAAAATATTGATTAATTGTTACCTGTTTTTTAGAATTTTCCTTCATTTTTTCATATTCATATAATTTTTTTCTAAGTAAATTTTGGTTTTCTATATTAAAATTTTCTTCTGCTAATTGCTCTTCAAATCTAATTACTTTTTTTAATGCTTCATATGCTTCTGTAATTGTAATTATAGCAGGTGGAGATTCTTCTAATCCTTCTTTCGAATCATTAATTGTATTGGTTTCCATTTGAGCATCGGCTAAAACCATATCTACAATTTCATTATCATCAAGAATATTTTTAGTTGCCAATAATTCATCAACTGCTACAGTATAATCTTCGAAATTTTTGACCAATTGTTGTGCATTTGATGGTAAATTGTTGAATATATCCATAGCAATTGATGTTTCGGATTCTTGAATTTCTAATTCTTGATTATAGAAAAGAATATCCGTTTTTTGCCAATAGCTTTGAATTATAACAGATCGAAAGCCTTCATTTATATATTTAAGCCATGCTTTCCATATATTTGAGTGGATCCATGCTTTGGAATTGAATTTGTAAATCACAGATAGGTTGGAAGTATTAATTTCTTTAAAGCATCTTGGATTTTTTGCATGTACAATTACTAAAGGTTGTAATTTGTAAGATCCAGTTGAATTTGTACCAAGAAAAATTGTAATCTGAGATTTATTCTATAAAAAACCCAATTAATTTAATATAACAATAATATATAATGATAATAATTGGTAAATATAATATACCAATTTTTTTCCTATATTTTGACATTTTGCAAGTGTTTGATTTGGTCCCATACGAAAAAATAATCCTGTTTTATTAGCATTATATATGTCAGCAGGATCAAATTCGGATATAATGGTTTTTAATTTTCTTCATTTTTCTGGTAAAATTTCTGTTGATACACTTTCTGTCTTACTATGAAGTCGGTAAATACGTAACTGGTTTCGTTTTTTGAATTTTTGAACCCATCTATTTGAGAATTGCATTTCATTTTCATGTATACTAAGAAGTTTGGCAAATTCTTTTCCTTTTTTTTTAATTAGTTGATCATTGAATTCAATAATGGCTGCAATTATTTGTTCTACCCAATAACTTAAAGCTTGGTCTAATAATGGAAATTTAATGCTTTTGTGTCGAATACATCTTTCTGAGATTTTATCAATTTCAATATTCAACTACTTTGTATGCTCTTTAATTATCTTGGAGACAGTTGGATGAAAAATATGAAGTTCTGGATATTTATGATTGAAGTAAGCTACAATATTATCATGTTTCGTGCCATAGTGATTTTTGGAATATTGACAAATTTCTTTATGAAGAGCATTATTAACTTTGTTTTTTGAATAAAGGTTTTAATATTGTGATAATTTAGCAAGTCTATTAGAAAATGTGCCTATAACAATAATATTAGATTTGGTTTTAACAAGCATAAATTGGAATACAATAGGGGCTAAGTGGCTGTACATGAGAACAAACAAGATCAAAAAGAGTAAGTCCAATGTAAATCGATTTAAAAGAAAGTTTGGTAAGAATGTAACTAGGAAATATAGGATGCTCTCCTCGAATGCAATATCATGCATTAAGTTTTGCACAAAATGGATAGTCTGTTTATTTTGTGAGATATGATGGTAAGAATATTATAACCATATTATATAAGGACCTTTGATCTTTTCAATAGATCTTTAATATTCTTTACACAGGCATAAGACCTCTTAATTCTATATTCGACAATCCAAAGATAAAAATTCATTATATATCATATTCATGATGCCTGTCTGAATTCTTTCCGAACGTGTTTTTTTTTGATTTACACACATTCCCAGATTTTGCTGCTGTATTGGACCCTTTTATGGTGGATTAGTTCACCAGATTTCGTAATAGTCCAGATAAATCTATAAGGATTTATAGTTTGTGCGCAAGAACTTAATTGTGCAAAAAAATATATTTCATGATTCACTGTGGCAATCTTTTCATCTCAGATATAGAATCCACCTTTTATTCCTACTCTTTTCATTGTTCAATTCATATGCTGGCAATGGCAAACAAATCTGATTATTGATTGGCATAACTTTGGCTATACTATTCTAGGGCTTCGATTGGGCCCTAACAGCAGAATAGTTAAATTTGTGAAATAGCTTGTTTAATAAAGCTTTAAAGATATTGTCTTATGTTTATAAGTGATATGATCTTTAATTTGTTTCATTATAGACGCAAAAGAGTATGGGGACATAGAGCAGTAGCCCACTTCACCATGACTGCAGTCCTGCATTAAGAGCTTCTTTATAACTGAGATGTCGAATAAGTCTTCTTCATATTATGAAACATTTCTTTTTAAAAAAATCTTAATATTGTTATAGTGGCAAAGTTTCGACTTTATAAAATTGTCCACCAACCCATTTCCGCAGATTAGACATCGAAGAAATACACAAGATAATTTCTTTCCTACTTCATTTCAATAGACTCAATATTAACTTCTAATTTGTTTCTAAGAAAGAACTAAGGGATCAGATCAGAAGATATTATCTCTTTACAATCTATTGGATTGCTTGTAATGCCAGCAACCCAACTTTAATAACAATTAAACCATTGCCAAAAGAACCTGCCAAATATTGTTCCGATTGTCCAATACACATTATTAGCAGTATAAGTTGGACAGCAAATGAAGATTTTTCAATATTATTGGAAAGCAGCCAAGATATGCGACAAATTTGCTAAAAGTAACTTGGTAAAGGGAGGTGCCAAACCTTTCCCAAAATTATTATTTATGATAATGGAAAACGCCCCATTGAAAGATATATATACATGGAATATTAGTAGACTTTTATTGACCAATGTAAGGGTTGTGACAACATGGTTAACTGTTGAAGACTATCCTTTGATATTAGGTAAGTTAATTCTTTGTTGATTATAATGTTGATAGGCATAATAATACCATTCCACAGAATCAGCGAATCTTGGGATTTCTCTTCATAAATCATCTTTAGGAATGAATCTTTCTATGAAGGTAGTAAATATGTTTGGATGTGATTTGCCTGTCTGTGCAATCAACTTTAAGTGGTAAATATGAATTTATATTTAATTAAGAGTTGGAATTCATTAAAAACTATTTTATTATTCTTCCTAATCTATTATTCAGTCTTGATGAGCTAATTCAACATGGAAAAAACGGATTAATATTTAATAATGCTGATGAACTATCAAAATAATTGATAGTATGTGCTTCTCTTAATTAAGATTATATATAACCTCTTCTACTAATAACAACTTTTATACCTAAAAAACCTATTCACTGATTATCTTATAAACTCTTCTAAACTGGAAATAATGCGAACTCATATAAAAGAATTTCAGCAGGCACTTTGGGATGCAAATTGGAACTGCATAGTTTTGTCCATATCAAATAATGAATAAAAAGTAGGAAGGGATCAAGGATATTATAGTTTTTATAATATTGAATATTTATTTTATGTTTAACATTCAATTAAATTATTAATGAGTGAAACCCTGTGATAAGCGCCTGATCTTCTCTTAATGCTCAGCTAACTACGAATGACACATGAATATAAAAAGGTTACCAAGACATCTGTTATTATGCTATATATTCCCTAATGTGACAATTCATCAAATCATTTAAAGGCAAAGGTCTTTGCAGTTTACATACATTCCATTGTTTCCGAAACAGGCATCCAAAATCAATACAATGATCATGATGTTTCACTATCTGTAAAAAGTGTGATTAGATCAAGCCATCAAAACTTTACCAAAGAAAATGTTATTATTCCATGGGTTACTATTAAAACTGTATACACACATTCTAGGTACATTATTGCTCTTACTCTCTTATCATTCAATACTTTGCCCCTTCTATCCTGAACCACCAGGCAACTTTTCCAGTTATAAGATGCACACTATCAACTATCAACCCTTTCAATAAAACTCCGAAACTTTATCCTAGAAACAACAGGGATAATATTCCTCGTATTCTTCTTAGAGTACTCCTTTAATTCACATGCCACTGTTCACAAATAGATGTTTATGCTTCTAATACGCCTCAGCACTAATACAGAACAGATGCATAGATTGGTAATTTAGTCGACAAAGTGGGGCTGAATGCTAGGAATAGGCTGGTGGATGATGAACAATTGGCTGTTGAGGTATGTAGAGTTTTTTTATCACCACTAAATTCAAATTAAAACGATTATATGTGCCATTTAAACTGATTAAAAGATGCTAATTGGATGAACTGTGAGGTCATTGGTTTGAGGAAAAAAACTATCAAATCCTGTTGGTCTTGCAGCAGGTTTTAATAAACATGGTGAAGTTATTAACAGTTTGTTTGATTTTGAATTTGGAGTTTGTGGTGAAATAAGATGATAGAAATTTCCGAAAGTTGTATATGGAGATAAACAACAATATTATTAGATTATTAAAAAGAGCACTATCGAGTGTAAGAGAAATCAAAGGGTACACGTAGGATGATAGTAATAATAGTTGTTAATGGTGGAGATGAGAAAATATGCAATGGTTCATAGTATATATAGTAATATCTGTTAATTAAAAAAAGCACTATTAAGTATAAGAGAAATCAAAGAGTGTTATTTAAAAATTATAATACTGGCAACTCACCAGTCATATCTTTCGTAATAGTGGTCTTTATTCATTTTTTGGTCTTTTCTGCATTATCATGTGCAAAGAAAAAGGTATTCATACTTGCCTAAATAAATGTCTTCATTGAGAATGATATCAAATTGATACAACCTTTGATCCATAGAGTTTAGAGTGTCTTAAATAAACCAAAATGATTAGTGAGTGATTAGATTTTGTTTGTTTAATTGAGTTTAATATTTTGTTAAAGCTTGTTTTTAAAAGCCTTTAATATATGAATCATTACCTAATACAATATACTCTATCAATTGCTATCTCTCTTCTTTTATCATTTAAACCAAATGTTTTTATACTAGATTTAATGTTTTTTACAGACATCTCTTGTTCCTACTGTGATTCCTTTTCCATCTCAATCTGTCTCATTTCTTTAATAGCATTTTTTTCTTTCTCCTATAAAATAGAGTTGAAAAAAGTGAGAAAGAACAGTCAAAAAATAAAGATTAGAAGTAATAAATAAAGATAAAATCAATTCAATACATTCTAACTCTTTTTTAATTACCAATTAACATCTAGCACATGATATTTATTTTTATATGAAGATAAATTTCGAATAAACATTTGATAAAATTATGTTTTTGTTCTTTTATAAATTGTTCTTATATAGAGAGAAAATTTTTAATTAATTAATTGGTTCTATAAAAAAATGTTCTTTGTAAAAGGTTGTTTTTTTATAGAGAGTTCTTTTATAAAGGTTTGACTGTATAATTAAATCATTGCATTTATTTATACTTGTGTATTGTACAAATTAAATTATTAATTAGATATTAAAATTTGATATTTTGATTAATAATAAGTAATAAATTAAAATAATACGAATTATAAAGATAATTTTATATTAATTAATAACTTAATTTTCACTTGGTAACACTATTTATAGATAAAATTAATTTAATTTTTTAGTTTTTTTATGAATTTATAATAATTTAATAATATCTTAAATTTTACTAATTTATTCTTATATAAACTTTTTAAAGCACTTTGAATTATTCAAGTAATATTGAACGTATATTAAAGAATATTAAAGAATATTAATTTTTATCTTATTAAATATGTTATTTTAACTAACAAATTTAATTTTATAATTTTGATTAATAATAACAAAATTGACTTATTTTGGTTTATCCAGATATTATATTTATGTAATTTTTTATACTGTTATAAGTCGAAATTATTTTATTATCAGTTTTCAGTCAGACTATATCATTTCAACTATTATTCAGAATATTTAATTATTAATTTTTCAAGCTTTAATCAATTTAAATCTATAAAAACTTTTCAAAATAACTATTTTCTTCATTATTATGTAAACAAAAGTCATAAATTATCACTTAATTTAATTATTATTGGCTACTTAAATTACTAATTAATATTTTGGTGTTTATAACAGAGAATTAAACAAACAAAATTAGAAGCTATTATCAAAAATTTAACTATTTTAAATACAAATTGAATTCAAAATTGAAATTTTTTTAAATATTTATTAAATTAATGGCGTTAATATTGCTTACAAAATAAAATTCTTATATTATATTTAAAAATGTTATTTTTACTTGATTTATATTATTATAATAACATTAAATTAAAAATTAGTAGATAAATATGTTAATTAACCAATTGAGTTATAAAAAAAATAAATTCAATTTACTAATATTAAGAAAAAAACTGAATTTAACAGTTTATTTACAAATTTAAAATAATATAACTATTTAAGTTATATAATTTTAATTATATAATTTAAAACTGGCTATTAAAAAAAATAATTATTACCAAGCAAATAACTTTAAAATTTTTTATAATTAATTAATAATTTAATAAATTAACTAAAAAACTTATTATTAACAATAAATTAAACCAAAATAAGTCAACAATATTTAAAATAGTAACAATATTTTTGATAAACTATTTACCAAAGTTATAATATGTTATATAAAAGGTAATAAAAAAATTTTTAATTAAGTTTTAACAATATAACCATTTTTAAAATTAATTGAAAAAAATGAAAGATTTATTTTTAATTAATAAATAAAATTTATAAAAAAAGTTTATTGGATCAAGTTATTAATTTATTAATTAATCTGCAAAATAAAGTTATTTTAATTAATATTATAATTATTAAAGTTATAATTTATGCAATTTTAATTAGAAATAGTTGGTTGACTAAAACCAAAGCAATTATAAACTGGTTTAACAGAATAAAATACACCAAAATCAGGTAAGTTAAAAAATTAATTATATTATCAAATAATAAAAACAATTCAGATAAAAGTAATAAAAAAATTAAAAAAGTTGAATTAAAAGAAAATAAGTTTTTTGGAATAAAAAAAATTTCAGCTTTATTAATAGCAGTAAAATTAAAGTAAAAAGAAAAAAAGTCGTCATGACAAAAAATAAAAAATTTGATAATTCTAAAAACAAAATTTAATAAAAGTACAATTATTTTATTGATTTCAATAGTATAGAATTAATTATTTGGCTTAAATTATCAAGTTATAAATTTACATAAAATTTTATGGTTTTTTATAAAATCTGCAAAATACATATGATATCTAAACTATTTTAAGGGTATTTTAATATTAAATTCATAATGTTTTTAAAATATTCAGAGTATGTTTTTTGAAGAAAAATACACACGAAAAAATATATGTTATATGTTTACAATATTATTAATAATATATTCAATATAAGTTTAGCAAAAAAAATTTTGTTGTGTAAATCTTATTTGTTGTTTGTTTGTCAAGAAAGAAGAATTAGTAAATTAATGTTACTATTTATACAAATTGCAATGAAAAACTTACTTTTGATGCACTTTGTTTGTTCATGTTGTGTTTTTTACCACCAGATGGTTTATTGCTCTTTGGTTCTGGCAGCGCCTATAAAAACATTTTTGTAAAAAAGCCGGCTAGAACGACTTTCTCAAATGTAAGAAACTAAATTCTAATATAGTATAAAAAACTTCTGTATTAAAATGTAATAGATGTTAGTTAACAGCTTCTGATAATTTTACATTTAAGGGCTTTTGTAAGAAGACCTGTTTATATAAAATCGTCAATTGGATTAGAATAAAGTGCACAAAAGCATTTAAAGAATTAATTATCGATGAAAAAAATTTGTTTATATACTTAGCTAAAAATCCTAGGCTTTAAATCTTAATAAATCATTGCAAAACTCTAATTGATTTAAATTTATTCTGACCTGGGTAGCTATCACACCATTGAAACCATATTTCCTGGTTTATTTGTTTGCTGAGTATTTAGAATATAAAATTTAGTTGTTTTTTCACGCGAGGATACTCGATTAGTAAAGAATGCGCCCGTATTGTACCATTAAATTTTCTAACTGGTAAAACTATCCATTTTCCACAAAGTTTATTTCGTGCTTTTACAACTAGGGCAAAAAAGAATCAATATAAAATAAACCTCACAATGAGTCTAAATAATACCCGTTCTGCTATTTACGTATGCCATAGGCGTATAATATACTTTGAAATAGGTGGATCTTTGTTTTTCAAAACCAGGTTATTCACTTCGATTTCGTATCACGTCCAGCGAATTTTTCAAACTTAAAGATCGGGCCATCTGCTTTTGTACAAAAGAAGGAATAACAAATTTTGTAATGAAATTGAAAGATAATTTCTCAAAAACAAAACTATAGCTATTTCAAACCTTGCCCGTTCCCGAATTCCCAAACGTGGGAGTGTACGTGTACGCACAGTTTCTATATTCAATCCATACGCGACAGCTCCTTTAACTACTGTAGCATTGGTTGTCAAGTTCGGGACACTACCTTGGAAGATTCCTACGAGAAACATAGTCAAAGGCTCTTTTCTAGGGTAGCATCCGTTATTTGATCCGA
Source organism: Geosiphon pyriformis (assembly GCA_016748015.1). NCBI lineage: Eukaryota > Fungi > Glomeromycota > Glomeromycetes > Archaeosporales > Geosiphonaceae > Geosiphon > Geosiphon pyriformis. The sequence goes on along the minus strand of JAAOMT010000302.1, from coordinate 181,703 downwards.
GATCTAACTCCATCCAATCCTCCGCTATCATCTCTCCGCTTGTTACCTTCCAAATAATCGCGTAAAATCGGACAATGTTTTTGAAAGTAGAAAAAATTCCATCAAGTAAATATTTTATCCGAGGACAGAAATATAATTAACGCCTGATGATCTGATAACGGAATGAGGGCTCTGCTCTAAAATGCAGTTTCTTGCCCGAGTTCAACTTGGGGGATAAAATATACTGCATTTTGGTGTTAAGAATCAAGTAATGGGTTTCTGAATATTTTTTCCTGAATTACCATCACTATTGTTTCTAAACCGCCCCCACATCGACACATTTTTCTTTTAAATATAGGTATTATCTCCTTGACAAATTCCGAAAAATAATATTAGTAATTTCCAGGAATCTTTTATTATTATCCAAGTCATCAGCTTTTGCGAGTAGCTTATCATTTAGTTTGAAAATTATAAAAGAGTTCAGTATTGGGAGGGGAATAATATTTGGGGCGGGCCTTTTTATACACCACAAATTTAAATGTTGGAAAATAGATTTCAAAAGATATATTCGTCCTTTAGAAATAGACACCGAAACAGAGACTGATCTTATCAACTACTGATTAATGCATATGAGGTTCAAATTCATGACAATAAATACTCCCATCTCCATGTACTTGTCTGCACACTCTTTCGTTTTTCCCCCACTAACTTCCCAAAATGCAGCCATTAACACCGCCACTACTAAGATATGCCTGTGTCTCTAGTGCCAATAAAAAAGAGGATCTTGGCCGACAAAAGCGGCTCTTCTCTCAAATTCCAACCTACGAGTTGTATAGTGGTCTCGAAAATTGTGGTTATCCATCACAACCGTCACTGCCACTTTGCCCTCAACTTTTCCTCAATTCTGCAAAGCTCGTGGTTCTTTTCGATGATAAAACCTCCAACGAATACAAACTCTACCAAGATATTCTTTCCATTAACAGCGTCTTTATCCGCAGACGAACAGCTAAATATAGATGAGAACTCCGAAACAAGCAAAAAATGCAAGATGAAAACCGAGGCAATGGCAACATTTATGCTCGCGAGAAACTATCAGCCCCACGTTGCTGTTCAAGGTGTATCCCAACCACCGTCAGAAGCAGTTAATGAAGCGATGTATGGATTGGAGAGATTTGCCTTTAATACTGTGGTGAGGTGGAACAAAAGATGTTGTGTTAAAGAAGCAAAGAAATAGTTGAAGCCTATGGCATTTCAGCAAAGACGTATTCTTTTTGATGATGTTTCGGCTTTGGGGGAAGAAAAGTTTTATAAAGCCGTCATCCGTCTTGGCATGCCTTACGAGACTGCTTAGGTTTGGCTTCACACTTCGTCAATGCACATCGATAAACAAATTTAAGACCAAAAATTTCAATTTTAAAAAGGATGAACGCGTGGTATGGCCTTTCCACTTCGAAACAAAGGGCAGAAGCAATAAGTGGCCCTATACACAGACGGGAAAATTAATGGACGTTTTCCTGGGTCTATGAGACACATAAACAAGCACGCAAAACCTAAGCAGACAGCCCCTCCATGCAGTCTTCATTGATCCCGGCGTTTGTATACCCTTCACTTGGTATTCCTCCAAAAAATATATTTTGGGAGATCCTTGATCTTCATGTAGCAGTGTTTCCTGGGTATATTAAATTTTTATATCCTTTGCTTGTAAAACAAAGAAATAGTAAACAACCCCGGTTCAATGTTTCAAATTGCCATTTATTCTGCTAAAATTCAGATTCATTTGAAATCAATAAGCTCGACTGAGATTAAAAACATATTTTAATATTAATTATCAATTCTGCAGAAATATTTAAGTATTTTTTTTCACAATAAATATATTTTTGAATCAAAAATCCTTACCCATCTTTCGTTTGCAACGTTTTTCTACTAATTTAACGTTAGTATTGTCTCAGAAATCACCCTTTGCCTTCATGATGTAAGCTTTCTCATTGATATCAAACTTCAACTTTTCTCCCTATTTTTCAAAAACCCAAATATAGTTTTGAATCATAATCCTAAGT
>JAAOMT010000302.1:147762-179647 GCA_016748015.1 Geosiphon pyriformis | reverse complement strand
CTACCTTGGAAGATTCCTACGAGAAACATAGTCAAAGGCTCTTTTCTAGGGTAGCATCCGTTATTTGATCCGAGATCTAACTCCATCCAATCCTCCGCTATCATCTCTCCGCTTGTTACCTTCCAAATAATCGCGTAAAATCGGACAATGTTTTTGAAAGTAGAAAAAATTCCATCAAGTAAATATTTTATCCGAGGACAGAAATATAATTAACGCCTGATGATCTGATAACGGAATGAGGGCTCTGCTCTAAAATGCAGTTTCTTGCCCGAGTTCAACTTGGGGGATAAAATATACTGCATTTTGGTGTTAAGAATCAAGTAATGGGTTTCTGAATATTTTTTCCTGAATTACCATCACTATTGTTTCTAAACCGCCCCCACATCGACACATTTTTCTTTTAAATATAGGTATTATCTCCTTGACAAATTCCGAAAAATAATATTAGTAATTTCCAGGAATCTTTTATTATTATCCAAGTCATCAGCTTTTGCGAGTAGCTTATCATTTAGTTTGAAAATTATAAAAGAGTTCAGTATTGGGAGGGGAATAATATTTGGGGCGGGCCTTTTTATACACCACAAATTTAAATGTTGGAAAATAGATTTCAAAAGATATATTCGTCCTTTAGAAATAGACACCGAAACAGAGACTGATCTTATCAACTACTGATTAATGCATATGAGGTTCAAATTCATGACAATAAATACTCCCATCTCCATGTACTTGTCTGCACACTCTTTCGTTTTTCCCCCACTAACTTCCCAAAATGCAGCCATTAACACCGCCACTACTAAGATATGCCTGTGTCTCTAGTGCCAATAAAAAAGAGGATCTTGGCCGACAAAAGCGGCTCTTCTCTCAAATTCCAACCTACGAGTTGTATAGTGGTCTCGAAAATTGTGGTTATCCATCACAACCGTCACTGCCACTTTGCCCTCAACTTTTCCTCAATTCTGCAAAGCTCGTGGTTCTTTTCGATGATAAAACCTCCAACGAATACAAACTCTACCAAGATATTCTTTCCATTAACAGCGTCTTTATCCGCAGACGAACAGCTAAATATAGATGAGAACTCCGAAACAAGCAAAAAATGCAAGATGAAAACCGAGGCAATGGCAACATTTATGCTCGCGAGAAACTATCAGCCCCACGTTGCTGTTCAAGGTGTATCCCAACCACCGTCAGAAGCAGTTAATGAAGCGATGTATGGATTGGAGAGATTTGCCTTTAATACTGTGGTGAGGTGGAACAAAAGATGTTGTGTTAAAGAAGCAAAGAAATAGTTGAAGCCTATGGCATTTCAGCAAAGACGTATTCTTTTTGATGATGTTTCGGCTTTGGGGGAAGAAAAGTTTTATAAAGCCGTCATCCGTCTTGGCATGCCTTACGAGACTGCTTAGGTTTGGCTTCACACTTCGTCAATGCACATCGATAAACAAATTTAAGACCAAAAATTTCAATTTTAAAAAGGATGAACGCGTGGTATGGCCTTTCCACTTCGAAACAAAGGGCAGAAGCAATAAGTGGCCCTATACACAGACGGGAAAATTAATGGACGTTTTCCTGGGTCTATGAGACACATAAACAAGCACGCAAAACCTAAGCAGACAGCCCCTCCATGCAGTCTTCATTGATCCCGGCGTTTGTATACCCTTCACTTGGTATTCCTCCAAAAAATATATTTTGGGAGATCCTTGATCTTCATGTAGCAGTGTTTCCTGGGTATATTAAATTTTTATATCCTTTGCTTGTAAAACAAAGAAATAGTAAACAACCCCGGTTCAATGTTTCAAATTGCCATTTATTCTGCTAAAATTCAGATTCATTTGAAATCAATAAGCTCGACTGAGATTAAAAACATATTTTAATATTAATTATCAATTCTGCAGAAATATTTAAGTATTTTTTTTCACAATAAATATATTTTTGAATCAAAAATCCTTACCCATCTTTCGTTTGCAACGTTTTTCTACTAATTTAACGTTAGTATTGTCTCAGAAATCACCCTTTGCCTTCATGATGTAAGCTTTCTCATTGATATCAAACTTCAACTTTTCTCCCTATTTTTCAAAAACCCAAATATAGTTTTGAATCATAATCCTAAGTTTGTTTGATAATATTTCTCCGCATAAATTAAATGTCCCTTTGTGTTTCAATTCTACAATAAATTTTCGGATAGTTGTGATGCAAGTTTCACAATTTTCATTAAACCCCCTTTAGGAGTCTTTGCATTAATACCAAAAATAACATATTATCCGTTATCATTATTCCAACATGAAATGAAACACTGATAAAAATCCTGATGCACAAGATAATATTAACTGTGGTACGCCTCAGTTAATCTGATTATTAACTGTCCGAACAAAGTCCCCGAATGATTACGAGAATTTACTTTTTGAGGAGCCGAAAATGGACTTTGGCAGCCAATTCAACAAAACGCTGTTACTTCCTTACTCAATATCAAAACGCTCTTATTATACCTTACATTCTTTTTTTGTTTGTAAACTTATCAGTCGAGCACCTGCTTCAGCTATTATTGGTTAGTTTTACCATACTGTGTGGTGGCTCTTTTGGAAATCTCCTTTTGAGCCTTCTTATTTAACCAAACGCCAACCTTTTCGACTGATAAATTTCCTTTTATTCATTTCTCTTTACTCGTCGAAATCTACACAATTTCGTCCTTTCTTTTAGAAATCACCCCTTTTATCCGTCACTAAATCGCTGTTTATCAGCATATCCTATCCCTTTAATCCATTAAATTTCGCCGAATTCCAACTATTTTCTAATACCCTCCTTTGGCAAAATACATCATGCAAGTCAGTCGAATAATGCTTGGTGTTTACGCCAACCAGCAGCCTTTTTGTCTATACCTTTTCCCTTGGGAAAACTTCATGTCATCGTTGGAACAAAATTCATCATCACAAATGATCTCAACTATAAAAGGAACGCAAAAACCTTTCTATCGTTTGAGGGACATTGATAGGATATTTTTTGAGTCAAGCGTTGGATATATTTATAATTCTGGAAAGATACCACAAAAATTCTTTGCCACTGAAGGTTCTTGTTTTTATGAAGAGTCTGGTGATATTTACCTATCTGCTAACGCATTGAGCAATACAGCAACTCGCCTTGGCAATCATTTGCTAGCAGAATTTTGCAAATTAAGTAAATTAGAAATACTTTCAGGAATGGCAGATTGCCTATTAAACAGTGTTTCAATTACTCGAGTCCCTTTCATTGAGGGAGAATTTGAGTTTATTGCTAGTAACTCCAAAAGTAAATCATTATCCCCTTTGGAATCATTTACGCCTGCTCCAAAGGAAGACTGTACAAATTCCAATCATAAATTTTTACCTTCTGACCGCCTCAATCCTCCAGCTTTGGGCAATATAAGAAAGCGAATGTCTGTGGAGGAAGTTCTTGATAATTGTAATTCTAGCAATGAACAAATATATGGGTCAAAAGTGGCTTCTCCAGTCGAACCGATTGCTTCCCCTAATAGATCAGACCGGTAAGTCTGGCAAAGTCAATAGCGAGATATTTTCAGTGATTGTAAAATTTGAAACTCATTTTTTATTTTATTTTATTTTCAGGGGAGAAATTTTAATCAAACAAGAGCCATCCACTTCATATTTGGGAAGTGATAACTCCAAGCCAGTTTCTCCTAAAAACTTTCCGAGGTCATCTCATTCTCCTTTCTCACCACATGAGGCCACTGCCGATTTATCTGCTCTAATTGATGATGATTCAAGAATGAGAAAGAGAAGACGTTGTGCAGTTTCTACCATCACTTCCAACAGCATAAAGGTTACTAATGACCCTGAAGTGATGGAAAAGGTTCGTAGTACTTTAAAGTTGAAAGAACAACAGAAGGCAATTATTGAAGCAAGACAACAAGCACAGCAACAACAAAATGGAGTTGACAGAAAAAATTTGGGTAGCTCTTCAGCCACTTTACCCAAGAGACCAACTCATCAAAGATCTAGAAATAATCGTAACTCAAGAAACCTTAGTGTATTTGCTCCACCTTATAATGCTCAAAATCTCATCAGCACTTCAGGATCTCCACATGATAGTCTTTCACCAAATACATCCAACTTGAAACGAAACTCCTCCATTACCACTCCAATTAGTCCTACAATAGCAAATAAGTCTAGGACGAGAGTTAATGGTACTGATAATGGATTATCAAACTCTGACTTTGGATACCACCCAGCACATCGAACCCATAGTTTGCATTCGGCTTCTACAAATGCAAGTATCAATGGTCTTATTTCACCTCAAAACGTTGAATTCCGGCCCTTTGGTGGTTCACGATCATCCTCATATATGGCAAAATCGCACGAATTAACACATGCTGACCGAATTAATAAGGAATCTTTTATAAATACATTTGATTCCTTTTATGATACCCTTGCTGAAAGTCGAAATTTGAAGTCTACTCTAAATGATCAGATTCGAAAAACTTCCACTTTGTTGCAGACTCTTCAAACTTCAGGCACCATGATTGAGAGTCTCGTACACAGTCATTTTAGAGACATGCAGCGAGAGGTCGTCAAAGATTTAATGACCCTTGAAAAAAGAATTACCAAGATCGAAGGTGAAATGAAGAATTCAACTGTTGTCAGGATGAGCCTTAGTCCACCTCTTGAACATGATGGAGGTCTAAGCGATATTCATACAAACAGCCATAATATGGGTTACCCTCATCGATCTACTGCTGAAAGTGTCAGTGGCAGTAGCAGTTCAGGATCACCTTACGCTCGCCATATTCATCTTTCATCAGCCGGTGCCTTTAGCCCACCTTTATCGGCTACATCCTTAAATGAAGGAGAAGATAAAAGTTACTTTGACGTCTTGAGTACCTTGAAGGCTAGACTGGAATCGCTTGAAAGAAGAATGTCTGTCCCTTAAAATTTTATTCAATTAGCCTTTTCCATTAATTTCGTAATTTTTCGAAAACAATAATTTCGACTTCTATTATTGGGGTTGGACAAAAAAACTTTTAATTTAACATTGGTTCAATATCTTAAATCAAGAATTATTCTCCCTTTTTGGGATTTGGGCAATTTTTGAAATCTAAAAGCGATTTAAATTTTTACAACTCTGAAATTTGGCAAAAAAAAATTTGGCAATATCTTTTCTAAAAATAAAATTGCATGATTTTTGAATCGGTGAGTCATTGAAGTTGACGTTAAATATATATACAATTCAGCGATTTGCAAAATAGCCAATCTGTGATGCTTCAATGTATGCAGGAGTGTTTCAGAAATTCAACTACAATCAACTTATGCCTACATGCAAGGCCATGTGTAAAGATGCTGAATATTTTAAACTCGAACAATATTTAGTTTTTTTCAAGATTATCAATAGCATAAATTTAATTATTTATGATATGGTTTAATGGTTATTTTGAGTCACTCAAATTGATGTGGAATTTAATTTTTGATAGAACCACGGGTTTTTTTATATTTTTTGCATCATTTGACACTTTGACTTTTATAGATTTTCATTTCAATAATTTTGTTACAAGACGTTAATGAGTTTGCTGTACATTGTTATAATCAAGAGATGGAGTGTTATAAATACATTTTGAGGGATAAAGGGATGACGTGTCAAAGATATTTTTTGTTTTATTTGTTCAGCTGACACGACGTTTAGGGATGAATTATAGTTCTTCAGCAGTTTTTAGCTAACAGACTATCTAAAGAGACATAATATTTGCCGAAACCATCATTAGGTGAATTCAGTTTCAGTACAAACCTTTCCTTGTGAGATCGCTGGCCAACGTTTTTGCAACTTTTGGCTGCCAATAATTATTGTAGTCGTCACATTGAGCTTTATTTTCAAAAAAATTGGGTGACGACGGCCGAGATTTTTGATGAATTGACGCTGCCGCTGGAGCTGCACGATACAAACTGTTCTGTTCAAAATGTGGTGTTTGATATGTACGCGTGGAAAAAGCGCGTTTTGGGACAGCTACAGGACCAAAGTTCATTGTTTGAATAGGGGGGCCGCTGCGAGTTGAATAAGTGCTGTAATAATGACTTGCAGTTGTAGCACTTCGATTTAGACCTCGGCTTTGTTGAACATTAATTTTTTTTGTATTCGTAGGCTGACGGCTCAAAGCATGTGAGGTAAAACTGGGTTTGCGAGATAGTAAATCCTCAGCTTTGTTGGGATAATTATTCGATTTCCAATACGTGTAATCAGATTTGGCGTCATCTGGTTCTCTGTAAACTTTTTGTGGTACAGAAAGTAAACCATTATCGTTTTTCGAGGCGAATATTTGTTTTTCCAATAGGTCAGTCGTTTCTTCGTCGATTTTAATATCTTGGAATTCACGCCTGCCACAAATGAGCAAAATAATCCCACAAATTCCCTAATCGATTTTGAAAAAAATTAACATGTAGAATCGCCACTTTATATTAAATAAGATCACCCAAAGAATAGAAAGAAACTCACCATTGTAATGCTTTGCATAGAGGTAAATACAAGACTGGCTAATTGTGTGTCTTTTACTTTTTTTGCACAAAACGCATCGCTGTGGTTATCTTGTTGACAAGAAAGACGTGTTTTTTGTTCCCACTTATGTGCCAAGAGTACATTAACAATGTTAATAGCAGTGAACAGGATTAAACCGACCCAATATTGATAAAGAAACCCTCGAATCAATGTCTTCTTTCGCTGGTTTAAAAAAATTAGGACGAGTGAGATTTTAAATTAACTTGAACTAAAGTAATCATTAAAAAATCAAATTAACTCACGTGTAAAGCACCAAGAATCCCGGCAACACCAAAAGGTGCAAAAATAGTATATATTGCCGCATAAACCAACAGATAAAAACCTGACAAGTGGTATACGACTTCTGTAATTTTGTGATTGAGAGTTAGATTATTAACTTTTTGATTTAAATTTTCCAGTGACAATGTTGAAAATGCTCACCATTATTTTTTAGAAAAGTACGAACAGATATTAAAGTGCACCATGACTAATAAAAGAAATGATTCGACCGGGTTACTTGGTTGAAAAAGAAGAAACTAAATTTTTTTATTTCTAAATTATAACACCTACAATGAATAAAATTGATATAATAGCGACTGCGTAACGAGCTGAATTTTGATAAATCATCGTCTTTTTTAATAAAAGCTCAAGAATGGTCAAAAAATAAACCTGTTCTGTTTTAGAACAGGTAAGCCTTCCTTTGGATTTGTAGTTAAAAATTTGAGATTTCGGTTTGTAAATTCCAACAACCACAATTGCTTTGGGGTATGGTTGTACTTTGTTAATATATCGTTTCTCTTTAGAGTTTATCGCATCAATTAGTAGCTAGCGCTAAAGGCCGCCTTCTTATAACGTTTCGATTCTTTTTCCTTTTGCAAAAGTTTGAACCGGTCAAACCGAGCAAGGAGAGTAATCTTTTGATTACAGCAAGAGAAGGGGTTTTGTTATGTGAGAGTGAGAGTGAGAGTGAGGGTGAGGGTGAGAATTTATTTTTTAGAAAGACTCTAGAGAAAAAGGAAACGACTGATGAAAATCAATTCTTCCCCACGTTGAAAAAACCAAGGAGACAGAATCGGAAAAGAGTTTCAACTTTAATGGAAACTGTGGCGAAAGATATTGTCGATAAACTTATTGATGAATTATGAAAAGATAACATTACACACGAGGTGTAAAGGTATATACACACAAAAAATTGGACCAGCCAACGTTGTCGTGGTAAATACTAAAAACCAGATAACTTATATTTTGCAGATGTACGTAGGAGAATATTTATAAAAGAGATCAAAAAAAGAATAGAAAGTTTATATATATTGTCCTTTGGTAATTTAAACACTATTTAAAGAAATAACTAATGATTAAAATCTATATAAACTCGGACATCCGGGCTATAAATGGAAAGAATGACCCTTGTCGAAGAAAAGAATGGGAAAGTGATCAAGTGGAAACTTTGTTAAATAATTAAACGAAACAACAACAACAACAACACACAACAACAGCAACAACGAAATAGCAGAATTTTCCCGTTCAATCTATAACTTTATAATTTTCACTCTTTTGATTTTATTTGGGTGTATGGCCGTTAATCTTTGTGAGCCAAAAACGATGATCATATGCATGACAGGTGAACAAATATCATGCATGGATACCCGCGATGACCGACTCTTTTTCGGGTTGAAAAGAGTTTATGAATTGGGAGGATTGGGGTTTTTAATATATATGATAATTATGATGTAACAATCCTGATTATTGCAAAAACTTTTTGGAGATTGTTTGGGGTATAAACGTTTTATAATTTTTCTTATTAATTATTTTGAGAAAATCGTATGAAACAAAATGGAATTTCTAAGAAAGGCAAATCATCTACACGTCTTCAGACCCATCAGCATAAGAAGTGATAGGAATATGATCTAGCCGAGATTTATTGGAATTCAAGAATATTCTATGTTATTTATTATGGTGTCAAAAATCTAATCACGCGTGTTTATTAAATTTAGATATGATGATGATGATGAAGAAGCCAATCACCGGACTGTAAACTTCACATCCCCCGAGCGGAGGATAAAATCCGTCTTATGGGGCACCAGTAGAGTTCATAGACAAGAAGATATTTTTATATTTCGAGCAGCATTTACATCATGATTTCAGTGTGTGTCTATGAAATGAGAAACATTTACAAAACTGACCAAAATCCCTGACGTCCTTTAAACCACAAACCATATTCGAGACCTCTTATTATTTTTCCTCGAGAAATTTTTGAAATGATAGCAATCTGGTATACAAGAGAAAAATTAATTTTCCCGAAAAAAAATTGAAAATGCTGAATCATGGATCAATTTAATAAGTTTTGATTCAAGAAGATAGTATCTTATCAAATTTAATAAAAGAATTTTGAAACATAAAATTGATTACAGAAATTCTCTCAGTGAAATATTTTCAATTAATTAAATTTTAACAAATAAAGAATTTACAGATTATTATTTTTTTGTTGATTGATAAAATGGAACCATTTTCATAGAAAGTATTAAAATCATCCCACCATTGTTTATTTATGAATTTTACAAATCTCAACAATGTATGAATTTGATGAAAAGAGTAATTTCCATCCCTTGAACATTCATAAAGATTTGGAAGAATTTTTTTGTGGCGGTAAATGACAAAGATAAGAAAAATGTGATTCATTGCTTAACAAAATAATGATATTCTCAAGCTGGAATCATTTTTCAAAGTAAATATATTAATTTATTTTAACAGATATGCTGCTTATGAACATTATCTTCACCATATGCATACTCTTCTAAGATTTCATGGCACAAGACATTGATTTCGCATGGGAAGGAAATTGATTATTAACTATGTAAAGGGATACAATATTACTTTTATAAAAAGATAATGGTGACCACTTGGGAATGGAATTGAGAAAGAGGTGTTGGGTACGGTTAGTAGAGAAATTTCAGACAAGCAATATTTGTTCATTATGTGATGGGTGGTCAGTCCAAATACATGTCTGGAAAGTGTTTGTTTTCTATTGAAAACCTTTTGGGGAATTTCTCATTTTGTATTTCCTTTTCTTTGATTTTCAAAAACTCATTAGAATTGTGATATAAATGATGCTCGAAATATAAGGAATATCTTCTTTTCTATGAACTCTGCTGGTGGGCAGGTGCTTATACAATTTGGGGAGAGAAGTTATAGAATAGCCCCTTAGTATAAGAGAGCGCCGCGACTAAATACGATTGGCTAGGGTTACCTCAACGTGGATAATTAACTGTATTCATGTAGGTTTCAATAATATATGTCAATGCAAGAAAGTGTTTCATCTTGGAAATAGATATCAGAAATTCTTTTTTTCTCTTTACGATCTTTTCTATTTTTAATCTTCAAAGTTTATGAGAAATGAAAAGAATTTGTCCCAAACTTTTTTAATCCTAGAATGGATCGTGTGAAAATTAATACAATTTTAACGCCTATGATAAAATTCAAAACAAGATTCTAGTGTCGGAGAGAGTAAAATGATGAAATGATGCATATAGCTTAAGCCTTTAACGTTTGTCAGAAGTTTTTCAAAATACTGAAAATCTTTTGATATCTGAAAAAAAAAATTTTTTTTTCAGAGATTCAATACCAAATGAAATTTGAAATAAAAGCCTAAAAATTTCGTTCTACATGTCTTTACTTGTTCAATGTTGAAAAATGATTTGATTACGTTTCAGTTTTAATTTGCAAAACCATCATAGAAACTACTAACTCTAAACGCAATATATATTTTAGATTTTGACAAAAATTAAAAAATATAAATCATGACTCTTTTGTAAGCCTATATCAGTTATCTGGAGGAAAATTTTTTTTTAGGATGTGCAGGTATTTCAATATGAATTTGAAACAAATATATATTGTGCATTTATCAACAAATCAAAGGTCAATATTAAAACTGACAGACTAAGGTAACTTAATTATATTAAAAACGTTTATTCTAACTGGTATTACAAGAAACGCAATAACTTTTTTGTTTCAAATATAAATAATTTTGTTTCCTATCTGATTTATTAGAGGCTATATTTTTTATCTGTATTTTGGTTTGTAAAACAGTCTTTGAAAAACTTGTAAACATATTCATGGATGAAAATAATTCCTATTGACGGAATCCTTCGGCTTTTTAAAATATAAATAAGTAAATAGATTTTCATTTTATTGTTTTACGTGTATCAGGAAAATAATTATTGATCAAAGATTTACCTGAGTATTATTAATAACAAATACTTTCATTGGAATTTTTTGAGAAAGTTCAATCACCCATATAAAAAAATTTTCTATTACTATTATTTTCTATGTATTTTTTCCTTTTTTTTATATGATTAAAATTTAGAGAAGTTAAGTTTAATTCTAAAATAATGACTTTCTGACAAAGATAGTGTTTACATTTAATTGGTTTCGAAAAAGTAAAGGTTTTATCTTCAAGTACGCAAGTGAATTAAAACCTAGCTTTAAAATAATTTTTTTTTTTTTTACAAAAATTCATCTTTGTATAGTCAATGTTTTAATTTGTATTTTCCTATAAAAATATTTGATAATTTTTAACTTTTAAATCTCTTCTTTTTTTTTTTTTTTTTTAAAAAAAAAAGCTTTATTCTCTAAGATCTTTCCAATTTCAAATTGTGTAAACCTTAGATCTTTCAAGAAAATTGAATATTTTTTATTTCGAATAGTAAACTACATTTATACTGATAAAATCTCTACAGCCTCAATGAAATCAAAAACTTATTGAAATTTCATCTTGAAAGGAATAATCTACTTAAATAAATTTAAAGCTCTCACTTTTATTAAAGATAAACTCAGTTTTCTATTATAAAAGTACCAAATATGTTCCAAAGATACTTATAAAGGATAAAATGAAAAAAGTAAATATAATTAAATTAATTTAATAAAATCTCGCAACAGTTCCTAAGAGTGTCGAATTTTGATCGAATGTTGAAACGTTTAATTAATAACTACGATTTATACATTATATCTTTTGGCAATTCAACATTTTTAGTTATTTAAACATTCAAAAACGGTTTTTTACAGAAAAAAATACATCTTAAAATATATTTAACCAACGTTGTTAATCTATAGAAATGAAATTTATTTTTGAGCCCATTGATTCACCACCAACTTTCTAATTTGATATAAATAACTTTTTTAAAAATTATTAAAGATAAAAGTTTGAATTTAGACAATCACTTTCCAAAAAAAATGTTTCGTCAATGTTTATAAAAAATTCTGAGCACACCTTGAAAAAGTTTTTTTTTCACGATCAAAGTCATATATATAGGACCGATAATCATATCCAAGCCTTATCCGTTTTATTTTTTATTCACCAGCTCCAATATCAAAATATACATTTTTTTTTTTTTTTGATTCGAACTAGAAATTTGTATAAATGGTTAAAATTCACGCTTTTTCTGAAAAAATACTTGAAAATAAAAAAGATTTATAGAATTATACTTTAGCAAATTTTTTTTCAAGCAACCTCTTAAATTTCATATTTACGAAATCTGAATTAAAAAGTTGACTGTAAAGTACCCTCAAAAAGTAACACCCGATTCAAAATGAGCGAATTCGCTGGCCAGTTGATAGTCGTATTTTATTTTCCTTTAACCATTTCTTGATATTTCCCGCATACTCAAAAAGGTTCTCATGCACTGTATTTCGATCCACAACTGGGTAACCAAAACGAAACCACCAAGAGTTAAAAAAAAATGATCACTTGTAGATTCTACATTGTTAAGGATCGATATTATAACTTCTTCATGTGATATGGCTAAATATTTTTGAAAGGAAAATCTTTATAGCTTCATTTCAGAGTAAGCACCACCCATATTTAAAACTCATATTTGAACCAATCGAGCCATTTTTAATAAATAGAATTGATAAGAAGTACGAGTTTAAAGTCAAATTAGCATCTTTTTCCATTTAGAAATCTTATCAATATTTTCGACGTCAAATACCTTAAAAATCCTTCCCAATAGCTAAACTCCTTTAAATTTCTCAATTGTTAATCTAACTGTTTAATCACAAATCTGTCGCACCACCATAGAGCCCAACAATCTCGTCATAGCTAACATTACTTCATCACCTAGGTCAAACATATTGATCTCTTAACTATCGATCCCCATCTGAAATTGGATCATTTAAAGGTCAAATGACTAGTTTTCTTACCAAAAAATGTGGATATATTGTAGTCAAATGAGACTCCATCTGCTTTTTCTTATTTGGTGGGTTCAATCCAAAAACTCCCAGGTATTGATTAAAGTAAACTTCAAATGATTCACATTCCGCTACAGCCACTGCCTAAAAGCATCAATTCTAGCTTTTCCTCATGTTTGACTTGGAACTTTTCGTCAATGAAGTTTGAAGCAAGTATTTCTGCAATCTCTCATTAATCTTTTTGTCCAACTTGTGTTCCCTTAGGAGTTACTACTTGGGAAGTTTTGGATTTCAACGGGAATAAGGGGCTATGATATGAAGATTTGACTCAATTTGCAAAAAACTTGGTTTTGAATGATGAAACAAACCATTGAGGTTTGGTGAGAGAAATCAGTTCTCATGTGTGACAACTACCTCCTATTTGTGTTGGGCGCTCTCCGTTAATTCAATATGGCAGATTTTCCAAAATACTTATCAATCAAAAATTCCAAAATGACAAAACTTATGTTTATAACTTACCAACATATTAAGTCAGCTTAATTTATCAATTCTCAAAATAAAATCTTCCTTAATCAAAAGAGTAAAATTATCCAAAGGTGCTCATTTGATTTTGAACACCAATTTCATTTTTGAATACTTATAAGCGATTTTGGTTTAAAAAACAGATATAGCATCAATTTAAAGAGTTGAATAAGCATATATATATCTTTTCAATAGTGCTCTTCTTTACTCAAGAATATTTCAAATTATAAAATTGATTGACGTGAATCAGTAAAGTTTTGAAAGGTTGATGTAGTGTAAATGAAATCAAATATTTCTAATTCCAATAATTACTGATACTCTCAAATTTATAGATCTTGACCAAGAAGATAGGAAGTAAATAACACTGAACGTTTTCATTAGGAATTTTGACTCCAGAAATATTCTTTATAAATTTGGTTTCCTATTCAAAAAATATCAAGATCAATATAATTCTAGTTTGTTTAAAAGATAAACCTATCTTTTTGCCACAAAATTTGAAATAGGGAATTTTGGAGCTCATATTTTTTTTGAAAGAAAA
Source organism: Geosiphon pyriformis (assembly GCA_016748015.1). Classification (NCBI taxonomy): domain Eukaryota; kingdom Fungi; phylum Glomeromycota; class Glomeromycetes; order Archaeosporales; family Geosiphonaceae; genus Geosiphon; species Geosiphon pyriformis. Next base: position 165,897 of record JAAOMT010000302.1, on the reverse strand, counting down.
ATATTCTGCAAAATACAATGTTGCTCTTAGTAAATTGTCAATTTAATTTGGATTTCAATCATTTATTCCTACAAATTGGATGAAACTATGGATTTCATAATTAAATTAAATTGGTAATTTTTGAACTTCTCAATGGCTATATTTGGGGAACGTAACTCGTTATCATTTTGAATCTTGAAATGGCATAACCATTTTACCATTAAGAACAGCTTTCATAGAGGGTTTCTTTTTCGATATCGAATCGGCTGGCGTAAATGTGATGCGCAATTATAAAATTCGTAAGATAGCGATTATGTACATTTAATATCCAAAACCTTGAAATAAATTCTTGGAAACACAAAGATATAGTAAAATCTATTAAACAAACTCTATTTCTGAAATCTTTATTTTTTTTTTTTTGAATTCACTACCCAAAAAGGCGAGATTGGAATTCTCGCTATCTCCCAAAAGCACAGTAGAGCACCAAAAGGTTAAACAATTTTTCACCCCTTAGTTAAACTATTACATTATAAGATGCAGATAATTGCAACGATCCCAGCTTTAAATAGAAACAATGCAAAAAAAAACTAATTTCAGCCTTTTTCACGAGATAGCTGCGAAATGTTAAATCGATTAAGAAAAGGAGCAAAAATTCTTGGAAAACAGAAATATGTTTCATTGAGAGATATTGATTGGCTGATGTGCTAAATTTTTCACCGGTTTTGATATTTCATGTTTCTTTTGCCCTTAATGATTGCCCAAATTTATTATTTATATTCTCGATGTCGAATTAGAACTTTATTTTAATTAACAATCAAATAAGGATTTGAAAGTTCGATATTGTTATTTTATTTATTGTTCTTTGTTGTTAATTTTTAAGGAGTCAGCTTCGGGGGGTCAATCACAGATCACAGATAAAACAAGTATTTTAGCCTTGGTCAGTGTAATGATTATTAAAAATAATATCTTTAGCATTATACTGAAAAACATGACATTTATTAAACCAGTTTTTGAAAAATTTATCAAAATATATGAATACATCAAAGCTTTAATACTATTTATAGAAAATTCTAGCTTTCACATTATAATATTTTTGGGCATCTGCAATAATTTGAAGTTAATTGATGTAAGAAATTTTAAAATTATGTGTAAAATATTGAATTCAAAAAAAATTTTATTGATATGAATATTAGCAAACTACAGCTTTTTAACTTAAAATAAAATATTTTCAAATTGTTTTAATTTACAAATTTTCTGAAATTTGACATGAAAATTTTATATGAACCTTTTTTTTTAAGTTAGGTCATTGGTTAATTTTATGTGTTCGATCGGAACTGAAAATTAAAATAAGTCAGGTTACATTGAATGGCGTGATTGTTCAATTAGCTATATAAACAATTCCACAATAATATGTCCGTACTGATCCTCGAAATGCATAAGTTTGCATCCTAATGATTCACAATCAACAAACAACCAATCCTTCGATCAAATAGCACGCAAAACACCTTCCTATTTCTAATATATCTGCAGGCTCATGCGAAGCAAAATTCATTTTTCTTCAACTTTTTCTAGATTTCGAGGGTTTTAATTTACTGAAAATCTTGGATTGTTAAAAATGTCAACTATAAAACATACTTTAACGAAGAAAAGGGCTCGTCATATTGACAGTGATATGGATGTAAACGGGCAAAAATCACCTATTGTTGAAACCCTGCAGTTTAATAAGGAAGTTCATCCGCTATCACACCAGAAGGTATGAAAAGTTTTGATTAATTCAACTTATATCCCACAATTCTTTGAAGCAAAAATTCGTTTACATGTAAAAATTTTTGAATATAAGCTATTCTTGGAACCAGATTGTGATTTTGCTCATCCAAGTTTAGGGGAGTTACCCATTTTACCAGCCCTAAAACAAATTGCCAATATCGAAGTTTCAGATGAAGATGTTTCATCATCATCATCATCATCATCATCATCATCCTCATCATCATCATTATCATCAGTTTGTCCAAAGAATGATTCAATAGTTGAACAAGAATTACAAATATTTCACAATGCGATAATGCGCGGAGAATACTTTGAAAAAATGGTTACAGAACTCAACTCCAATCTCGCAGAGTTGAATTGCCCTACTACCGATTTTTTCAGCTCACTTTTAGCCGAAGTTAATTTAACTGAGAAAGAAAATCATGTTGAACTAAATACTTTGCATCCCCAAAGGGAAACCTTGTTTATCTGTCTTCTTGGCTTCTGTCATGAATTTGGTATTGGCACTGAATTTAACAGTGAAACGGCATACGAGTATTTCAAAAAAGCGGCTGAAAAAAATTGCAAATATGGACAGAACTTTTTGGCATATTGTTACAGAGATGGAATTGGCGTGAGAAAAAATTCTGATTCGGCTTTTTATTGGTACTCCCAATCTGCTCAGAATGGGCATACAACAGGCCAATATAATCTTGGATATTGCTACGAAAAAGGTATTGGGTGTCCGAAAGATAGGCCTAAATCTTTCTATTGGTATGAGAAATCGGCATTTGGAGGTGATTTAGTAGCTCAGTTTAAGCTGGGATACGCTTATCGAAACGGAATTGGGGTTGAAAAAGATGAAGCTAAATCGTTTCTTTGGTATGGGAAATCTGCTATGGGAGGTGATAGTGATGGACAGTGTAATCTTGTATGAGCATTTTCTTTTCAATCTGTTATTTATGTCGAATATTTTATATATTTTAATCTAATTTCAAAATCTCAATTCTTAAATACGTTCATAAAATTTGAAGGGCTTTTGCTATGACAGAGGGATTGGTACAAAGAAAGATAAAACGAAAGCATTTTATTGGTATACAAAGTCTGCTGAAGCGGGAAACTCTCAAGGCCAGAACAATATAGGCACATATTTCGATTTCTATGTTTTTTAATTATAATTTACAGATTTAATTGACAAAATTTCCCAATTCAGGGTATTTTTATCGACATGGCATTGCATGTGATAAGGATGCTAGAAAAGCTTTTGAATGGTACACAAAATCTGCATTAGGAGGAAATGGCTCGGGACAGTGTTCCTATGGTATTTAATTTATTCTTGTTTAGGTTAATTTTATTTCAAGATGAAATTTTGATCCAGGCCTCTTTTGAACTACTTAGGCTATAGTTTTTCCACAGCAGAACAGAACAAAAAAGACGACAGAAAGGCAGCTTATTGGTACTTGAGATCAACATGGAACGGTCATAGTCAAGGCAGTCTGTATTTGGCAGATTCTTATTCCGTGGGAAAAGGGATATTACGTGATTTGCACGAAGCCATCAAATGCTATCACAAAGCCTCAGCAGCTGGAAACAAAGCTGCAGACCCAAAACTCAAAATTCTTTTCTGCCAATTATCAAGGTCTGCTTGATACCATAAAATGGTCATGTTCTCGAGATTTAGGGCTACCTAATTATTTCATAGAACGTTTAAGCAAAAAACCTCATAAATTCTATTTATGGTAGTCACTGATTTTTTTCACATGTATACCAACCCTTTGGGGCTTGCCGGGAATTGTGAGAGAGGTGTCGGGTACAATTAATAACCGAATCTCCCTAAATTCGATTACACTATAATTTTATTCTACTAGAAATTTAATTTTCCTCTGATGATAGAGAAATACAATTTGCAAAAACAAAAAAAAAATGGAAATGGCAAAATCTCCATATTTATCAATAACTCAAGAAGTTAGAATTGATAAGCTAGAATTGGAAAGTCATGAAATTTTGCGTTCCCCGAGACTTGGTATCAATGAAAAAGAAATTAATAATGCTCAGATCGCAAAGAGATTCGAATTAAATGAAGAGCTGAAGCATTTGGTTATACCGCGAGTTGTCATCGAACAGAAACCTGAAATTTTTGAAATTCGCTGAAGTGGTGAAATGGAGAATGACAAAGATTATCTGGATGATGTGTCTGACCTAACAGAATTGGGCGAAGATGGTAAATAAATTCATATTTATTGCGCCTTCCTAGCATTTCTTCTATCAAATTGTTTTTGAATATTATCTGCAGATGATGGGTCACTTGAGACGATAATGATTTCACCGGTGAAGAATGTGAGGCTTAAAAAAGCTACTATTGACATAATAACCCTATTCTCAAAATTTTAATAGCTAATTTTGAGAATAATAGGAAGCTTCAGTTTCGGCCTCAGAAAAGGTAGAAAAAATTTTTTCGAATTTTCCACGGTACAGAGTATTCATATTTCGAGCAACCTTTTGTGCAAGATTTTAGTTCAATTAATAATCACCGAGGAAGAAAAAGAAGCTAATTCTGAATTCTTAGCTGCCAAAACTCCTGAGCCTTATATGAAAATTCGGAATTACATACTCAATGCCTGGATAGAAGGGAAACCAAATTATGTTACCACGACAAGTACTCGGACAGGTTTTAAAATGAAAATTTTGAATTACCTTTTTACCACGATTTATTCAGAATATCCTTTTCTGAATTAGAATCGTGGTGATATGGTCGGGTTCATATCTACTTAGAAGTAATTGGGACAATTAATTTTAGGGAAGTTTCAATTCCTCCTAAAACAAGATGACCATATCAAAGATGAAAGTATGAAGAAACCGTGGATGGATTTTATACATTTGGAAATATCCATAATTGAAAAGGCTAATTTTGACGATGACTGGGCCCAGAAGAGGTTAGTTGAACAACTCATTGAGTCTTCTGCGAATTTTTTTAGAATGTAAATAGAACAAGACGCAGACGAGTTCGTAATGACTTGGAGAGATGGTATTTTAGCGCAATTTCAAGAAATATTTGATAGACATACGAAAGACGTTTCTTTCTCCTTTATTTATTCTTTTGTCATTTGTCAAGAGTAAATGAGAAAGATCTTTATAATGCTGACTCCCATGGCCCCAGGTTTACTTTAAAATTCTTATTACAATATAACACGAATTCCAACTGTTATTCACTTGATTACTCCTGCGAATTCAGAGCCATGAAATCAAGAAGCATGTCGGGTTAATTATTGGAAATTATCCTTTTTTTATTTGATCAGCTCAAAATTTTCCTAAATTATTCTGAATAATAAATTATACGACAATGAGTACACTTCTTCTGATCCTTTTCAATTGATTCCCCCAAATCCTTACGGAGACCTTCATCCTGCCCCGCTCCGTATTACAATAACTGACACTACTATGGTATTCAATGAAAATATTTTAATTTCTGCATTTTTGAATTCCCTTTAATCAATTTCCCTTGAATTTTAGTTAGTAATGGATTTTCACTCTCACATCTTGTCCATACTGAAATAATACCTTGCTGGGTGGAAAATACATTCCGGACTAATAATTATTGGAAGTATCGTTTCCGTTTCCTTGTCAGAGCATCAGCACCCAAATCCCAGGTAAATTATTCTCTAATCCAAAAACTCCATTGAAAGGTTATCAGATTTTGCTTATAAGTTATATGTTTTGATCCTTAGTGTGAAATGGATCCAGGATCCGAAGTGAAGGCGAGAGAGGCATTTGAATTAAAGGCTAATGTTTAAAAATTTATTAATGCATTTGATTTTCTAGTTGAGTAAACATGAATAACCCTTGATGTGAAGGTGGTATTTTGAGATTGGACCACTTAATTTCTTAGTTATCCTCGCATTTAGCCCACAAATAATGTTATAACTTCAAATAATAATAATAATAATAATAATAATAATAATAATAATAATAATAATAGCAACAACGACAACCACAATATTAATGGAAACGTTGACAAAATGGCTCCGACAAATGATTATTTTCAAATTTAAATTTACCATTCAAACTTCAAATTCAAGAAAAATTCAACCTTTTAGGTTTATTAAGTGAAAAATTAGTCTTGCAAAAATACAAACATTTAGGAATAAAGATTTCTTGGTAATCCAAGTTGACAGTCTTTAAAAGATAATGAGTATTAAATTGAAAAAATTGAGTTGTCTCAAATGTTTCTATTTTCCAAGTGTGCTTTCCATTAGGGGAAATTGAAAGGAAAATTTAATTATTGTTGAACCTCTTATGTTTTTTCATCATCGTATTTGTCAAAAATATTCTTTTGATTGGCAATAAGCATTAGATGAAGGGCAAAAGAACTTTTTTCCATGTGTGGAAAGAGGTATTATTTCGGTTTCTTAATAATTGGTCTTTTTTTCGACTTCCTCTTTAATTACTGGAGTAAAACCGCTTTCAATTAATGATCAAATATCTATAAGAAAAAATTGAGAAGCTCTCGCTTCAACTCATTAATATTATTATTGAAGATAGAAGATGCACTTGAAAGAGGATTTGTCTTGAGAATATTCATAGTAGAACTACTGTTACTGTCTTTATTATTGTCACTGTTTTTATCATCATTTTTTAGAACCATCCTCTTTTCAATTACTGTTTTGATTAAAAAAGTAACTCTTTACTTTTTTTTCCAAGCTAGTTTTTAAAAATGTTAATCTCACTACTACTACCATTACCACTACCATCATTAAGCAAAAAGAGAAGTTTAAACAACAAAAACAGCTCTTTAAAACCTTATTGGAATGAATAAGTTGCAAAATAGTCTCAAAAATTATGGTTGCTCATTATGTCTTTTTTTTATATTTTACAAAATTTATGGTTTTTTTCAACAAACCAACCTATAATAAACATGAGCTGGTCAAGACTATTCTTGCTATCAACAATAAAAATGCAAAAATAATGAAAAACAAAATACAAATAAAAGCATAAAAACCAAAAAATACAAAAAAATGACAACAGTTCATGATCAATTGCTTTATTTGCAATACTAGCAGGTACTAGACATAAACAACCTTAATAGTTCTACACAACTTTTGTTTATCTCATATAGGCTTTAATCAACTTTTTTCAATAATATTATTTTGTTTTCTTATGATTTAACATTTTTTATAACAATTTTTTTTGATATATCTTAATTAATAATGTGTGATTAAAAATGTTTTCTGTTTTTTAGTATTTGTTAAGCATTGTCTGCACAAAATAAAATTATTAAACATAATACACAATAACAACAAAATATATCAATATATTATTTTTTCTTTCATTTTCTTAAAAAATTACATTAAACTATTACAATTTGTGTTGAATTTACTTTTATGTTTCTTATTTTTAAACTTTATTAATATATAAATATACATATTAGTACAAGCCTATTTCCAGTTCAAATAATAATAATAATGTTCATTATGACCTTTTCATTTAAAACAAAGCACAATGGCTCTTTTTATACAAGATTATATCTAATAACAAACCTACTTATTTTCAAAAAACTAATGAATAGAAGTTTGTCTGGGTTTATAAAATATTGAATGTATTGCTTATATTTGCATTTACATGGGCAATTAATATCACAAAAAGACAAGTTAATACAATTAACTTTTAAAGCAATAGCATGTATTCAACAAAAAATTAAACATTTGCAAAATGAGATTCACAAAAAGACTGTTGCTTTTTTTACTCATGAATTCGACGCTATCATCATTCCGCCGTTCGAGGTATCTAATATGGTCAAGAAAAATTACACGAAAAACGGTCCGAAAATGCTTGGCTAGGCATATTGTCAATTTCGCCAACGTTTAATGAGGAATTAGGAGTTCATGTTATTATCCAAAATGAAGCTTAAACTTCCAAGACTAGTTGGTGTGGAAACATCCAAAACATCTGAGGATCTGCGATATGTAAATGCCGAAATTGTACGACTGTAATAGATAGAGATGAAAATGGGCGCTCGGGGAATTTTTTCTTGGAAATAGTGACAATGCTTAGCCTTGCCTATTATTGATATATGACAATCCATCCGTTAGTGACTGTTTAGAGAATAATAACGAATTCGGCCCTCAGCAGCATGATGGCATTTTGGGTACAGTAATACACATGAAAAAGGGGTTTCCCGAAGCCTTGATTTTTACTAGTTCAAATTTCACTGCAACAATCAAAATATGTATATAATAAATAGGCAAACAAAGAATATTGACACGTTTTGCTCAAGCACAAATTAGAACTCATTTTTGCAAACGGATCTGATCAAACCAATGCAAGAAACCAGTTTTGAAATTTTACATGAATCTACTACCCCTCATAAAATATTTTATGAATTGCACAACCATTTCTATGAAGAACAAGATATTGCTAATGCGATAAAAAAGCATCTGATTCAGAATGAAATAAAATTTCGTGACTTTTTTGACGACTTCACTCATCACCAAAATGAAGAACCAGAGACCTTAAACTTCTTGGGTTTTCTTTTGACCTATGGGATTGGGTGCACTATCGATGAAAAAAACGCGCTTTTACAAACCAAAAAAGCAGCAGATTTAGGCTCATCTATTGCTCAAAGTCGTCTTGGAATTTTCTACCAAAATGATTTTGGTGTCAAAAGTGATTATGCACAATCTTTCTTCTACCTTGAGAAAGCTGCCAATGCAGGTCATGTTTTTGCTCAAACTTTCTTAGGTACTTGTTACAAAACTGGTGTTAACACCACTAGAGAACCGCAGCTCGCTATTTTATGGTTACAGAAAGCCGCAAAAGCCGGTGACCCAAAAGCACAACATGAACTAGGTCTCTGTTATCATCATGGATTTGGAATTGCGAGAAACGATGAGATCGCTTTTCAGTGGCATTTAAAGGCTGCTGAAAATCACCTCCCTCGTGCTGCATATAGGGTTGCCTATTGTTATAAGCTTGGTATTCGCTTTGGAACTCCAAAAAATTTAAAGCTGGCGGATGAATGGTTCCAGAAGTCGGCTGATTGGGGTTATTCGTACGCGATGAGACGAGTAGCGCGCAAATTTTTGAAGGGGGACTCTCCGGATAAAATCAAGGGAATTTATTGGTTAAAAAAATCCGCAGAATTTGGAAGTGGAATTAGTCAAATTTTGCTCGCCAAAAAATTAATGGCGGGTGAGGGGATCTTCAAGGATAATCATGAAGCGTTGAAGTGGCTTCAAATTCCGTATGATTGCAACGGAATACAACGATCAACACTTTTTAAATTATTTCGTGCTAGACCTCTTTAATTTCTTTATCCTAATTTCTAAGAATTTTAAATTCAAAAAATATTCTATCACGAATTTATTCTTAAAACCTTGCAGGATAAATTAAATTCTACTGCTAATAATTTTCAATTGCACCGAAACATTAAAAATCAGGTCAATTTTAATTAACGTATTAAGCCGAATTCTCCAAACTCATGCGTAGTCTCATTTTTTCAATCCACAAGAATACTTAATTGGCCTATGAACCCAAAATTGGCATTTAAGTATTCAAAATTTGGTTGACAATTAATTTCAAAAGTATAATAATTTCACATCAATAATCTAGCCCAATATAAATTTATTAATATTCAAAATGACAATGAAGACCTCAAAAAGATACGAGTGTTTGGTCCTTCGTTTCGTCCAGATTAGAGGAGAAAACGGGGAAGGGTGCGAGTTTCTACTTTAAGGGTTGAGATAGTGTTAGATTTGATTATAAAACCTTAGAGATCAGTATGTAAAGAAATATCTAAAGAGCCAAGCTAAAATTTCAGAGTTATTTTAAGAAAGTATTACCACAAATATATCAATTAAACATCGCTTACCAATCAAAGCTGATCATCTCCATCCAAATTGAAAATATTCGTGATATCGCGAATAGCTAATTCATTCCCATCTATTTCAGCTTTTCGACACCATCGCAACGCTTTGTGAATATCCCTTTGGATTCCCCACCCATGTCGATAGCAAAGAGCGACTCTCATTTGTCCTAGAGAGTAACCGCCAATTGCAGACTTCATAGACCAATAAAATCCAATTCTGAGATCTTGCTTCACGCTTAAACCAACCAAATAGAATTTGGCAAGTGAATATTGTCCCTGAGCCTCACCATTCTGAGCAATTTGATGATAGCAAGAAAAAGCCTTCGCTGAATCAATCTGTGTCCCCACTCCGTGTTCATAGCAATAGCCGAGAAAGTATTTTCCGTCCTGGTGACCCAATTGTCCCGAATTCTTGTAACATTCAAAGGCCTTTCTTTCATCCTGTTCGGTGCCTTCTCCAAGAAGATAGGCTTGTCCACAGTGAAATAGTCCATTGGAACATTTATTATCTGCTGATTTTTTAAACCATTCAAACGCAATCTCTTGATTTTTCTCAACGCCCGTGCCATCACTATAAAAACATCCCAATATACTTTGTGCATACGCATTTCCTTGGTTCGCAGCTTTTTCTTGCCAGTGAAATGCCATTTTTTCATCTTTGGGACCTCCTATTCCAAACAGATAACAATATGCAATATTGTTTTGTCCCCGACTTTCACCACTTTCAGCAGCCTTTCTATATAGTTCAATCGCAAGTCTTTGGTTGATTGGAACTCCTTTTCCATCAAAAAGACAATTTGCCAAAGATACTTGGAAAAAAGTATCATCGTTTTCTTGAGTAAGCTTATAATATTTCACCGCTGTTTGCACATCAACTGGTACGCCTAATCCATATTCATAAAAAACCCCTATCAATCCCGGATATTGGGATTTATATTTCGGCCTGAAAAGTAATTCCAAAACAACGACAGGGTCCAATTGCATCTGTTTGAAATATTCTGCGATGCATTGTCCATGCTGGGTGATAAAATTCAGTCGGATTATTTGGCAGATGTCGAATTGCAACCTTTTTATGAAATTATCTAAGCATCCAAAATATATTTGTTTGGCTTCCGGAGTCATACTCTCGTTCTTAATCAGGATCAATTTGCTTTCAATCTTATTGGGCTTTGCAGCATCACATTTCAGTTTAATATTTGAAATTCCGTCACGAGCTTCGTCCATTTTGTAGTTTCAATGGATAGGATCTGTATCTTATATATATAACAATTGTAGTGCAAAATGGTTATTTGAATAAGGGCTTAAGGTGCTGATCCTATTTATTGCTTTTTTAAATGCACAGTTCTACATCCAATTACAGTGGGTATAATTTTGCTTTACGATTTTCCTGGGGTTGGAAAAAATGAGATTTCATTTGACACATTAATGATCAGATCTAAACTGAAATTCCCAAGCTACTAAAAGCTAGTTCGGCGGATTATTACAAAATTTTCAATCATCACAATTACTGCCAGTCTTTAAATGGTGTTTTTAAAATGATAGATCTAAAGAGCTTCAACATTTGAAGTTATTACTGAATTCTAACTATATTTAGCTAAGAAGTTCAGACAAGCTATATTTTCAGGATTTTCTGCAAATGACTTTTAAATTGCGAAATCTGGCTATGCAATATACCCCGATTTTAAAGACACTTAATATTTTAAATTATTCTTTTAATGGATCAATGAAGACTGCATGGATGGGAACTATCCGCTTAGGTTTTGCGAACTTGTCTTCGTGTTCATTCGTCGGTTTCCGATAATATGTAATTTTTTCCGTAAGATGTAATCCTGTGTGGGTAAGGCCATTTTATCCTTATTATATATAAAAATCGATGTGCATAGACATGTATATAGTGTTGATGGCAAGAATAACATGGGAAAGTTCATGCTCTTCGAAGGTTGCACCATCAAAAAGAACAAACTTTGCAGAATAGAGGAAAAAGACGTATTGGAAGCGGTCGGGGGCAAATACCCTACAAAAAAGGCCTTTGCCAATTTTTCTCGTTGAATCAAGATATCTTTCAAGATTGTGTTCCGATTATTGTCAAACCTCAACGGCCAACGACTGCATATTGATTGGATATAAAAACTGTATGTATGTGTACACTAAAGTGGAAATAAAAGTACTTTAAAAAATTTTCTTAAGCTTAAATTTGAAACAAGCAAGGTTTGAAATAATTGCATTTATTTTAATAAATATTATTATTTATCTATAATGTAGTTTTATCATGTTATTTAGCATAATTTCTTGTTAATAATTATAATCTATTCTTATATTTTAAGATTAAAAAGTTTTTTGGTAATATTATTTTTTTAAAATAATTATTAATTCATTATATTTTATTAAGGAGCTACTTTATTTTTAGAAATAGTTATTAACTTGATTATAAAATTTAATTGTTATTTTATTTTTGATCTGATTGTTAACTAAGTTATTTATTTTATTGTAAAATTTATTATCTTTATTTTTGAATTTTTCAAGTTAATTTTGATTATTTTATTATTTTGAATTATAATAGTATGTTTAAACACAAGTTTTTATTTATTATTATTAATTTAATATGTTTTATTAGGTTGATATAACATATATTAATTATAAAAAATATTAATTTTTAAATGTATTTTATTTTAAAAAGCTATCAATTTTGTTCAACTTAATAATATTAATAATTTAAAAAAAAACTTTGTTTTAAAAATATTACAATATTTAAAGAATCAAAAAATATAAACAAACAATATATTTTTAAATAATTTAACACAATTTTAAAAAAATTTAGATAATATATATAATTGTAATAAAATAGTTGTTTATTGGAGATTAAAACTTCTTTTTTACTTTTTTTCATATAAATTATTAAATTCATTACTCAAATTTCAATTATTAAACTTGAAATTGATGTCATCTTATCAATTAAAACCATATTATTTGACGAAAAATTATTAGAATTGTTAATGGTATAAAAATCCTATGAATTTAAAAAATATAAAAAAAATCTGGAAATGTTTTAAGTAAAATAAAAACTAAGTACTTAATTATATTGAACAGGAATATTGTGATCAGACAGTAAAGAAATCCATAATTCAAAGATAAAAAATTTGAAAAATGGATTAATTTCTTGATTTAAATAATTTCTGAAATTTGTGAAAAGCAGAGACTGAAAATGCTTAGAGCTCTATCTTAATTCTTTTTTCTAATAGGTTCGCCTATCTCACTTTTGGTATCAAGGTCATTTTTCATTCTGCCTTCTGAAAAAGACTTCGACAAAAATCGACAGAAATTTCATCCCCCGCTACAATAGATTGTCGGTACCACAAAATAGCCTGATGAACATCTGTCATTGTCCCATGTCCTGCTTCAAAACACAACCCAACAGTGCGTTGTGAAGTCACATCGCCAGCTTTGGCAGCTTCATAATACCAGAAAAATGCCTTGCGCATATCATTATAAGTTCCAGTCCCTTTACGATAACAATTTGCAAGATTGTATTGACCATTAGCATTCCCTCCCATTGCTGATTTCTGATACCATTCGAACGCTTGTTCATGAACATCACTTTCAGATTCAATCATCATATCCAAATAGTAATTTCGGTCATAATACGAGCCCACTTGATTTTGTCCTAAACTATCACCATTTTTTGCAGCTTGTAGATAATATTCGAAAGCAGCGTTTTGATCAGGCTCGGTTCCAATACCATATTCATAAGCGAATCCAAGTAAGCATGAATATTTGAAGTTCTCATTTGATGAAATGGATAATAGGTCAAAGAGAGTTTCTGCATCAATTTTGTGGGAGTTACACCATTTGTTAATGCATGCTCGAAGGTATTCGTCATCATCACCGGGAACTTTTATGGAGGAAAATTCGATTGCGAGCTTTGTTAGTGATTCCAAGCGAGAACTGTTGGTAAGTAAATCCATTTCTGAATTTGGGATGATGATCATCGTTCTCGCCATGTTTCTCTTAAAAATATAGTTCCTGAAAATCTGTCTTTTGCGTAAGACAAAATATGATGATCTTTTATACGGATTAACGAGATCGCGTGAAACATTTAAACAGTTTAATTAGAAAATTATTAATAGTTATTTAATGAATAATATAAAGATATTGTTTATTTTTTCAAAATATCTGAAATAATTGTAAATATAAAATATGTCAGCTTCAATTTATTTATTTGATGATCATTTATATAGTTAATATTCATTTTTTAATGCCAAAAAATAAAATAAAAATGAACTTTTTTAATAATATCAATTAATTAAATTTATACAACTTTAGTAATAGTTGCAAATTTTGTTTCAGATTTAAAAATCAGTATGATATTTGTTTGGAAAATAAATAGCCCAAAAATCATTAAGATATATGATAAAACAATAAGGAGTAATTATTTGTCAAATATTTCGACTCCTCTGATAATTCAGGATTGCTTGGGGTAAACAAAAAAAAACTTAAATTCAGAATTATTTATAATTAAATTTATCGTGTTAATTTGCACGAATAAATTCAACTGATTTCAGAGGGACATCCATTATTCTGAAATTTGCTACAGAATAAAACCCATAGCTCCTATATAATGAATAATTTTACATTTTTCAACTAGAAGTGGTGGAGGTAAATCTACCCTTGCTAATACCTTAATTAATCAAACTCATTAATTTGTCTTTTCAGTTTCGCAAAATGACAAATTTTTAAAGGATATAGTTCGAGAATTGTCTAGAAATAACAACAACAACAACAACAACAACAACAAATAAAGAAAAGGCGAAAATTGAATTTCAACACTTTTTATTTTTTAATAGGATATCATCATCAAAGTAAGTTTGAAAATTATTCATAATAAAATATTATTGATAAGGATTTCTGAATAAAAATATTTAAGGTTTATTATAAAATCAAACAGCAGATTGGTTATATAGTAAAGGAAAAGCTCATTTTCGGGTTAGATGATTCTTTATCATATAAGTATATAATTGCTACTACTAAAGAGATATATTTCTTAATTTAAAAGAGTTATACGAATTTACCTATTGGTATAAAAATCTTTTTAACTCGGCGTTATTTTAAAGTTCAGCTTGCAAACAGGAAAATTTATTATTATTGAGATGCCCTAAATTATTCTTCCTTTATCAAATTTTAATGCTTCCTAGTGCAAATGAAAATTATCTTGGATTAAAATTTTTAAAATCAAAAAACCGTAATTAATCCAATGTTAAATAAGAAAACTGAATTTTTTTCAAATTAAAAAATATTTATATTCTGATCAAATTTTTAAATTATTGAATTGCAAAGCTTTGGAAAAATATTTTGTTATTGTATTTACTGTAGGTTCTAATTTGATTTCCCAATCTCAACATAATTTTTATTAGCTAATAAATCTTTCTTTCTATTTTAAATATGTGATTTAACCTCTTGTTCAATCATCTGTACTTGTTGAATATAAAATTTTCTCGAAATTCCTAAAAAAATTTTATAAATGGAAATTTTAGGAAACTTCATTGAATTCGGGAAACATGATAAAAAAGAATTTTCATTTAAAGGAAAAATGTCACTGATGATAAATTATTCTCAATAAAACCCAAAGCGATCGAGCCAACTGATCCGCTTCCCTTTACAATCCCAAAGCCAAAACTAGTTGAGATAGAGCCATCACAAAGTAGAAAATTTCCTTCATCTATCTTCAGCAGCAAAAAGTTCTGCTAAATAACTGTTCGATACTTCATTCCCCTTTTTCTGGGCTGAATGATATAATCTAATAGCCTGATGAAAATCTTGCGGTACTCCCCGACCCTTGTCATAAAGGTATCCCAGATTAAAAGCTGCTGCTGAAGAGCCGATGTCTATCGACTTTTGATACCAGATGACGGCCTTTCTTATATTTTGAGTGATTCCTTCACCAACATAGTAACAATATGCAACCTGATTCATGCCGTAGCTGGTTTCTTGTAGGGCCGCTTTCTGATACCATTTAAATCCTTCTGCAAGATCTTTTTCAATCCCAATACCATTGGCGATACAGTAACCTAGCCAAAATTGTCCATCTGGATGATTTTTCTTTGCCAGTTTATTATATAATTCAAGCGCTGCTGCCTCATCTTTTGTAATTCCTGAACCATTACGTAGACAATTTGCCAGCCGGCAAATACCAGATGATTCCCCATTCTCCGCAGCCTTACGGTACCAATAAACAGCCTTTTCCATATTTAATTCAGTTCCAATACCTTCTTCATAGCAACCACCAAGCCATGCTTCCGCGAAACCATTTTGATTCTTAGCCGATTTCTCAAACCACTGAAAAGCCAGAGTAAAATCAACTGATGTTCCAAGACCCGTATAGTAACACCATCCAAGTTGATTTTGCCCTAATGGATTATTCAATTCTGCGGCCAATTTATAATAGTTGAATGTTGCCGTAAAATCAATCTGGGTTCCAATACCAAAGTTGTAAAAGAAAGCCAACAGATTTAAATATTCAACTTCATTTTTACGCTCTTCCACAGCGGAAAATAATCTTTCTCCCTTTATATCATTATTGACAAACCATTTCTTCACTTGCTTAACAATCACTTTATCATCAAAGAATTGGTCGTTCAAGTCAGTGAACAAGTTCAAAAGTTTTTCAGCAACACTTGAATTTTCCATATAGTTGGTTAAGAGTTTAATATTTTTATTAGACCTTAGACTGTTGTGTTTGATTTATTGCGGAGAGGGATTGATAGGCCAGTTGTACCTATCTTATTTGCAGATCATCACTCATAAGATCGGATCATTTTGAGCCCTCATTTTTTTAAAAAAAGGGATTCTGCGCACAATCACGAACCGAAACAATCTGTTTAGCGGCAGTTACTCAGATAAACTTGCTTCGAATATCAATAAGTTCTACGTCCAATTAAAAATATACTATCAGATATTATTTGTGACGAAAAAAAATGGCTTGCTACTAATCCAACCTTAGCCAACAAAAAACGACTTTGAGTAACTTGGTAGCTTTGTAGTTCTTAAAAGCACTTTCAAAAAAATGGTACTATTATGGGCAAATTGCTACAAAGAAGGCATGTGAATTTGTTGGACACATTAATATCAAAAGACTAATTAATCAGATGAGTGGCCTTACGAACTCACCTAAATAATGTGTTTAATTTTATTAGAAAACGCAATTTATTTTTTCAAGTTTTTGGTACAGAAAGATAACAAACCGTTTTTATCAAAAAGTATAAAAATTCCATATGTCTTAGCAAATAGGCTAAGTCAAGTTACTTGTCAATTATTATTATTATTATTATTGAAGAAAAAAACCCTGAATGGGAATTAACTCAATAGTTTGAATGCAAATATGAAATATTTGATTGATAATATCTTTATAAATATTATTAATATTTTTTTGAAAAATTTAATTATCCAAAATTTATTATTAAGACTATTGAAAAAATAAATTTTTAATAAAAATTAATAATTAATGCTTAATACATAATAAATAACTTTATTTATAAAATCATAATTATAAAATTTCATTAAAATAATTGATAAAAAGTATATTTTTTCTCATTATTTTTATTATTTAACACAATTAATATTTATATATGTTTTTTAAAAAATTGGTTCTGAATATAGCATAATTTCAAAATAATTATAAAAATTGTATTAATAAAAACTAAAATTATTTATTCAATGAAATGTACCTGTACCCCCAAAAACTGAATTTTCAATAAATAATTCTGCTTAAAGAGACAAAATTCGAAATTGAAATCAGTTCCCAGGTAACAAACAAACATTCTAAGCCGCTCGTTATTGAGCGCATATCCTCACCTCATCTCACCTCAGAAAGAAACTTCTCCCAACTTTCCTCATCATATGATCCCTGATGCAACCTTATTTTATAAAACCTGATTGGCAAAAAAAAACTTTGTTGATTTACCTCGTCGCTGATTAAGCTATCATTTTCACACGGACTTAGATCATTATGATTCAATATTGCTGATAATAATAAACAGGGATGGAAGTGAACAAAAAAAAATTTAAAACCTGCTTTTTTGAAAACCAAGACTCGGCTATATTATACGTATAGAGCATACGGAAAGCATTGTCAACAGTGGAATGTGTATTATTTAGATCAAAAATTTAAGAAAAGTGCGGTTAGTAAAAGGATTCCCTAATCAAAAGTATCAGTTATGAAAAAAATAGTTATAGCGATAGCTACCCACTGCACGATACATTCAAATCAATTGGAACTTTACAGTAGCAAATTAAATTATAAAGTTTAAATAAAAGGCTGGGATGTTTTTGTACTCTTTATTCTGGTCCATTTAATCCTTTTATATCAATAGGTTTCTTTGCAAAAACTCTTCATTGAATAACAAATTGTAAAATATCAAGAATTCTGAAAAGATCAGCAAACTTTATATTAAATAAAAAATTTTATCAATTACAAAGAGGTGAAAAAAATATAAATAAACTAAAGCTTTAATAATAATAATAATAATAATAATAATAATAATAATAATATACTTCTC
>JAAOMT010000302.1:77340-147742 GCA_016748015.1 Geosiphon pyriformis | reverse complement strand
TTATAAAGTTTAAATAAAAGGCTGGGATGTTTTTGTACTCTTTATTCTGGTCCATTTAATCCTTTTATATCAATAGGTTTCTTTGCAAAAACTCTTCATTGAATAACAAATTGTAAAATATCAAGAATTCTGAAAAGATCAGCAAACTTTATATTAAATAAAAAATTTTATCAATTACAAAGAGGTGAAAAAAATATAAATAAACTAAAGCTTTAATAATAATAATAATAATAATAATAATAATAATAATAATAATATACTTCTCAATGTATTGTATGTTCACCTTTAGCTAAGATAATAGCTTCAATTCAGCCCGGGTATAAAACCAAGTAATTTTCAATATGGTTTTTAAGACACCACATTCCATTCTTCTATAACCATTAATTTCGTTTTTGAAGTTTTGACTCAATAGGATTAAGTTTAAAACTTTGATAAAGGAAATTTCGGTCAACTTTTAAATTATGAATTGGAGCATTGTCCTCCTGAAAGATAAACTTCTTTCTCATTTTATACCTTATTTTCATAAACTCAATGAAATCATGATATAAAGGCTGCTCGAAATATAAGGAACATCTTTTATATAAACTCTGCTGGTGGATAAGTATCCATACCATTTAGGAATGAAGTTATAATGTTTGATAAATAACCCTTAGCATAAGACGGTTGTAGCCTCCTTAGGAAGTGAATTAGTCGTAGATAAAGGTGTCCTAATAGATACGGCTTTGATTTTCGAAAATTGCTTTGAAGAGTTTAAAAAGGAGGTCATTTAAAAATATTTTTACTCTTAATAGATGCTAAAATTTAGGAATCAAGATATTCCATTCTATTTATTCGTATTTCAATCAAAATAAATTGCTCCAATTACAAAAAGCACTTTGATTTTCAATATAAATAGTCTTCAATATCCAATTCTCTTCTCAATAATTTTAAGAAAATCTCAAATCCCCTTATTTGAATTGAAGACCACTATCTAACAAAAAAGTAAATGTATAAGAAATTTTTTTGCAAAACTTATTCGTTGTGAGGATGCTAGCGAAACCTGAATATTTTTAACTCACTACATTCTCAAAGTATAAAAACTGTTAAGGTCCGAGATAAAGGCGTCAAATTTAGCAGCTGACACAAATAACTCAATTTAAACGCCCTTTCCTCATTATTGAATGCATAACCAGACAACTGTTTGTAATAGAGCCTTTTGAACAAGCTCTTCGAAAGCATCGTAAAGCTTCATGTAAATCTCGTACACAACCAGCACCACTCTCAAGCAAGAGACCTTTACGATATTGTGCCGAGAAAAAGCCTGCATCTATCGCTCTATTATACCAATAAAACGCCTTCCTGTCATCTTTATCTTTTCCTCGCTTACCCGAAAAATACCAATATGCCAAATTTGATTGTCCCAGTGCATATCCCTGTTGAGCAGACTTTGAATACCATCGAAATGCTTCTGACCGATTTTTCAGAACTCCCAAATCATGATTATAAAAATATCCAAGTTCGCTTTGTGCTACTGCGCTGCCAAGTTCAGCAGCTTTTTTGAATAGAAGAAAGGAATGAACAAGATCTGGCCTAGTACCGAATCCATAACGTGTCAAAAAAGCTTGAAGACACAAGTAATTTGTATCAGATTTAAATGACGAGAGAAGAGAAAAAACTTCTTCCATATCTGAACTCTGAAAATATGGAATTACTGTAAGATGTACTTCGATGGCATCCAGAATTGTTCGGTCTGATTCCCAATGCTCGCATCCTGTTTGATAAATTTGTAAAATTTCCGAAAGCAGATTGTGATAATTTGCTTTGTTTGTTACAGGTTCGCATAAATTGTCCTGTATTAGCTGACGAGACGTCACAGCTGAAGCCATTATTGCAAAAAAGGTTTTCCTAAAGAAAGAGGTAAAAATAAACTTTGTGGGTGTATTTATTCATAAACTTAAGCATCATGATTACGTAATACACATATGACAGACGGACTATTTTTATCAATTTTTGAACCAACAATTCCGGTTATCCAATTTGTCGCGTGTCGTACATTGTAGAAAAGATTGTCAGATAACTGGGAAAAGCCTTCATGTATCCAGGCTTTTGGTGGGAAATTTATTATCAAAAATCAATGATCGTGGTAAAATTTCACAATGTTTGCTTCATTCTCGTGATTTTCGAGTCTCCAATAGGATTAGCGAATTTGCAAGTTGTAGCGATCATCAGATTTGAATTGTTGGATTTTGAAAATTGAAAATTTCAAACAAATGCAAGGATTTGGGAATTCACTAAAAAATAAAGAACATTCGTGTTTTATAGTTAAAAATGGAAAAAGAGATTTTCATAATGTAAGATCATGAATCGTGGCTCAAAAATCATGAATCGTTGCTTTCTATCAAAAATTTAGGATAAATTTATACACATTACAATACGAATTTTTTTGACCCGCAGCTAAATTCTAAATAAAAACGAATCGCCAATTGTTCATTTCAAAATTAAGAAATCCAAAATATTCACTGTCATGGTAATTGATCAAAAACCGCAGTTATTTCGCGCATGGTATTTTCATCGCCATTTCTGTATGCAATCTTGTACCAACGCAGGGCTTCATGAAGGTCTCTTAATGTTCCAAGAGCATAATGGTAGCAACATGCGAGATTCATTTGTCCTCTAGAATGTCCATTGTGACCGGCTTGTTTATAATAGAAAAAGCCTCGTAGTATATTTTTTTGAGTGCCCTCGCCATTCATATGGCAAAATCCTATCATATTGAGTGAATAGTCGTCATGTGGTGCAGCTCTTGAATACCATTCAAAAGCTTTTTCTAAATCCTTTTTTGTGCCTGTTCCTGTTGATTTTAAGAAATGTCTTGAAAAAAAGCAGAAATAAAAACAAATTAGTGCAATAAGACCATATGAAAATAATGTTTACCAGTTTGCAGATATGAAGCTAGCCAACACTGAGATTCAACATATCCTCGTTGGGCCGATTTTTCGAACCAAAGAAAGGCTTGGGCTTGATCCCTTTGTGTCACAATACCTTTTCGATACATATGTGCAAGCATATTTTGACCCCAGGCACAATCTCCTTTGGCCGAATTCGAATACCATGTAAATGCTTTTTCTAAATCAATTTCTGTGCCATGCCCATGCTCATAGCAATGTCCAAGCCATGTTTGACCAGTCGCATACCCAGTGCTGGCACATTTCTCAAACAATTCGAATGCCTTTTTGTCATTTTGAGTAATCCCAAAAGCTTCATGATAACACCATCCGAGCTGTAACAAGCCAAGTGGCTCACCTCGATCAGCTGCCACTTTATACCAATAAAAAGTTTTTTCCTTATCTACTGGCGTCCCTAAACCATAGCAATACAAAAACCCCAGGAAAGAAGCGTAGCTTTCATCATCTCGCTTTTGGTAAACAGTTTGAAAAATAGTCTCGGCGCTCTCATCATTTTCATCCAGCCATTCTTTTATTTCAACGAGGATATTTAGATCATCCTCATTTTGTGCACTTGAATCGTTGTAAATTCTATATACGAACTCCAAAGCCGATTCATCATTACCATTAGTGGATGAAGATAGAGCGAAACAGGTTTTGTCGGATATTTGAATCTCGTCTAGTGCTTCGCTGGCTAAGTCGACGGCACTTTGGATAAAGGGGTCATTTTCATTTGTGACGCTCGACTTGATATGATTGTGAGTCTGAGATTGGACGAGATAAGCTGGTTGGAAAAGCGTGGAGACTTGAGCCATTTTGATGTTCGAGTTTGTGTATTAAAATTTATATACTAAAAGCAAATGCATCAACCGGTGATTGATTTCCCGATGCAGAAAATAACAAATCACGATGCACAATTCAAGTGCCACAACCCCTAAATGGCTGATCATGGCTAAAACCCCTCTTATACCTAGATAAACTGTAACTTCTCTTTTAAAATGGTATGGGGACCTGTCCACCAGCAGGGTTCATAGGTAACAAGCCTTTATTTCAACAATTCCACTGAGTCTATGAAAATAGATACAAAATAAGAAACTCCGAAAAAAGTTTTCAATGGAAAACGAACATTTACCAGACATATGCCTTTACATATTCGGACTAACCAATATCGCTGAATTTCTTTAAGCCGCTCATCTTGTAATAAACAGAAATTGCTTGTACCCGACACCTCTTTCACAATTCCCGGAATAACTACTTGATTAGTCTCGGGTGCATAATTTTTAGAATTACTAGAAATTCCTATGGTTATATGTTTTTACATTATTATTATTATTTAAATCTACATTTTTCACTTTTTTGCTCTGATGAATCTAAATTGAAAATACCATTTTTTTTCTATTTACTTTCTGAAACAAGCTCTTTTGATCTAAACCATGAATTTTAAAGATGAAAAAAATTTTTATATCAAATTTATTTTATTCTGTTTTATTATTTCTCTCTTTAGATTGATGCTAATATTTATGTTATTTTTTGTTATATTAAAATCTACTTATTGTTAATTTTTTATCATTTTTTATCATTTTTTATCAGCATTAATGTTTTATTAACATTTAATTTTTTCCTAAATTATAAAAAGTATGTAATAAATAATAAACAACTGTGATTTTATTTTTGCTCGGTTATTTTCTTGGATATATGAAGCAAGCAATAAATAAATAAAAATTAATAATAAGTTTTAAAACAAAATATTTGGTAAAAATACAAAATACCAAATTTTCGATTTTTATCAATTTAGTGAAATATAATATAGAAGGAAAATTTTTGTTCTGAAAATCATATAATCTTAATTTTAATTCAATTGACAATTTTTGAAATATATTCAAAAAAATGTATAAAAAGATGACAGCCACAAAATCTTGCTGAATTTATAAAGAATTCAATAAAGTTTATAAAAAAGGAGTATCAAAAAAATTGGTAAACCAAATTTTTTTATTAATTATTAGTTAATATAATCAATTGGTTAAATTAGGGTTTTAGAAATTATTTATATCCTAGGTTATTGAAATATTGTATAATAATAAAGAACAAAAATTTTCTTTTTATGTTATATATGGGTTATGTAAATTTTAAAATATGATTTTGCACATTAAATAAATGTATATATATTATTAAATTAATTATTTAACTTAAAAAATTAAAAAATTATTGTTAAAGAAGATAAAAAATATTTATATTAACAAGATGGCTGGTTTTAATGGTGGATGCTAATGTAAATTCTGCAAGAAAACTGTTAAGATTAATTTTTATTGTACAAATTCCTCTCTTTTTTTTTGCTATTTGAAATTTATGGGTTTATAAAAAGGATATCCTTTCGCAAATATAAAAGTAGATTTGATGCTATCATATTATAAAGGTTGTTAAAAAAGAAAATTTAATAAATTAGTGTTGTTACTGATACAACTTATTTACAACGCAAAACTTAATTTTAGTGCACTTTACTTGTTCATGTTGAGCTTTCCACTACCAGCTAGGTTTTATGTTTACAACTCAACAGAGTATATTTTCTAGGACGAGTGGGACTTTTTCGTCATGGAAAGGTGTTTTCATAAAAAAAGCCGGCTATGACGACATCAGCAAGATATCCAAGAAAAAAATAGCAGAATTATTGATATTTTACAATTGGTGTTTAATGGAAAAGATATTAATTAACAGATTTTTTCCATTTAAACTTCTAACCAAGAGTTTTTCAAGAAGACCTGTTTATATACAATGATCAATTGGATCAGAATAAAGAATGGAATTATCGATGAAAAAGTATTTACATATACTAGTTAAAATTATTCCCTTGATAAGACTCATTATACTTCCTATTGGGTAGTACTTATTACGTCATTGTGATCCAATTACATAAATTGTACATGAGCCTGCAATTTTCATCTTTTTGATTCTGTTGCCGTAAAATTATGGAGCTCCCAGATACCGTTAAAAATCTTGACCTCCCGCAAGCTCTTAAGAATATTGACCTTCCAGATTCTGTAAAAAACTTCGAATTACCACAGTCTGTAAGAAACATTGAACTTCCTAATGCTGTGAAGAACTTGGAACTCCCGAAAGCCGTAAAGAATCTTGACCTCCCAAAAGCCGTAAAGAATATCGAAATTCCAGACGCTGTGAAAAATATTGAACTTCCAAATGCATTGAAGAGCGTACCAAACGCCGTATCAAACGCAATAAAAGACGTTCAATTGCCTACAAATGCTACCACACGAAGATTATCATGTAAGTCGATTTTGTTCAGCCCAAACTTTCTTTCGTTGTATCTAATATCTTTTTTTTAAAAAATACAGTATTCGCAACATCAGCATTTTCTAGCGTCGCTTTCTTGACACATAAAATACAAGAAAAAGTCGAGGAAACAACAAGAAATATACAAAATGAACATGATGCCTTTGTAAAGCAAGTGAAAGAGGAATCGATTCAACCAAATTCTGGCACAGGCACGTGATGGCGCCAGTTATCTTTTTATTTCCGCAAGCTCATAAAAAACTAATAGCCTTTAGTATTATCATCTATCTATTCAATCGGCTTTTCGTAACTCAACTCTTGGTGCCATTGATAAACATAGAGGCTTTGGCGCCTTGGGAAGGATTACCAAATGAAGGGAAGCTTAGAGAACAAATGTTGAAATTATCACAGGTTCCCAAAATGTTTGAGATTTTGTTTTCTTAAAAAGATTTTCGTATAGGCTTTCATCAAAAACTTTAATAAACAAAAACTCTAGGACAAGCGCAATTTTTTAATCCCTCCCCCCGAAAATACAAATTTCCAATTTGACTTGACTGTATATTACCAAACAGCTATGGCTGTTCTGAATGCTGATTCGAATCTCAATCGAATGCGGTTTGAGTTAGTACCATCACAGTGAGTATTTTTATGACCAATCATTTCGAATCCTTTTTTTATCTGATAAATCTTTAACTTCACTTTATAAAGGGTTCAGGAACCAATATTTTGGCGAAACTATTTTTATCGTATTTCTCTTATTAAACAGACAGCATTAGGGTCACTTGATTCTATCATTTTGAAACACGAATTATACTCTAAAAATGATGAAGAGAACTTGCTAGAAAAAGAAAAGCTCACACCGAAGGCAAATGATGAAGTTCGATTGGAAAGCGAGAATCCAAAAGTCAGTCTGAATTTATCCCAGATTTTTAGAAATAATCTCGAACCTGATTAAATATTGTTTATTAAACCAAGATTTTATTCACAACTTAAGGAACCCGAACCTAAGAAGGAAGTTCAAGAAATGTCGATTGATACTGAAAATGCTGATGAAGGTTTAGATTATTATACTTATACTTCTAAGCGGACTATTTTTTGAAATCTAACATTTTTTGTCGAATTTCTCAAGATACTTGGATTGAAGATGAATTGGCGAAGGTCGCAGATGTTGACACAGATCAAAAAGATGATGGCGAGTCAGAAATAATGGATGATTGGGAAGAGGAAATGAACAAAGAAATCAAAAAGGAGCTTTCATTATAACGAAGTAGGAGATCCCTGTTAGAATATCCTTTGAATTTAATACGGCTATACTGATAGTGAAAGTAGAAAAGTTTCGGGCAATAATTTTATAGTGGCCTTCATTCAAATCTTTAACTTTGTCCATTAAATTAAATATAATATCAAACAATTTCTGCGAACAAGATCCTCGGCCGAAAATAATTATGAATATACCTTTCTTTCAAAATATTCAATAAAAAGCAAATGTAACTAAGTCATGATTAAATCTGAAAGAAATTCATCTCTGATACTATCACTAGAAAGTGAATATTATTGAAAATATTAGCCCATTAAAAAATCTTTAACATAATTGGACCATCAAAACCATCTTTAAATAATTATTTCTAACAATTTTAGTTGAATTTTGAATGTACACAAACATTATCAATGTTTGAAGTTTAACTGCACATATAAAATATTTTGGATTGAAATAAAATTGTGGTATTTCAATATCAATTCTATTAAAAAAATTGAACAATCCCATATCAAAATCTATTTTTAACCGAAACAGAAGAATTATTCACTATCATTATTCAAGAAGCTAACATATGAAATTTATCCAATACGACTATCTGGGAAATTTTCTCAGTTGTGATTCGATTGAGACTTAAAAATACCTTTTTGAGTATATAACATGTGCTAAAATTCCAAAAAGTAGTTTGATCTCTTTCTCATTTGATATTTGAAATATTTTCAAATTAAAAATTTTATGTAACATGATATATAGTCACTTCGCATTAATCCTAATCTGACATATTTATGATGTAATAGAAAAAGCAGGAGAACCAAATCTGTCGCAGAAAAGCGGTTTTATTTTTGAAATGGGGCATTGTTACCAAATTTGCAAAATATCATGCCGATGAAAATAATCACAGAATTGATAAAAGCATGCATACCTGAATACTTTATGTTATCCTAGTCTTTTTACTCTGTTCTCTTAGACGGAGCCCTGTTTCAAGCCTTGAGATTAAACATACAAAATAGACCAAAAGATGAGTTAACGCCTTTGATATTTGACTCTTATTGCACGACAAACAAAGCAATGATTTCCCGAATTATAACATAGTACATGTGTCACCCATAAGGCTTTGCAATTTACGTTCCATTTATACCCGAAACGAATGATCAGCAGAAAAAAGATTTTCGATATTCGAGATTTCCCGAAGCAATAAATAGTGCTAACCCGCGTCCCAGCAAAGGTTTTAGCATTTAATATCAAGACAAGATTTTGAGAAATCCTTATTTTTATTCGAAAGGAACTTTTTATCAGAATTTTTCCAAAAATATGGCAATTGAATCTCGTGTATCTTTATTACCTCAGAAAAATGTGCTTACAGAGGCATGTTTAACCATGTGTAAAAAGGTGTTGAATATTGAGCGAACGCTATCAATTGAAATCGAGAATTCCCATAAAAATTTTTCGTTGATAAATGGAATGACTTATTATAATGAAAAAAGCTTCTGCATGCCGCGACTGATAATTCCTGCAGGGTCTCGAAAAACTGCCATGTAAGCCTTGATTCAGTTTTGGCCTGAATATTAATCAAAAATATATGATGGTTTTGAATTCTGACAAATAATTTCTTTTTTAGAAATTTTCCAGCTCGATTAAAGACCAAAGGAATGCTTTGTTATGAAATTTCTGGTGAGAAAGGACGAGCTGGTCAACCATTATATCTTCAGATTGGTTGGAAGGTAAGATAAATATTTGAAGTTAAACATGGCATAAAAATATTTGAATTTTACGGAAACTGTACGATATGTTTGATATATTTTTAGTTAAAACATATGGGTTCAAAAGCCTATTTTCTAAAAGTGGTTGAGAGAAAATCACCACCTCTGTATTGCGATCAAAAAACCCAAAAATTAGTCTTTAAATCGGCTCAAAAAGGAACTCTAGTAGATACTATGCATCCAATTATTCTCCCCTCCACATCTATACCGAATCCATACCATTTTAAAATTTCTGCTTCGACGACGTGGAGGTAATTTGAATCACATATTGTTTAATGGATTTTTTCTTTAGGGAAATTTTAAATTTAGTTCAAACCCAATTTTTATTAAACTTTTTGCTGAAAATACAAAATATCACAGATCAGGAAATGCGACTATTACGATAAAATTTCTGAATATTTAATCGATCTTTTGGAATCATCACTTTCCCCTCACTCCGAGTCGAGCTAATCATCCATATGGAACTAATCCTATAGAATCGCGGCACTGCAAACCTCAGATCCTCTAATGGAGGCTACATCCCGTCTTATAAATAATTAAACTAACGGGTTATGCATTAATCCATTGTTATTTCTCTCATAATTGAATGTGCAGCAGAGTTCATAAACCTTAGATTTTCGAGCAGCATTTACATCACACTACCAGTGAGTCCATGAAAACAAAATAAAATGAGACACAAAATGAAAAACTCCCAAAAAAGGTTTTGAATGAAAGCGAACACTTACCAGACACATTTACTTACATAATTGAACTGACCAAAGATCGCTGGAGTACTTTAACTCTCTTAATTCTCGGAATAGCTGCTTAATTGGTCTCGGTGCATAAACTTAAGTGTTTGAAAACTCCCCATGCCTAAATGGCCACCATTTTCCTGCTAATTTTCTTCATTATCTTTTTACATATAATATTATATGCCTTTTGACAGTTGATATATGATTTCTATTGTATACGATGCCAATGTCTTGTGACATGAAATCCTAGAAGAATGTGCATATGTTGAAGAATTCAAGATAATGTTTATAGATACCAATAGATGAACATTAAAATAACTTAATAAAAAGATATAATAAATCAAAAAGTCGAAATATTTACTATACAGAATGGTTAACATGCTTAATCCAGACTTCCTTACTCTGATAAATCCATTTTGGAAATACCATTCTTTTGTTGAACAATGAATTACATTTTTCTTTTCCTTTTACTGCAACAAACAAATCCTTCTGATCTGAATTCGATTCAACTACCATAATTACTACTGGTCAATTACATTCTAGATACTTTAAAACTGATTACTTTGTCAAGAGATGATTACTTTAAAATAGAAGGTTTGTGTAAGGGGATAAATTTAATGAAAAATGTATGACAATTACTCTTATAAAAATGGTTGCGCGCGTTTTGATTTTTTATGTGCCTTAGCTTGAAAGAAAGCAAAATAATTATTTATTGATTTCTTTTTCATTTTTCAAAATTCATTATTGCAAATATTATATTTAAATGTTTATATATTAACTTGGAGGGCCTCAATATGACAATTTGGTCATATTCGAGTCTTTTGCAAATTTTTTGCATAATGACCCAAAATACTATTTGTTGTAAATTATGGTACAAAGGGTGAAAATTGTTCTTTTTATCGAACCTATGTGTATTCACTCCGTAAAGGAAAATTTTAAGTTGAAATAAAAATTTGTATAACTTATTCAAATTATATTATTCAAAATGCAAACCAAAACTGAGGTTTGAAGCTAAATTTAATAAAGGTCGTGTTTGTTGACTTTTCTTTTTTTTTCAGATAAATTAGTACCCGAAATATTGGCTTCGAATGAAAAAGTCAATGCTAAGCTTTATTAAATTTAAGCAATACATATGGTAAAAATTCTCTATTTCAATTAGATTATTATAATCAAAATTATTAAAAAATCTTATCAAAATCTTTATTTAGAACAAATTCTGTAGATAAAGTAAAATAAATTTACTTTTAACAAATTATGAATGCGCAATTCTGTATAAAATACTTTGAAAAAATATTTTTGATAATAAACAGATATTCAAAAATAAATAGCAGTTTTAACAAAACAATAATTTAAAGCAGACTGTTCATAATACTTAGGCTTTTCAAAAAAAAAATGTCTAAAATTATCAACTAGTTGTTTAATAATAAAGATATAATATTATTAAAAACAATATAAAAAAATATATATTAGAAATTCAGAAAAATTAAATATTCTGAAATTCATTATAATTGACTAGAAAGAATGAATATATATTTTAATAAAATACATAAATATACATTTAATTAAAAATCAATTTTTACCATTAGATAATTTCTTATGTTTATAATTTAGCATAATAAATTATTTAAAACAAGTATTATTAAAATATTTTTGTTTTAGAAATCTTTAACAATAACATTTCTGTAAAATGCAAAAATTAAAATTTTAAAATTTTATCAATTATTAATAAGGATATTTATAATAATCTCCAATCAAATGTTGTAAATTGTTTCAGTTAAATATTTAATTTGCAAAAATAGCACTTAAGCTGGGAACAAAAATTTTTTTGAAAAATGTTGCTATATAGAATTGAACTCTTTGAGCTTCATAAAAAAAACTGTTGTTTCTTTATAGAAAAAATTCCATAAGGTTTTGAAGTAATGCCCGCTCTCAGATTATCTAAGTTCTTTGCATATCAAGCTCGACACTTAAGAAAAATTTCTCCAATTCCTTCGATTTTCTTTTTACAATAAGAAAGTAAACAAATTTATATAGCTTTATCGTCTTCAGTGCACTTTAGTTTTATTTGATTTTTATCGGCACAAAGTTCTTCGTCTTTAATCAACTCTGATAATTGTACTGGTCCACCCAGCTTAGAATGGGGATTTTCGATCAGAAAATTCCCATTCTCACTACCAAAGCTTTCAAAAAACCGTTTTGGTACGTCTTTGTATGATGATATTGCTCCTTTTGCAAGATTTTTTTAACCTGTTTCATCCCACCGTTCAGTAAGAGAATTTTCCAAAATTAAAGCTACTCTCGGGCCATTACACAACTAGTTATCAGTCATTTGGCGTGAAATTTTTTTGCAAATTTATTTAATCTGAGCAAAAATTGCGCTCACACTTAACTCATTATCTAGCTAGAAAATTATAGTTAAAAGACCAACTTGGTTGAAATGGAAATATTGAAATTTCTTATTTATATAATCAACAGAGTTGGTGATTTCCATTACTGAATTACGTACTGATATTCCCTTCCTCGAGAAAATATGTACCCTTACTATCAGATTGAGAGAATACCGACTCTTCCCTAAAAGGTAACTCATTCGGTAAAAAAAGATGCGGAAAATATGTGGTTTTCTTAAAAGCTCAAAGTATTGTTCTAGATCTAAGTAAGCGTGGCAAAAATTAAATGTTTTAACACTAGTTTTTCCAAACTGAGAATACTTGATTAAAAAAATATTTGTAGATGTGGTCAGATCTTCAAGCTGTTGTCCAGGATTTAATTATAATAGTAGGCCATCCAGTGAAAAGCCTCCTGCAATCAGAAGACCCCGAAGTGCTCTTAGGTCTAAAAAGGAACAATAAACCAGCTAATAAGGTTGAATCTTTGCCGAATTAAGGAGCGACCGAGTTATTCTATACCTGACACATGCATTTAAGATTGTCACACTAGAATCCAAGCCATTTATAATTCCTGTTCGTTCTATTAAGATTTGAAAATTAAGGTTTGCACTGGCCAATAAAATACCTGGCAAAATCATGAGGTTCCAGATAACACAATCGCTTAGAAATATTTTCATTATGGAAAACTGTTTTCAGCCTGATTCTGTTTACCAGAGAAAATCCCCGATAAACATTTTAAAATTTTTGTTATTAAAACTAACTTTATCATCTTGTTTTTTCCGGTTTTTATTCTAGTTTCTGGTTATATAAAGATGCTGCTCATTGTTCAATGTTATACGAATCAAATTCCTTGCAATCCAAACCCCGATTATTACAAAAAGGTCGAACCTAATGATCGGCTCAAAACGTTACTCACAATCCGTGATTCAAGTCGAATTAATGTTAATCATTTAGTTAATCCCTTACATGAAAAAGTAAAAATACTATTCAGGTCACTCCTGAGTCAGACCTATCGAGTTTCAGGAAAGTTCCGAGAATTTTTATTGTCTCTATCTTTAATATAATTAATAATTTCTCTCTTGAAACTTTTAACAGTATTTCGAAACGATATGTCAAACGATCCTTTCGGTGATAAGACAGTTATTTCTTTGGTTGAATCATTCCAAAGGTTAACAAATGTGGACACAAAACTATCAAATATCTGTGATCTTTCCCCATCCACTCTGCATGATTTCAAAGCTGAAGATAAGTTGGCACATATGATGCGAAATCTTTCACAGAATTGTTATATTTTCGATCAGACTTCTGAAGGCTCCTCGAAAGATAATAATGATGATTCAATGTTGTCATCGCAATGCTTCTTGGCTGAATGTCAGGAAATTGGCCAATCTTCAAGCGACGAAAGTGTTGAGGTTATAGATGCCATCACAGTCGTTGATCAAATAATTGAGGTATTTTCCGCGGCACTTAATCGAGGGGAATATTTTGAAAAAATGTCGACAGAACTCAAAGAACATATTAAAAAATGCAATCAAGATGCTTTAGTGATTTTTAACATCCTTAACTGCGAGAAACGACGAAAACAATCGCCATGCTTGCTGGGACTATGTCACGAATACGGAATTGGAACAACATTAAATGAAAAAATGGCTTTTAAATACTATAAAAAAGCAGCAGAAGAAGGCAATAGATTTGGCCAAAACTTTCTTGGTTACTGTTTCAAACAAGGAATTGGAGTGCCGAGGAACGAAGAAAGGGCCTTCCATTGGTATAAAACTTCAGCAGAAAATGGGAACATGGCAGGACTTTATAATTACGCAAACTGTTTCGAAAATGGAATAGGAACCCGAAAAGATGACAATCAAGCATTCGAGTATTATCAAAGATCAGCTGAAGGCAATGATCTGGTGGCTCAGTTCAAAGTTGGATATTTCTTTGAGAAAGGAATCGCTACGGAGAAAGATGAGAAAAAAGCTTTCTATTGGTATAAACGTTCAGCAGAGGGCGGTGATGTCGAAACACAGTGTACACTTGGATTTTGCTATCAACATGGTATTGGAACTCGCGAGGATAAAGATGCTGCTTTTTATTGGTATCAGAAATCGGCTAATGCTGGAAACCACATAGCACAATGCAACGTTGGTATTTGCATACGAGATGGGGTTGGCACAGATAAGAATCTAAATAAAGCCTTTGAATGGTTTGAAAACTTGGCAAATGATGGAAATTCAGCTGCTCAATTTAATATTGGTTGGTGCTATCAGAAAGGCCTGGGAACTGAGGTAGATGAAGAGAAAGGGTTTGAATGGTATCGAAAATCTGCTAATAGTGGAGGTTTGTTTGAAATGCTCGAATTTTACCTTAATAATTTTTAAAAGAAGGCACTTGGATTTTAAATAAAAATTTTCAATTCAATTCAATCCAGACCCACAAGGCCAGTATCATTTGGGAACATGCTATCATCAAGGTAAAAGCACTCAAGAAAATTTAAAGACTGCCCTCTTTTGGTATAAAAAATCCGCAGAAGCCGGAAACCCGTTTGGTCAAGTGATGGTTGGTATTTGTTATGAACACGGGGATGGTGTCGCGCGAGACGTTCACACAGCGATTCGATGGTACCGGGCTGCTTTAGAAGAAGGAATATCGGCTGCTGATGATCAATTATCAAGTTTATTTGACTCAAGGCAGTATCCAATTTCTGAATTTTTCTTTTTTTTCTTCCAGACAGTTTTTTAATCATTTTTCTTTAAACAGAATCGAAGACTTTTAGCCGGAATTTGTTTACCTTGGAAACCAATTATACTTATCTTATAGATTAGATTTATTTCCCTTTAGTGCAAAAATCGAGTCAATATAATTATTTTAGAAAAGCACCTATTTATGACAAGAAATTAAAATTAGATGTTTTTTAAGAATATATACATATTTCTTCGAGACCTTTGAATTTAGAAATTCATTTATAATGAGCAACATGTATTTAGGGGTCCTAGCCTATCATAAATTTTGGGTTATTTATTATCCCATTGTAGGCACCACCAGAGTTCACTGGATAAGATATTCCTTACATTTTGAGCAGCATCAACATCAAGATTCCAGTGAGTCTATGAAAACAAAATAAAACGAGAAATGCCCAAAAATGCTTTTAAATGAAAAATCAACACTTACATAATGAACTGTCCGAAATTCGTTTACCAACCATATCCAACACCTCTTTCTCAATTCCCACAATAGCTGCTTGATTGGTCTCGGCTCA
This sequence comes from Geosiphon pyriformis, assembly GCA_016748015.1. Classification (NCBI taxonomy): domain Eukaryota; kingdom Fungi; phylum Glomeromycota; class Glomeromycetes; order Archaeosporales; family Geosiphonaceae; genus Geosiphon; species Geosiphon pyriformis. The sequence continues at coordinate 132,147 of JAAOMT010000302.1, read as the reverse complement.
TCCCAAATGAATGATTTTCAATTAATTATGTTGCGGAAATATGTGAAAAAAGAAGAAAATATTGCAGAAATATAAGCAAAAGAATGTCATAAGTACAAAATAATAGAAGTAAATGGAACACATTGTATCTAAAAGAAAGTAATTTTAATTTATTAATTTACTCAACAATAAAAACTTGAATATTATTAATTATTGTTTTTAATGTAATCATTACTTGAGGTAATTTTAATTGTTATTAAGCGAAGTAAAATTAAAATATGTGATTTTTATTAATATTTTTAAATTATTTTCTCAAATTAGTTTAGTATTTAAATATTTTTCAAATGACCATTTTTATTATTAAAAACAGGCAATATTTCTTAATTAAAACAAAATTACCTAATTTAATTATTATTATTATTATTATTATTATGTTTTTCTTAATTGGTTGAAAAACAGCATAATTGCAATTGATAAAACAAAAATAATTAAAATTACTTATTAATTTTTAATAAATGATTTTTATTTTTAACTTTTTAATGTTTACTAATTTTAATTATATTAATTTTTTTAAATTTTAGTCAAGTAATATAATTAATCTTGGCCAATATTTTCGATTATTATCTTATAAAACTTACATTCTAAGCTTTTTACATTATATAAATTTTTTGAATATATTTAAAATTTGTTATTATCTTTTTAAAATTTAACCAAATATTTATTATTTATCTTTTTATTTTTTTCTTTAATATGAATTTAATAAAATATTATAGTTTTATTATAATTAACTTAATTTGCTATAATTCCAAGTTTTAAATTTGTATATATATATATATATTTTTTATAATTTTTATTTATAAATTAAACATATTTTATAACATAAAATTTAACATTTTTCTTTTTATATTGTAAAAACAATATTTTACAAGTTCAAATCAGAATTGTATGTTTAAAATTATCATTTGTTTAAACTACTAAAAATTAGAAAAAATTGGAATGATTAATAAAAAAATGATGGAAAACAGCATTTTAATATCTTATTAAATGTAAATATGTAATTTTTTAGATAAATTTTTATCTAATTTGATTCATTGGTTGAAATGTGGTAGTCATTTTTTTGTCATACACTGTATTATTGAAAATTTCACAATTCTTAATGTTTTACCATTTAAAAGATGTCAGTTTACATTTAATTAGTTTATTTACCAGCTGCGAAAAATTCAACAAGTATATATTTCATTTTCATAAAAAACTCTTATAAATTGATGGTTATTAGCTTCTTATACCAATACTTGTTCTAGCTGACAAAGTAAACCATTTTTCACAAAATTTGATAAAAACGTCTAGTAAGTCTATTCCGTACTTTTCCTTTCCAAGTTAAATTTTCCAAATTTAAGGAAATTCAATTGGTTGATCAAAACAAAATCTACAATGAACGAAGTAAAAATGTAAACTGTTTATGAGATAACCAGGGTAAAACAAAGACAAACCTATATGCAATGAGTCAAAATAACACACGCTTCACTGTTTACATTACTTTGCATGTGCCATGGGCGTATAATACACTTTGAAAGTGGTCAAATCTTGGTTTTCAAAAGCAGGTTTAAATATTTTTGAAAATTCTTTATTTGCTTCGACTTGCGTACCACGTCCAGCTAACTTTTCAAAGTTGTATATTAAATTTTGTATTGAAATTGAAAATAAAATTTTCAAAAAAGTAAATATATATATTGATTCAAAAACTTTCCAACAAGAAACATTGCCAAAGGCTTTTGTTGTAGGGTGGTATCCGTTATTTGATCTGAAATCAGCTTGATAATTTTTGGTAATAATGGGATCAAACACTTTTTGATTGAATCGAATCTAGCTCCATAATCCAATCCTCGGCTATCATCCCTTAGCACATGTCACCTTCCACATAATTTTTCGATCAATGATTGAAGCTGTAGACAATTTCTATTTTTACTTTTTCCATTGTGACCTAAAAAATTTAAGAAATTCCCAGTCAACAATGTAGAACACTGATTCGGACTGTAATTTCGTCAATCTGGTACTAGAAAAAGTCTAGAAAAAGAAGAACGGATGTTATGGGCAGCATTTATTTCACAATCCCAAAGGGTTTGAAAGGGAAGAATTTGCAAAACTTACCAAACATATGTTCTTGCGATTAGATTCATGACGATTCATCCACGAGTTCATCATATAATGTTTGTTCGATACTAATCTAAAAGTCAAACTCTTTGTATCAACCTCCACTTGAACTTTCAGTACAAGCCCTTAAATTGTTTTAGATGCATTTCCTTGAGCTACTTCAAAATCTTCCATCTCCTTATATTATAAGCCTGAGTACGATTGATGTGTGACGTTCATGAAACCCAAGAAGCACATCACGGTAAGTAAAAACATACGTTAGATGAATCGGAAACTGAGCGATCGTGGTCCAATAATAGGTAGGAATACTTAATTATATAATTACCAGTGTGTTAATCAATCAAATAATTGCAAAGAAAACAGAATAGTTAAAACTACTGTGAAGAATACATTCAATGATCCCACCGTTTTTGTTCCACATCTGACGTACTTTCGTGCTCTTGTGAATCTTATAATCGAATACCACACTTTCGTAATGTACGAAACTGATTTCCCTTCTTTTTCCCATAAACCCTTTAAACAGATTACTGAGTTCTGGGTCCAGAACTAGCATTCGCTATTGTGTAAAGAATGATAGTTTCCCTTTTCATCAAAACCATATTAATTCATTTTTATCCCATTCCATTGAGGAATCCTCTTCTTCTAATTCACAATGACACTCATAGCATTTGTCATGGTGTTAAATCCAAATTGGCAATTTTATGTTAACACTTTCTCTAGGAGAAATTCAATCCTCAATTATTCTTCAATGTTTTGTTAAAGACTTGTTTGGTTGGCCGGCCAATGCCTATCCGGTTCATATATCCACAAAGGACATAGAAGGCATCAAAATTAAGTGCCGATGAAGGTATTAAAAAGAAAAAGAGAGAAAAGTCCAAGCCATTGACTTTGGAGACTGTGATGTAACATCTTCCAGATTGCTCTTAGATGTCATACTCTACCAAAGATTTGTTCTCTGGACTTTTTTTTCTTTAACATTTGTAACACATAACGACAATGAGGCTCTATAGAAAGGCGTTGAAGGGAAAAGTTAAAATTCAATAAGGATTTAATTTTCCTTTTTTAGATTATTTTCACTTTATTCATGGGATTTTATTTTAAATAGTAAAACTGTTTTCTTTTTAAATATTATTGGTAAAAGGAGTGGATCAGCATATTGACGCATTGTCAATTTTCTAATGACCATTTTTGTTTTCAATAATGACCACTAACCTTTTTTCTTTTCAGCCCTACTTTTATTTTTTTATTAGTAATTAATAAATAGGTCTTTGTCATTCTTTCACCATTCTGACCTTTATAGAAATTTATTCACCATAATGATTTTTTTTAGAACATTTAATCATTATTTTCTTAAAGCATTAAAAGTTTCCAAATAAAATAAAATTTTTTGTTTACTATATTTATTAATAATATTTTTATTTAAACTTGTAAATGATATCAAATATTTAAAAGATTTTTATATATCAAAATTAAATTTTATTATTTTAATTTATCTATACACACAATTTGGGTTTCATCACAAATAACTAGCCATTGAAAATAGGATAAGTGCATCTTTAATGAATATCCATGTCTTTAAAAGTTTCATTCAAATGAAAACTGCATAATTGACTATATATATATATATATATATATTGTCTTATCAAACGTTTTTGTGTTCAGGAAACACTGTATGTAAGAGTTTAAAGATTCTTCCTCTGATTCTTGGTTTGCCTAGTCTGTCGTCTATGAGCTAAAAACAATTTTATTTACAGACTGTTAGATCTGTCACTCCAAAGATATCACCTAGCTCATTTTGGGTACGACATTTTTTGTTGTGAGCTGATTATATATATATATATATATATATATTTATTTATAATTTATTTTAATGCGGACATTAATTTTGAGTAGCGTCAAAAAAAATTTAGTTTCTTTTTAATCACAAAACAAAGCTGCACAAAGCTTATGAAATTTATTGCTCAAATGGTCTATCATCCAATCTTTGACATCGACTAAAAACATTTTTTTTTAAAAAAAAAGAAAAGAAGAAAAAAGTAATAATTAACAAAGTAATTTTAATGAATTTTATCTCGATATTTGTTGCATGCTTTTATATATTATTTTTATTAAAAGACTAGTTTTAATGTTTATTATTAGATCATTTTTTAAAAGTAATCGGAAAAAGTTAAAAAAGGGTTACTTTTATAAAAGTTTTTCAAGTTTCATTTCCTTTGCTTTGCTTTTGCTTTGATTTAATTTCAAAACAGAACTGCTCTAAAGAATTCGAGTTTCATTAAAACACTACTCCTAATCTTAAAAACTTGAATTGGAGCTTGAAAAGGAAAAATATGTGTTACAGTTGGCTAGTCTATGTAGACTTTCTATCATTTGGAAATCAATCAATCGGAGTTTTTTATTTTAAGAGTATAAAAAAAATTTTTCATGATTTTCAATCTTAATAAATTGAGATAAAAACCTCAATTACTGATTGCTTTTTCTCTGTTATTCAATTATCGGCTCATTTAACAATCAGTAGATCGAAATTCGAATGTTTTGAAATAGTGTCTTAAGTTTGCAATTTTTTCAAGTACCATTTAAACTCTTTTGCTTTCTTTCTTTCTTTCTAAAAGCTCTTCCTTCTCATAAAATAAAATAAAATAAAATAAATAAATTTTAATCAATATACAAAACTCAAAATTTTAAAAAAGCTTTTTTTGACTTTCTTCAAATACTCTTACGAAAAAGTTTTATAAACATGGATCGTAGAAATCAAATTTTTGCTTGCTCTCTCAACACAAATTCTTTCAATAATCAATTCACTGAAAATGATGGAAAAAGACTTCCGCCTGATTCTAACTTTGAGCATCGTAATAATCTCAAACAATATTTGAGTAATACAACAAATACTCTTGATTCAAATGAATCACCTGGAACTCCACCGCTCTCACCTAATGAAGACACCATAACTAATTGTTCATTCAAGAATATTGAATCGCAACAATTAAAAACTCAAGAAATTTCTATTGAAAATAACAAAAATATTTCGACAATAGTACCAAGAAAAAAATCAAGATTCTATCTTCTCGAAGCTCCCCCCGAAATTAGAACATTGTTTGGAATAAAAGATGACGAAGAGGATTTCTCATCCTCAAATTCATTAAACATAATAATGAATCGATCAAGAATTGAATCAGCTGAAAAGGCAAAGATTGTAAAAAGGCGTCATGGCTCAAGAAAAAATCCATATCCAATGCGTTCTCCGAGTAAAACCTCAGGAGGGATAACTTTCAAAGTAAAAGCTTTCAAGGATATCATGTATTTCGATCCTTTACAACCGTGTCTGACTCGACCTTTCGACCAAACAAATCCCGTTTCGTTCGAATCAAACAACTTATTCTTCTCATCAAATGAATCTTCAGAACCTTCAACACCTAAACCATATATCCTAAACAGCACTTATTCCCTAAAATGCAATAACAAATCAAAGAAACAAAAAGAAATTCGACGAAAGGGTAATTCTTTGGCACGTGTTTTGGCTGACCAAGGTCTCTTAGATATGTCACTTAATCCAGTTGGTATGACATCGGTTCTAATTGGTGATTTACAAGCTAATCGTCCAGCAATACCTGTTGTCCAACTCGAAATTTCCCACCTTCTGAAAGAACTTTCGGAATTACAACTTGATAATAGTTTATTAGAAATTGGGAATATCGATGTGAGTTGGAAAGGTCACCCATTATCAATTCAGAATTTGCCACATTTTGAGGAACTGCATCAAAATGAAATTCCGGCGGCATCAACTTTTCGCCTAACCCCTTTACAATACTTGAACGCCAAGCATTGTTTGATTACCGCTTCACGCCGGTATCGAACACGTTCTTTGCCATTTCGAAAAAGTGATGCGCAACGATTGTTAAGAATTGATGTGAATAAGGCCAGTAAGCTCTGGGAATTCTTTAATCAAGTTGGATGGATATGAAAAAAGCTCGGGTCAAGAGGGTAGATTATTTTTTCTAAGGTTATAGTGAATTTTTTAGAAGGGAAAAATTTGGCTCTTTAGAAAATTCGCTTCATTTAATATTTTTCAGTTCCAAGTACGGCTGTGCTTATAACCTTCTAGAAATTAATTCATCCTAAAGCATTAACATAAATTCTTTGGCTACAAAATATGATCTTTAAAAGTTTATTAAAAAAATTTCTTTTATTTTCTTTTCTTCTCGATACCACACCGCTGTCTTTTCAGTCGCGAAAAGAATAGGTAAAAATGTTTATACAATGAAAAATTACTTTTTCTGGTTAACAAATGATTATCAAAAGAGAAACTACTGGCTGTAAGTGCATCGGGAACCACAATAAACATGAATCCTTTTAAGTTGCTTTCAAGCTTAGTAATTCTTTAAAAATAAAACTGCGATAATGTATTCAAAGACTGGCCAAATTTGCTGTAATAATAAAAAGTATTCCTTTTTGAAATGATTTGACAACAAAGTCTTTAATGATTTTTAACATAACTGGAATTTCTATCTGAAAATCAATTATTATTTGATGAAAATTATGTACGTCGATTATCATTTCTTCCTTTTTTAACGCCAACTTTTTTTATGAAACCATCTTAGGGTTTAATTATTTTTCAAAACAGAGTTATCTGAATCGCGAAGCCCATATTTTAAAAATAAATTCTTTCAGAGATTTAGGTCTTTGATTTTCCTATTTCTTTAATAGGAATCTATACTTTTACTAGAATTGATTGCATTTATAGAAAGTTTGGTCTGAAATCTTCCCTCGTTTGGACAAATTTCTTCATTGATCCTTAAAAATTCCGGCCCGAAAATTTTACTGCTTTTAGAATCCCGAATTTTCGCTGTTCCTACCTTTTAAAATAAAGGATATTAACATGAAAAATTGTAACTATCTCTAAAAAATCTAAAAACTTATCTGGGGGAAATTTTCGTCATGTCAATTTTTTTTCAAAGGATTAAAATGAATCATGTATTTGATGGTTTGCCAAAGAAAACTTGATCTAAAATAATAGTGTGTAATAAGATTTCAAATAATTATGACAAATGTATGTAAATCTCAGTTTCAAAATGGAATCCTATTTTTAGCGACCATTTGTTTTACTGTAATAAAAGGAGTTGCATGTTGAATTTAGGAGAAATTGTTCTTCTAAAGAATGAATTAAATGGTGGTATGATCAAAGTCGCTGTAATCTATTTACACAATTACAAAGATTTTTATTTTTAGTATTTAGTGAGCTTACTATTTGTTTAAATGGGGTTTTAAAAAACATGCTACCATCTGAAGATATAAATGAGTAAGGCGTCTTTTTAAATTCTGGTTTTAGGCATTTTGGTTTTTCAAGAAAACTATGAAACGAAATCGTAGAATCAATACAAAGAGCATTCTTAAATTTAATAAATGAAAAAAGTACGCCCTAGAGTCTAAAATTTCATTAGGTTAGCCAGTGGCTGAAATAAAATCCCTTTTGGTAACGTCCGAAAAGTCACGGTTAAAGGTTTTCAAATTTTTTTTTTTTTTTTTTTTTGAATAGTGTCATGTAAAATAAAAAGGTTAAGAATTTAGACTTTTTTGATACATGAAAAACGCGTAAAATGGGAATCTGAATTGTAAAAAAATATTAATATAAAATTTTTTACTGTAAAATAAATTTAATATTGAACCTGAAAATAAAATAGTTTTAATGATTTTTTAAGCTAGTTAGTATAATTTTTGATATATAAAATAAGATTTGAACCATGAAATGGGCTTATCAAAAATACAAAAAATTGTTAGATTCAATTAAACCTTTTTTTAATTTTTACTTGGCAAAATAAATATCTTTTATCAAGATAATCGCTTTTTTTTTTTCAAGTATTTTAGCTTTGTTACTAGATTAGGATAGACAAAAATTAGTTCATTGAGAACTTTAAAGTTGTCAAAAAAATATTCCCGCGATACTTATTCTTCAAATTAATTTATTTTTTTAATTTATTTTTTTTTTCCTTCCCGAATACTCGACTAATTAATTTGTATCATACATTTATTAAATTTAAGATAAAGTTTCATAAATGTTTCACACAGAAATATGTCCCCGTTAAATATTTTTATTATTATATGATTTTATGATAAATTATTTTAATTAATAAATACTTTGTGATTCTGTTTGGAATTGTCTAAAAATGAATGCATGAAAATTACCCAATTAATCAATTATAATTTTAATATTATAATTTCTTTAAAAGACATTTATTAATAAATATAATTTTATACTATTTAATTATATAATTGAACACTGTTTTCTAGATTATAACAACAATTATAAAATAGTTGAATACTTATGAATAAATATTTTAAGATAATTAATTAATAAATACAATTTTAGAATTTAATGGAAAAAAAAAACAATATTAATTTTTAATTTACGTATAATTATTTTTTGAAACAACAAATAAAAAAAAACGTTTTTCCATAATCTTTACTATTTAATTATCACTTTTAACGAAAATATTTACAAAATCCATAAAATTATTTTTAATTTATGTATAATATTTTTTTTTATAATTTAAATCTAACAAAAATAAATAAATAAATAAATAAATAGTATTTTTCAAGTAATATATAATAATAAAATTTGAATATATATACATTAAAACAGAATAATATTTATCAGTTGGGTCACACTCGTTAATGCATAAAAAAAAATATATTTATTAAATTATTATATATATATTAAAAAAATATTTTTGTGAACCAATTTTAATACAATTTCAAAAAAATCATTCTTATTATTATGATATAAATTTTATTGAAAAAATTTTTTAATTGTTTTGATTAAATTTTTTCAAAGAATTAATATTACATTTTTGCTTTTTAAAAAAGATTTGTACAAAATAAAATAAAATAAAATAAAATTCTGTTTAAAATATGTAAAATATACAAAAAAAATAGTCAATAAAAGAACAAAAACAATATTATAAAACATTAATTAAATAATTGAAATAATTAATTGATTGCTTTCTAAGATTTATTTTTTTTCACATTCAATTTATGTGATTAATTTTATTTTTAATTAATTTTTTTTTTTTGAAAAAAAAAAAACCAATGTCTTTTCAAAAGATCTTGTTAAATCTTATTCTATAAATTCAATTTAAATTAGATTTCATTATGAATTCTTAACAAAAGATTATCTTACTGTGGTTTTTAGTTAAATAAAATATTAATTCATTATCGGCCGTTAAAAGCGGCTAAAGGATATCCAAAAAATTTTAAATACTTGTTCCAAAGCTAATATTTTTTCCGAAATAAACGAATATATATAGCATATTTTTTACTTTGTTAGAAAGTGACTATTTGAATATTTCATGTCATTATTAATTAAAACATGAAAAAATTAAATGGCTTTAAAAAATAGTTTCAATTCTCATATAATACTATTTGCCTTTTAAAATTAAAAACCTTTAACTCAAAAATTTTATTAATATGACACTTTTCTCAATTCTTCAATGTTTTCCAAAATTTCAACCATGCTTTCAAAAATTTTAATTTACCATTCTTCTATTAAATCCTTAAATTTTTCTAGACATGGCTTGTGTATTTTTTCAATGAAATTTAAAATTATTTTAAATCCAAGCAAGACTTTTGCCCATTTTATTTATCCCTGATATAAAAATCCAAGGAATAAAAGTTTATCAAAAAAATTTTATGTAAAAATACTATTTCGAAAAAAATTGATCTTTATTTTACTCTGATTTTAACTTTCTATTCTTTTGGAAAACATGATTTGAGATTAAAATCGCATGCAAAAATCTGCTTTAAAAAATGTATTCTCTGTATTATGTCATCACCCCGTTTTTGTTTTGAAAAAAAAAAAATCTTTTTATTAAAATTGTAAGCATCAACGTCAGTGATTATATATTCATGTGGTTTTTCTCAACAATGATCATTTGACATTGGAATGACGCATACACAATAGATCATCATTCTGATTATTAGAAATTACTATTGCCCCTTTTTTGACCTTTTTATTATAGGTTTCGCATTATCAGGCATGCCTCGTGTTATTCTGTTTCTTGAGAATCTATGTTGAACAAAACGGGACTTCAATTTTTGATCCATTTGTTTGCAGCCTTTTATTTGTAACAATTTTAATTAATCTGAGCCCCGAAGCTTTGGCTCAAGTACTTTGATCAAACTGATCAGCTTCACTACATTCTCACGCAATTCTTTTCACTTTTCAGAGTGCCCGCCTTATATTTTAATATCAAATTTCAAAAAAGATTAATTTCCATAAAAGTCAGACATACAATTGTGTCCGTCTAAAGCATTTCTTGTGTTCAGCTCTTCCCTTTTTGTAGGTATCTTTGTCGTCGTACACATATCTTTTGTAATTTAGCCTACTTTTCCCAAACAACTTTGCTCAATTTCAAGATCATTTTTCTTTAGCTGATTTCTCCCTTCATTTATATTCGCTTGCATATTCTCAATATCATCTCGCATATTTTTTTATTCTCCAATGTCTTCGGCTTTTAAAACCAAGAGCTCTTTCGAATTTCTTCTTACCGGTATATCAGCTCTTACCGCAACTGTCTATAGTCCACCATTTGGAACTTCTCATGATATGTTTTGGCAATTGGAGTTTATCCCGGTAGGTTTTTGTGACATATTTCCGATCGATCCTTTCAATTATTTATTTGTCCTAACTTTATGGAATTATTCTGGTGGACTCTTTATTCTAAAGTCCTCTTCAGAAGAACCAGACTATTGTGCCGCATTTTTATTCGCAATCCCAAATCATGACGAAGCAAATACTAACTCCACCTGGACTAGACGAAGTAATCTTAGCGCAAAGCTTTTTTTAAAGAATCCTCGAAGCAATACTGTGTTCAAAAAGACACCCGTGAAAATGAATTCGTTTTCTGCGAAATTATCGGGATGGGGTATTTGATTTTTTCAAGGGCATTACTTTTTCTAATATATCTTGGAAAAATTCACACATCCTAATTCAAATATACAAATGTGTAGGATGGGAAGCGTTCTATAAAAAGGCTACTCTACCAGATCAGGTAATTTTTGGGGTCGAATTTGAAAAAGTTGAGATTGGACTTGTATCACAAAAATGGCCATTGCCCAGCAATCCAAACCCTTGCAACCATGTACCCGAGGATTTAGTCAGAGCTTGGGAGGGACAATTGAACAATCCACAGAGCGCTGATGTTCAGTTCAGTGTCCAAGGAAAAGTGATCTATGCAAATTCGGCAATTCTTGCGACTAGATCAAAATACTTTCGACAAATATTCCAGGGAACATGGGCCGAATCATCAGATCAATCATGTCTTACTAGTCCGTCAACAGTCCCCGATATTCGTCTAATAAAACCCTCAAAATTTACTCACAATATTGATGTTCCTGATTTTCATGATGAAACTTTCCTGGAGATGCTTCGTTTCCTCTACACCAATCGCGTTTCTTTTTGTGATAGTAAAGAAGACTACTCGCACACCACTGCACTTGATATGTTTTGCATCGCTGATAAATATTTAATTGATGATTTGAGACAACACGCAAAAATGGAGATATTCAAGGATTCTAATGTCAATGATGCGGCTGAATTCTTATTTGGCACCGCATGGAAGTATCCAGAGTTGAAAGAGCAAGCAATGAAATTTGTCGTCAGCAACTTCACAAATGTACGACAAACTGCTTCTTTTAAAAATATACTTGCAAACCCTAGCGAATATCCTGCCTATAATGATCTCATGAATGAAATTCTGGAAGAACTATTTCCTGCCGGTAATGTGGAAAACACGGGGAAACCTGCAAAAGATGATTAAAATGCGAAGAGATATAGAGGATGGCAGTTTCATAGAAAATATTAGACATGGTTTGGACATTTAATTTTTAAATTTTTTCAAGTACAAAGCATTATTTTTGGTCTCATGCATCCTAATACCATTTTCACATTTGAAATTCGTCACTCAAAACTCAACGAAAAGAGCATGTTCAATTTTGTAAATCTTTCATTGATTAATGTTATGCTATAAGCCATTCTTTTTCATTTCATATGTCAAAATTTCATGATACACGCCAGCTCATATTCTAAAAATTAATGGTCTAGCGCAAGTAATATGTAAAATAAAAATTATACAAGTTGTCTAGTTATAAATACAATTAAGGAATAATTCAAAATTTTCTTTGATTCTCCTGCTCATACATCCCATAATTTACACCCGATCGAGCATTTGTTTACGTATTTCTTCTTCACTAATATTTGGTTTTCGCATTTTCTTTATCTTCTTTTTCAGTGCCTTAGTGACATCACGAATCCATCCACCACAACACAATTTTTCATAAAGACGAAAACCCAAGATTAGACAAGCAATACACAAAAAGGTGGCACTCCAACCAGCTAACCAAATCCCTGGGCCGGTCTTTTGATTACCGATTCCGGGTATTTTTTCGATCAACTCAAATACCCAAACAAAAACCAGCAAATCAAACAATATCGCGAGACCGTTCATAATAGCAGAGACAAAAATGAATAAAGTGGCGGGTGTAGGGAATTGAAAATAAAGCAAGACTAAGGCGCCAATATTTGAGCATAATGCAATCAAATACGGAATCGAGATTAATCCAGAGAAATTAACGGTAGGGCGTTTTGGTTTAAAATTAACAAACTCTTTTAACATTCTTTCTAGTAATCCAGCAGCATTTATTATTGCATCACCAGCCTTTTCAGCCCCTTCTTTGATGATTTTGCTTCCATCTTGAGCTCCATTGCTTATTGTTTGACCAGCATCTTTAGCTCCATCGCTTATTGTTTTACCAGCACCTTGAGCTCCATCGCTTATTGTTTTACCAGCATCTTTAGCGATATTGCTTGGCCCATTGGTGATAATATCGACACTAAACCTCCGCTTGGCAATTTTGATACCACTTGTGATATCTGATGGTGATGGCACTATGAAAAGCAAACCATAATTTGTTAATAATTCCCAAATATTTCATAAAAAATAAAACTATAAATATTTACATTTATCAAAATTATGAGTCATGCTAGGGTTGGTGCATTCATTGTCTACACAATGTCCATATAAAGTGAAGGTGATTTTATCTTTCGCTGTGATCTTTTGAATTAAATCGGAGAATGTAAACCGTGATAGATATATAGCTTGTGTTCGACCGCCCACCAGTAGTATAAACAGGAATAATGTTGATAAAAAGATCAAAACTAGACTCAAACTATTCCATGGGTTCTTCTGAAATGGTCTTATCACATAAACATGAAAGAATGACTTTTTTGGGGGCTTGCCGTGAACTAATTCATTTGTTCCTTTCTCATTTTCGGATAAATCGATTTCGTCGAACATTGTTGAATTTTAAGATATTGTTAAATAGGAATTTCGAAATTAAAGAAATAAGAGTTTTTTATCCAGAAAGAATATGGGTGAATGTCCACAGTCCCGCTGTGAAAAATTTGAAGGTGAGAAAAATGTTTAAAGCGAGAGTATAAAGTTGATTTCGAATTAAATTAAAGCAAGAACAAAAAATAGGCAGACTCCAAACTATCTAAGTCGGAACACCTTTTGAACTAAAGTGAAATACTAATAATTAGACGCACTGCGTGTTCGCATATTTTATACAATTATTGCGCGGGAAACCTTCGTATTTAAACAAAAACCCAAATGAAAAACTTTGTAATAATTAAATAATTTTTTAGGATCGTCTATTGTAGTTGAGTAATATTGTCATTAAGAATATATTTCGGCTATGCCAGTTATGATACACAAAAGTTTGATTTTTTGTGAAATTGCCTTGTTCTGCCGAATTGTGCATTTAACTAGTTTCGCGTAGCTAGTCGTGAACTTTTGATGAAACAAAGTTTCAGAAAAAGCATGTATTCCTTTGTACCTGGATTATTATCGCAATTATCCGGTTTTTAATTTATTGTTTTCTTGCTTCAGGGTACTAGTAATAAAATTATGTGGTCATTTCTTTACACAAATTGAAGAGCCAAAAAAGATTTCTAGACTAGAGTCGCCAAATATAGGTCTTAAGGCTCTACATATAAATTCTAAGAATCCTATTTGAAAATGATATTTGAAGGGGGTTAATGGGTTTTCTTGTAATTGTCTATATTTAGTTCGAGGACTTAAAGTTATGTCTAAAAGATCCCGAATTTTGGAATTTATTTAAAGCTGTTATACGAACTTACAAATTTACACATTTCATTGTTCGATGACCCAATTATAATTATCCAAAGATTGACATTATAAATAATATTCATTCTATTTAATTTTCCTTTAATTATGTTAAAATAAATCTATAAACACAAATTTATATCATCTAAAAACTTAAATATTTTTCTGGAATAGTTTCTCACTAAAACGCTCAGTAAGTATTAGCAGAGTTTTGGATTATAAATAGCAAACTTTTTGCTCAATTCTCAACTTAAATTGAATTGCCAAAGCAAACGGCTTTTGGAAAATAATTGATGAGTTCCAAAGCTTCAATTATTAATCAGAGTCTCTTTAGAACGAATTGTATTGAGCCAAGTAATTTGGAGGAATGACGGGTAAGAGAGCTAGTCGAGAGTATAATTATCCCTCTTCAAAAATATCATCAGTCAAAGTTTTAGAGGAGCAAAAGATGGCTTTTCCAACTTTATCAGCCTTCTTTGTGACCCATGTTTGACAATCTACAAATATTTGTTGTACACGAAGTGATCGTTTCATCAATGGACTTCGCGTTTTCCTCCCGTGTTCTTTTGGTAAATTTTGAAGGAAACTAACAATTCGACCACCTAGATCAAAATTAATGAATACTGCTTCATAAATTCCAACCCTCATATCATTGAGATCCTCAAGAATTTGAATGAATTCCGGGTCGCGTCGCTCCATTTCCTCATACCAAAACTCCTGAAGTTGGAAATTTTCTTCTTGATCTTGGAATCTAACCATAGGGTCATCAAGTATCCAGGCAGGATAGTCACAAAAGCATTCGATCGGATACGAACCAGAGCATTCCCAACCTATGATGCCAGTGATTTCTGTTCCTCTAACCAAAATGTTTGTCGAGTGAAAATCTCCGTGTGTTAAAATAAATTTTTGCATTTGATCATCAGAAAAGTGCGAGGAAACGAGTGAAGCCAGTTCCTCAAAAACTGGCACCCATTTGGCTTGGTGTTGAGGCGAGGTGTTATTGCGGCGATAAATAATTTCTTTATTGGCAGCTGCCATTACGTATTCACACGTTGTTTCGAAAGGTCCACGATCCAAAGATAGTAAATAACGATCCTCCTTGAAGAAAGTGAATTCGACTGCTTGTCCAATCTTGAAACCATCAGAGCTTTTATCATCCAAAAATATACCTCCGATTTTGGGGAATGATAGATTTTTAAGCGTGCACTGAATTTCAATAACTTGTAGGAGAATTTCCTTTCGGTTTTGTAAACTCAGACTATCCCATACTTGAGATAAAGCAACCCCGGGTAAACGTTCCATTATAATAAACTCTGTGCCTACAGGGTTTTCAGCAGAACTTTCCCAATGAAAAATAGTTGGAACAGGAATATTTGAAGCTTTTTCTTTGACATATTTCATCACTCCAACTTCACTCTCAGTCTTCCATTTAGGATATTCTGGAAAAGCTATTCGAGCAATATACTCAGTAGAGTCATCCATAGTCAACAGATAGGTTTCGTGAAAATCATTTTCACCAAGTTTCTGAAGAGTTGTACATTTTTGATCGAATATTTGTCTTGCATAATTCTTTAAAGCTTCTAAATCAATACTAATTTTATTGGAAGTATTGGAATGAGATTCCAAAGTTCCGAAAGAATTTTCTCTTCCAAGTAATTTTTGCCTATTTGGGATATTCGATGGCATTCCTGACGATAAGATTTCTTGAATTTCCAAAGACATTTTCAATTTGGCAATTTGACTGTGTCAAAGTTAAAAGTTGATTTTCTCATATGCGATAATTCACAAACCTGTTTAAATAAGTGATGGAGCATTGCTGATCATATCCTAGAGACCTATAAATTTCCCGTTACAACGATAGTTAGTTTCTATTTTTTCCTCCAACCAAAAACTCTCTAAGTCATAATTTCAATGCAAAATGCTGTTGATTGTTACCTTATTAATTTCAAGAACTAAATCTCTATTGTTGAATGAATATTCTTCATTTTGAAGAGCTTGAAAGAAGAAATATATTTAAGAACCTAGGATATGATAGAAAAAACGAGCAGAAATGATTTTCCAGACCTATTTGATATATTTCAAAACTTAGCTATCCACACATCATTCGGTTGCTTTGACGAAGAATTTGCCTCGGGTATTGTTACTTCAATACCAAAGAAATCGATCAATATTTAGTCCAAGGTGCGAGTTATATCAGGAATTTGCTGCAGAAGATTATGATCGTGGGAAAATAGTCTATCACATTGTGGCATTATGTAATTGGTGTTCCAAGAAATTTCAATAGAGCATTTATTACAATTGGAAATCTTGCAGGGAATGCGTAAAACTTGAAGTTCTAACGAAGAAAGGAATTCAATATTTTAATAATCATTTTGAGATACTGGATTCATTTTTCATCAAAACTTTTCTCTCGAATTTCCAAGTCCGAATACACATATATCACCCTTTCGACATTAATATAGATTCTCAATTGAAATTATCGAGTTTCGAATTTTTTAGATTATAAATAGATGTGCAAAGTGAAATTTGAGGTCAAAGCTTTGACTGAATAATAAACTACCATCATTCTGGACCTTTAACAGTCTTAATCAGACCTTTTCAATTAAAATAAAAGTATTTGTTACTTATATTTTAAAGCTAAAAAATATTCATTTTGCTGCTGCATCAACCTGAAGCCCTGAATAGATTAAGTGCAATTTGACTATACATGTAGAATCTTGCTCAGGAATTTCAATTTAATTCTAAATTAAAACATTGATTAAATCATATTTAGTTACATGTTACTTGTTAGAGAAAATATAAAAGGTCAATAACATCTTGTATGAAACCTTTTCCCACATCATATAGCAGTTTATATAAGTTGTCACCCAAAGTTCCATGTATGCATGAGATCATCCAAATGATATAGGTTAAGAGCAATTGGTCAATATTGATGCAGGAAAAAGAAACTCAGGTTTAATCGAGCACGTCCAATTTTGACCAATAAACAAAAACGTATAAGAGACATCGTTATATTAAATTGACTTAGATTCATTTAATTTCATTTCTGAAATTTTAATATATTTCTAACAATAATTCTAACAATGGAAAAACAGCCTAGAAAAGAATCAACAAATTTACAACTGGACCATTTTGAACAAAATATTCATGAAAATCTTTTAAATATCATTTCCGAAATATCTTCTTATATTCGTAAGAAAACAAATGGAGGCTGGGTAGGTGAGACTAAAGGTCTCAAATCTGACATAACCGAAATTATAAAAGCTCACGGCTATCAACCAATGCTGTTTCTTCAATACCTACTACAACACCAACATGAGTCTCAACCTGCGGAATTTTATTTAGTGTTGGGGATATTTTATTATTTTGGTGTCGTAGTCTTGAAAGACAAACCTCAATCCATCCGATTTTTAAAACAAGCCGCTGAATTAGGTGACACTCATGCCCAACTATATACCGGCCTATACTTTCACAGCTTCGCTCAACCCAGAAGACCTGAAGAAGCTTTTGAATGGTTTCGTCGTGCAGCATCCGGAGAACCAGTCATTTATTGCGCAAAAAATTGGCTTGGACATCATTACTATAGTGGGAGTGGGACTCCAAAGAATTTTAAGAAAGCTTGTATTTTGTATCAAGAGGCTGCGATGGAAGGAAACCTGCCTTTAGCTCAACTAAGCCTCGCATGGAATTATCAGAAGGGGGTGGGGGTTGAAAGAGATTTTTTTGAAGCTATAAAGTGGTTAAGAAGGTTTTCTAAATTTTCAGCATTCAAGTCATTTGGAGAGTTTGGGATCAGAACGATTTTACGCGGGAGACAAATATGAGTCTAAAAGTAAAAAGTGGCTGTATAAGTTGGAAAGATTTTTTCACCGTGGAATTGCTGTCTTCAATATTTTTCCGGAATTCAAGGCATCAGCTTTCTAATTAAAAGTTTAAACACAATGAATTGAGCAATCATTGCTGAAGTAGTCGATTTCACTCCTTGGTTGAATAAAAATTTTGCCAACTATACGAATAATTCTGAGACAGAAAACGAGGAGAATAAAGCTGAAATCAAACCTTTCAGGTGCAATTAATTTACACATATTTTTTCATTTATTTAATCGGCTCCTAAAGCCTCCTGTTGATATAGATTGGCAATAACAAATTTATCTTGCTCCGAATCTTGTTCAAAATTGTTGAGGAGTTCGGTGGATACTATATTTTTATCCTCATTGAGGTTCGCTCATTTCATCTGAGAAGTTTATAAAATATTTCGTTTCGAGGGAGGTTCAAATCAATCCAAAAGTAATATAGCTTCACATGTAGACACTTGATGCCCCCAATGGTTTTTTTAAAATGATTTTTAACCCATCCAAATCAATTTAACCCTAATAAACTGAATTTCAGAATTATATTTTAATCTTTACTAGACTCTGTTTAATAAGAAATGAATTTATTATGAGAGTTTCTTCGCTACGCTGCCAGCCTAATTGAATTTGAAATGACAATGTATCAATGATGCTGAAAAAAATATTATGATTGATCAATCTCATTGTGCAATTCGCCTTCATAAAACGCTATCTTTGCTGCTTGTCGCCAAAATCATTTTGCCGCTAATCTTATTTCTGAGAATTGACTTCTCACCAGAGATTCAAGTTATATTAATTTTAGTTATACGGTACTTTTTGAACAGTCACTAAATCAAGAAATATTTCAGGGCAGGTTTGTTAAATTTTCGAACTTATCAAGATCAAATTTTTGCAACTTTCCAACTTTTATTAAGCCAATGTTTCGCATAATGACCCAAAGCTTCTGAAGGAAGAGAAGCATAAGCTGTCACAAGATAAATACGATGTTACCCGCTCTTAAGATTTTATATAAGGATTCATGTCGATTCACAGGAAAGCTCAAAGAGTTAGCTTCGGATAGCGAAGCGATCGTAATTATTTTTCAAAAATTCGATTTGTATTCGGGTTGAACCTAGATGAAAATCTCTTGTAGCTTAATTAACTTTTTTTAAGGTAAAAGTGGAACGCGATGCGAGAGATCTTTAAAATGAATCGTTTAAATTACTTCATATGAGTGGTGATGTTAACAAGGATCACCTGGATAACGACAATTCTTAATTTTCATTTTATATCTAGATTGTAGCAAGGGTAACAGTGCACAAATTTAATTTGGGGGTTAATGAAAATAAGGTGGAAATTTTATATGTTAAAGCTTTCAAATCAAACAAGGGTGTAACAAATTTCAGGGTATATCACAAAATTAGCAGCTATAAAGTGCCAATTTATACTTGAGTGATCTGCAGCCAAAATTCTTAAACGTTATGGAAAAAAGGGAAATATCCTCAAAATATTGGCCAAAAAGTATCGGAAGTAAACCTCAAAACTTTAAAACCTTGATATTTAATCAATCCACTTGAAAAAAGGTTTATCGAACCAAGTTGTCTCAGAGATTTGAGGCTGATTTGACTTCAACAAAATATTTTGAAAAAAATTCAAATAGCAGTGAATTTCTCACTGATGAAATCCCAATCAAAATCTTGGGTTTAGGGTCTTATTCCAGAGATAGAATCACTTCACATTTCCCACCAAATAATGAAATATAAAAAATTCTACGAAATATTTACATTGCTTACATGTCTAAAAAAAAGAAATTGAGAGAAATATGAGACGAACTGAACGAAATAGAATTTTATCCGATGATGTTGAACATTCTCCTTTGGAAAAATCTGGATCTCGTAAAAATATTTTTTGAAATTCTTGGTTATTTTTATGAATATGGTATTTTTGTTAATAAAATTTTTATATTAAGATTATTAAGATCTTTCATTAACATAATTCAAATTTAAGAATAGGAAGGGTATAAATTCTAGAGAGGCTTTTGAATGCAGCTGAGAAAAAAGATGTATTTGATCAATTTCTTTGGAAAACTGTTATCACGATTCAAAAGGTACTCCCAATGATCTGAGTAAACCCGCCTATTGGTATCAAAAATAGTGGCATAGCTGGGACATTATAATTTTGGTTTTTTGCTATTTTAATGGTTGGTTGTTTTGATTTATTTCATTATGACTTTTGCTTCAAAAACTACTGCTCTGCTTATATCTGATGTTTTTATGTTACATTTGGAAAGAAAGGAGTCGGTTTTAAGCAAAATATCGCAAAAACTTTCTATTGGTTTTCCAAGTCTGCCAAGCACAAAAATTAGCATGCAGAATACAACCTGGTAAATAAAACAAAGTAAGAGCAAGTTTGATGTCATAGAATGTTTGGATCGATTTTCCAGCTGAATTTCAGATTTTTTCATTTCAGTGATTGGTACCCATAAGGATGAACAGCAGGGATTTTCTTGGTATCACCGTTCAGTACAACATTGATTTGCAAAGGTGGCGAAGGTGTCAAAAAGATGAACCTCGACCCTTCGAATGGTATCTCAAGGCAGCTCAAGGTGAAAATCTCGATGCCATTTATCTGATCGCTTATTGTTTGGAAAATGACGAGTGCAATTATTTTTTGATGGAATCTTCCAAAAGTTGAAAACCCAAGTGCTTCTAAATTTATGACACTTATTTCCCAAATATTGGAAAAAACCTCGTGATAGGAACAAAGCCTCCCTTTGGTACAAAAAAGCAGCATTTGATTGGACAAGGTGTGTCGAGAGATCATCGCAAAACTAAAGGTCTTGTGGAAAGGAATTTACCGATTTGGAAATTGTTAGGAAAATGGATGGGAATGATGGAAGATATACATATGACCCTATGTTACTATTTTAAACCCTCTCACAATCAAGAACCTGAAGCTATTCTATTGATTGCGGATATATTTAAAATATTTGAAGTAAGATTTTACCAATTATTGAATTTAATGACGCGTATGATTCAATAAAAACTAATAAGTTGTTATCAAGCTTATTCCATTCTAGATCTAATACTTTTTAGTTCAAAAATCTAAAAAAATTTTGCGGATGCACAATCCCTGCTTTTTTGTTATGTTTTAGAAACATGAACAACCCCTAGGCTACCAATGAGTCATGCGTGTAATAGTGTTAGGTTTTGTGGCTCTAGGTTTTTCTACTAAAACGAGGAACACTGGAGGTATTTGTAATTTTTGACATCAAGGTCCTCGCAATAGATTGTTCTTAACCTCAAGATGAAACTAAAGGTCCAAGCTCCTGGTCTCAATTACAAGATAGTATTATGTTGAGTATGAACTTTACGTTCCAAAAATACAAGATACAGATTAGACTACTTTTTTATCTTAATACCAAGGTATTGATTTGAAATCATTTTACCCATGATAAAAAAAGCCTCTTGTTAAAGAATCGAATTGTGTAACTGTAGCAAAAAAAGTCCTGATTAGATGTTTGAAAATAAGAATTCAGGGACTTCTTTCATCTTCAATGACTTAAAAGATCATGGGTTGAACTTGTGCAAATTTCGAATCTTTGTTCATGCAAGAAAAAAAATTATTGAACGACTAATAAATGTATGCGGCGAGTTGGGTTAACCCGAATTATTTATTCTTTTTTTTTGTCTAAAACTGTACAACCTTTAACCGAATCAAAAACATGAAATCAACGTATTTGATTAATCTAGCACTCATGAATATTATTTAAAGTAAGTCAAAATGGCTTTATACTTTGCATATTCGGCAAGGTTAAAAAATCTAATTTGATTACTCATACAATTTTGTTTATGTGCAAATATAAAACCTTTATCGATTTAATTGCCCCAAAAGTAAGTATCTGGGCGACATGTTTATAATTTTCTGGAATACAAAGTTAAAAAATTTCAGATTTCCGGATTTACATGAAATTTTTAATATTACATGATCATACAACTAACCGTTTTAAGAAAGAATCAATAGGTTTTTTTAATGTTTAACAAACAAATCTATTTTGCGTCGTGCATGCATGTATGTACGATCATGCTTCACAGTAAGTAAAATTAAACCAGTTGTGTTACATCAGGAAATTTATTTTAGACCGCTTCCTACAAAGGTTAAGGAAAAAGAAAAACTTGAAGGAGTGTCTTAAATTAAAAATAGTGATGCTTGATTTTAGTTGATTGTTGTTAATGTATTTTTTCAATTTGAATATTTGTTGTCAAAATCAGCTTAAATTCATCCCACAAAATTACATTTTTAAATATATAAATTCTTAGCTAATAGAAAAAGTGAAAAGAATAAAAATTACATCGATAGCTATATAATGTAGGTTCAAGAGATTAATATTTTGGAAGGATAACGTCTCAATTATCTTTTTTATATTAATATTCCTTTAAAAACGTACGGAAAAATGCCTAGAAATATAATTAAATTTATCAATTATTCCGTTTATAAATTACTTCAAGACGATTCTCAAGTTTGAAAAAAATATTCAGTTTACCTAATCCTACCCAAACATCTATTAATATTTATTTGAATGCAAGATGATTTAGTTTCTTGACTATATTTTGTAACTTGTATAAGGCTGTTTTCAATTTCAAATCGATTCAATAAGATTGAATAAAAGGCCCGGCCGACAACAAATGACTTTGTTTAAAATTTTCATTTTCTTTCTCTGTTTGTTTTGCATAATTTCCATGAAACTTTTCATGCTGCAATATGCATTTCGTATTCCCATTAGCCGAAATCTAATGCTGGGTCCATCAATCGAATTTATTCTTTGAGTTTTGAGCCCAATGTATGTTTCAGATTTTCATCAACTCTTTGGCCATGCACCATACGTTGTCTTGTCGACAAGGAAATGGTGTCATAGGATGATGGGATTCTTCAGATTGGGCCTCCCAGATTGAATATACTGTTCAAGACTTAAATAACCAATCTGAATAATTTTAAAGCACAAACTCATTTATTCGGACTCAGAACTTTGTTTAAAAAGCTACAAGTTTAATATACTCTAATCCGAAAACTCAGAACTGGGTATTTTTTGTTACACAATGAGTCCATTGTCGAAATATCCCAGCGTGTGTTTCATCTTTTCTCCCCATTCCCTATATGAAGGAGCCGATTACCAACGTTATTTTTCCTCCTCGCCTCAATTTCATTTCTAGTAATCTTTTTTCTCTTTGGCCCTTTATCTTCAGACAGTAAACTAAAAATATCTCAGCTTATTAATATCCCTCACACTTGCCTTATTCGAATTTCTCAATTAAATATCAATGCCTAAACAACAATCATCAAAGAGGATCAAACCCTCTAGATGTGATACTTCAGAAAAAGATTCTGTTCCCATGTCAACCTTTGAGAAAGAGGGATATGAGGCTGCCATGACAACTGCAATTGAATATTATCTCCAAAAGGAAGTTTACGAAAACGATGTCCCCATTTCTTCAACAGTCCTTTCACTTAAAGAAATTCTAGCACCAAGCAAAAAACATCACAAGAAAGGCAAAACCAAGGCAAGTCCACCGCGGCCTCAAAACGATTATGTCTTGTATAGAAAAGAGTTTCAAGCTGCAAGACTTCAAAAAGACCCAGATGTGACATTCGCCTTAATATCGAAAGAGTCTTCAAAGAGTTGGAAGAAAGAATCTCCTTTAACAAAAAATTTCTTTCAAATCCTGGCCCGGGTTAGCGCATTAGCTCATCATGAGGTGTTTCCCAATTACCGTTATAAACCTAAATCTGCGGGATCCAGCAGAAGGGATGAAGAGACAAAACCGTGGATGAAGAATGAGCACGTTTTTATGCCTGGTCGTAGCGAAAGTGCTGCTACCACTGAACAGCCAACATTTGGAGTTGAGGAGACTACAGTGAAAGATCCTGCTGAGCAAGATTCTTCATGTTCATTAACCCAAACACGTTGGACTGCTCCAATCACCTCAATTCCCACAACAAGACATCGAAGAAGAAATTTAACCATAACAAAGAACCGTATCAAACCTAACGACAAGTCTGTTAAACAGGACGATCAAAACAGTGATACTTTTATTGAACTTTTTTCAAGAGATATGAGCTATCCAACAGAAGATAATTTACTGTTTCTCAGTACAGCTGATCAGAGCCCTTCTTTATTTTCCTTTGATGGGCAGCAATTTTCAACAGCCGATACGAAGGTAGACATGATGCCATTACAAACAGATGATTTCTCCCTTTTCAAACAATACTCCGATCAAGGATCCGGAAGCGGTTTTTGTTTGCAAGAAATTTTTGAAAATCTTGAATTGAATGCAGCATCTTTAAACGACTTCAATTTGAATTTACCCACCCCTCAACCAGTAAATTCAAAGGAACAATCATTTCATTCACAGCTTCAAATTTTGGAAAATCCATCATTTGTTAATTTAAATAGGAACTTTGATTCTGTTTCTATTTTTAATAATAATGCTCCCTCAACATATAATAACGAAACAGGTTCACTTTTCAATCATGAACTCGATTCATTTCAACCATCTTCACCTGTACCATCACAAATCGCATGCTCATTGGATACCAATAATTCTGTATATTCATATAGTAACCCGCTGGCTGGTTTTAATGATTCATCCACTGAATATAACTCTCAATTAGAGGGTTATTTTCAAAAGTATCCACAATTTCTATTGCCGACTGTTTCTGAAAAGGCGTTATATCAATCAAACGTGTCAGGAAGTAATAATGCATCTTCATGGTCGCAGTATGATCCTTCGTATACTGAAGCATACTAAGGGTTTCGGTATCGAAATAGTGATTCAATTTTATTTGCATTTCGCTCCTCATTTTTCACATTAGCTTTTTCACTTTTCTTTAGCATTTTTCTTTTTTTTTTTGACTTCTTTTACTTCTTTTATCTTCTAAAAGGGCACTTTAGCCTTGACATCTTAATATACGAGTACAGCTAATCATTCACATGAGACTATCCTATATAGTAGTGACACCACAAACCTTACATTGCCCAACGGAAACTACGCCCTTTCTTATACTTAGAAATTATTCATTAACCCATTGTAACTTCTCTTCTAAATGGTATGGGCAGCAGGATTCATAAACGAGAAGATATTTCTTATATCTCTAGCAGCATTTACGACTCCAGTGAGTCTATGAAAATAAAACAAGATACAAAATGAGAAACTCCTAAAAAAGGTTTTCAATGAAAAACGAATACTTACCAGACATATAATCGGAGTGACCAAGATCGCTAAACGTCCTTTAAATCACCCATCACATAACGAATAGATCTTGTTTGTTTACTAACCTCTTTCTTAATTCCCACAATAGCTACTTGATTGGCCCCGGTGCATGATCCTTGGAATTACTTGAAGTGTCCATGCCCAAATACCACCAGTGTTCTACTATTTTTATTCATTATTCTTTCACATATGCCTTCTAACGGTTGATATATGATTTTACCACATGCGAAGCCAATGTTTTGTGCCATGAAATTCTAGAATACTTGTTTGAAATTTTGTTTTCATATTGCTATTATGCTTAATTTATAATTTCTTTCTTGCTCTGTTGAATCCAGCTTGAAAATATTATATTCTTATCTTTTACATTTATTGTTACACGAAATGATTTTAATCAAATTACATGATTATTTCATAAATTTTCAAAGGATAAAAAATCTTTTCGTTATCAAAATTCATATACATTCATTTTATTATGTTTTATTGTTACTTTATATGTCATAATTAAACTAATTCATTAATTTTTTATTAGAAATTTATCTTTAAAACAATTAATATAAAAATATGATAAAATAATAAATAATTTTAATTTATAATCTTTTTATACAAACTTGATAAAAAAAATAACTGTCATAAAATAAAAATTTTATTAAAGTAAACTGACAGAATTTGAATAAAAACTAAAATCAGTAAGATAAAGAAAAATAGTAATTGGTATTAATCAAATTAAGAATTTTACTAATGGTAAAAAAAATTAAATATTAATTCATAATATTATAATATATGATGTAAATAGAAAAATATATTGATAATACTATTACAGTTGAAAATCTTATTTTTTGTTACTTATTTTTTTTACCCAATTTTTCACTTTCAAGTATCTGAATATTGTTTGTAGTAAAAACTTACTTGTTAGTATTTACATATCTTTTTAATTTGATTGTTAAAATTAGCTTTAGAAGCAATTAGCTTGCTCTTGTAATTTATTGAATAAAAAACAATTGAACAGGACAATAATAACTGATATTAATTCTAAGAATTATTAAATAAGAAATAAGATAATAATAGCAGTATTATCTTATTAACGATTATAAACTATTTTTATATCTTTAAATTTTTTTGAAAAGATTAATAACTGTGATTTTTTATATAACTAATTTTATATATTAAATTCTTACATATTTAATTCATTTTTTTGGTTAGAATTTCTTTTTAATTATTTCTATTATTCTAAATAATCTTTTTTTTAAATATTCATTAGCTTATTATTTTTATCTTTAACAATAAAATTAAAAATAATTAACTAAAAAAATAATTGATTAAAAAAATATTTTTGAGTATATATTATGGTGCTAAATTGAATTATTTGTTCAGATTATTAAAAATAATTTAAAGTTAAATCTTACATCTATTTTTTATTGCTTAATATAAATTTGCGAAATATATAATAAATTTTAAACCTATTTTACAAGTGTTCAAAATATTTTGTTAAGAAATAATATTTATTATAAAATTCTAAAAATAGCAATCAAAATAAAATTTATTAAATTACAATTAATGTAATATTTAATATTATATAAATATTTATTGATATTAATTAAAAATAAAATTACAATAGCAATGTTATTTTTTATTAAAAATTAAAAAAAATCATATTTGGGAATTTTTTTGTAGAATTGAAAATTAATACTTTAAAAATATTTTTTTTATTAATAATTAAAACTTAAAATATATTTATATTTTTTATTTGTAATTCTTACTTGATTATTATTATTAATTTTTCTATTTTTTTGCTATTTTTTAATTTATACTTCTGATTTGTAACAATAATTGTAAAAAAATTTCATAAAACAATTATAATTAAATTAAAAATATAAAAAATGCTAATATTTAAATATTTTGCTATTGAAAAATTATGAACCATTAAATAAAAGTTTTTTTATATGTTTTAACAAAGTGAAGTACTTTTACTTTCTAATAAAGTCACTATAGATGTAAATTATGCAATAAGTTAAATTTATTCATTAAAAACGTTTATTATTTATTTTAAAGAAAAATAAAAAAAATAATGTTTATTAAATATAAATAAATTGAAAATAAATATAAATGATTTAAATTTTGTTTATTATTATATATAAAATACATTTTTTATCAAATATGAATTAATCAAATTTTTTTATTTCAGAATATTCATATTTTAATAAAAAATATTAATTTAAACAAATAAACATAGTTTTTATTTAAAAATATATAAATTCAAAAATGAGAATTTTAATAAATTTGAAAAAAATGATCTATAATACATTTTCAGAAAGCCAATTAGTAATTTTATTTTTATAAAATTGTATTATTTAATTTACCATTTTAATTTTTGATTAAATATTTGCAAAAATTTCTGGTTTCCAACAAAAATAACTTGTAAAAATAACATCCTTCTGAAATAATATTAAAATCAATTTTTATTTTGAAAAGTTAATGATATGATATAAGCAAAAATTAATTTAGTGATTTTTTAAAAATAGCTAAAACTAAAAAAAAATTCAATTATATTAAATTTTAATAATAAATAAATTCAACTTATTTTTGTTCATTCATAATTTTAATAGGATCATCAATAATAAATGCTGATTTTTTGCAAAAAAAATTTTCCAACTCTATTTTATTTGAGATTTATTGGTTTTTAGAAAGGACATTCCTTTGCAAATATACAATATAATTGATGTTATCATAGCTATAAGATTCTATTGTTCATATTGAGCTTTCCGCCATCGGGTAGTTCTTTATGTTTACGACTCAGCAGAGTAGGTCATCTAGACTATTTCGTCCTGTAACGGTGTTTCCATGAGAAAAGCCAACTAGGATGGCTTTTGCGAAATGTGAAAACCAAAGCACCAAAATATCATTAAGAATTTCAGAATTCTTGATTCTTTATAATCTGTATTTAACGTAAAAGATATTAGTTACATTTGAGCTTTAAACGAGAGTTTTGGCGAGAGGACCTGTTGATATAAAATGGTTAATTAGACCAAAATAAAGAGTAAAAAGCATATTAGGAATGAGTTATCTATTGAAAAGATAGGTTGAGTTTCCAATTTGTATATAACAGTCGTGATCATAATCCCAGTTGTTGCTACTGCAAGTTCCAGCGGATAAATGAAATCTTGGCAAACTTCTTGGCACATGCCGAGATTGGACTTAAGTTTCTATCCATACAAAGCTGTGGCAGATAGCTGAAAAAAATAGGAACATTATTCCCATTATCAGTAAAAGATTAACAATTACACTAATAAATAATAAGGAACTACCAATCAACTTGATCCCCGTTTTCTACCTTTTGAATATCCTCAATCTTATTTTCGCAACTGCAAATTTTCTGATATCTACCACTCTTTCCTAATTTTCACCTGGCCCGAATCATCATGGCTTTCTCTCGAGTACACTCCTTAATTTTTATTATATTAATATTCGCTTTATCAACAAGTACCTTAGCATTTTATCTACCAGGAGTCGCACCCCATGATTATTTAGAAGGCGATCGAGTTGAACTTTATGTTAACTCTTTGACACCAATTATCAGTTCTGCGACTCAACAATTAAAATCTGTAATTCCATACGATTATTATCACAAAAAATTACATTTTTGTAAACCAGAAAAACTAGAGCGTACCTCTGAATCGTTAGGAAGTATATTGTTTGGTGACCGAATTTGGAATTCACCTTATAATGTAAGAAAGTTGAATCATAAAACGATAATCGAATTCAGTTTTCATAACTGCAAGTTTATGACTAATTCAATCACTCCAAATTAACATATGTCTTGACCTTCCAGCTTAAAATGTTAAAATCTGAAACATGCACCCTATTATGCGATGAACAGGTGCCACCGCAAGACGCAAAATTTATTAATGATCGTATCCGTGAGAATTACGCAATAAATTGGCTCATCGATGGGCTTCCAGCTGCCAGAAGGAAAAAGGATCAAAAATCACTTTCTCCTTTCTATGGGATTGGGTTTGAATTAGGTGAACAACCGAGTCCAGAAGGTACCCCACAACTCTACAATCATTATCATATCAACATTGAGTATCACACACAAGACAATATTCATTATCGTGTTGTTGGGGTGATTGTCTCACCCTCAAGGTCAATAATTTTTTTGTCTTTCAAATTTACAAAAATTTTTCAAGAGCCTAATGCCTTATTTTAATATTTCAGTAAGCGGGGTGCTAAATGTGAAGCCCAAGAAAAATTAGCATTAGACGAAACTGGCATAACCAACGTATCTTATACTTACGACGTCGAATGGACGGTTTGTTCTGTTCAATTTCTCGAAATTCGATGGTTTTGATTGATTGATTGAGTATTTAAAAATTTCTACTCTATCAGAAATCATCTACAGCTTGGGCAACTCGTTGGGACAATTATTTGCACGTATTCGACCCAAGAATTCACTGGTTTAGCTTGGTCAATTCAGTTGTCATTGTCTTATTCTTGACCGGGATGGTAGCGATGATATTGCTTCGTGCATTGCATAAAGATATTTCTCGATATAACCAAATTGATGCACAGGTAAGGTTTTGAGCTCCAAAATTTCATGATTTTTTGGTTACAATTATTCTCAAATGGATGTACTACTTATATAGGAAGATGTACAAGATGATTTTGGCTGGAAATTAGTCCACGGAGATGTATTCAGGCCACCATCTAATTCTATATTATTGGCTGTTTTATT
The DNA here is from genome assembly GCA_016748015.1 of Geosiphon pyriformis. NCBI lineage: Eukaryota > Fungi > Glomeromycota > Glomeromycetes > Archaeosporales > Geosiphonaceae > Geosiphon > Geosiphon pyriformis. Next base: position 102,011 of record JAAOMT010000302.1, on the reverse strand, counting down.
GGGCAGTGGTGCTCAATTATTTTTTATGACGGCTGTGACTTTAGGTTGGTTTCTTATTGTTTCTTCACATTTCTTTCTACCCACACAACGAGCCATTATGCCATATTTATTCATGAATCTTCTCTTCCGGATTAGTATTCGCTGTCCTTGGTTTTCTTTCACCATCAAATCGTGGTTCACTCGCTACTGTCATTATTATTTTCTATATGTTGTTCGGTAGTGTATCAGGCTATGTTTCCGCCCGTATCTATAAAATGTATGGTGGAGAATCGTGGCGAAAGAATGTGTTTTTAACAGCATTCCTATTTCCCATGTAAGTTCGTTGTTCAAAAGACTTTTCCATTTCCTTCGATCAAATATCTAATCAAATAATTTTTTTTAATAGGTTAATTTTCTCCATTTTTATCTTTTTAAATTTTTTCCTTATCTCGGTGAAGTCTTCTGGTGCTGTACCTGCAACTACATTATTAATAATAGTAGCCTTATGGTTTTTGGTCTCAGTTCCTTTAAGTATGATTGGTTCATTCTTTGGGTTTAAGAAACCTGTAAGTTTATATATCAGATTTCTATTTGCATTTATCGTGAACTTCTGTATCTAATTTAATATGATCCTTGGAATCCCAGAGAATTGAACAACCTGTCCGAACAAACCAAATTCCTCGCCAAATTCCCGACCAAGTATTTTACCTGCGTCCCATTCCTTCAATGTTAATGGGTGGTGTTCTTCCATTTGGGGCCATTTTCATCGAACTCTATTTCATCATGAACAGTATCTGGGGAAGCAAAGTTTACTATCTTTTTGGATTCTCATCACTAGTCTTTGTCATTCTCACCATCACCTGCTCTGAAGTCACCATCTTATTATGTTATTTCCATCTGTGTGCCGAGGTGAGTGATTTCGCTTGCACTTAACCAATATCTTACAGATGGAAGTGATTGAACAATTAATGAATTTCCTTCAGGACTATCATTGGTCATGGAGAGCTTTTTTGACATCTGGGGCTTCCGGAATATATATTTTCCTTTACTCGATCATGTATTTCACCACGAAACTTCATATCACGTCATTTGTAAGCGCTGTGATTTACTTTGGTTGGACTTTTGCGATGAGTTTGATGTTTTTCGTACTTACAGGTGAAGTAAAATGTCTTATATTAGCCCAATTTATTGTTTTAATTTAGCTTACTAAAGGTATAATTTTGCACTGTTCTTTCTAGGCACCATGGGTTATCTTGCATGTCTGATTTTTATTCAAAGGATATTCAAAAGTATCAAAGTAGACTAAAAAACTGGCTTTTAAGATGTTGTGCAAATAACTTTAAATTGGAAGCAAGTTCGATTTAATAACTGCTTCCTGCTAATAGATGATCCCTATTAATTTATATATATTAGGGATACTTGTAAAAGTGACATAAATTTGGTAAATAATAATCAATGTATTGTGAAGAATGCTATGATTTAGAATGGGTAATTATTTTTAACCTTAATCATTTTAGTTCGCATGGTCAATATGGCATTATTAAAAAATTTAGATTAAAAAATCTAACATCTAAAGATTTAAAAGACCTAAATTTTGCTTATGTTAAAAAATTTTTTGTTTCGTAATATAAAATTTAACAACAGGTAATAAAAATATATTTTAAATATCTTAATAAAAGTAAAATTAAAAGATTCAGGAAAAGGTTAACAGCATCTTTTCATTGGCGATTTGTAAAGACAACTTAATGGATATTTCAAAATAAAAAAAATATGGCTTAAAATCTAACCAACACAAACTTGCAAATTGATATGAATTTCGATAAAAATCGTCTTTCTGCCTGTCGGTTAAATTTTTGAGTAAATGAGATGCTGGCTTATCTACCGAGGGGGTAGAACAAAATCCCAAATCTGATAGTTCCTATAAACATCTCAATAAAAATTTTGAAGCATTATAAATAGCCATCGATATTTCCAATCAATTTAAATAGGCTTTTTTTAAGAGTATGTAATCGTATTGAAGACATTTAAATTTACTACATTTGCGAGTTGGATTATTTACGTAGACATTTCTATTTTCTGGCACGCCTCTTTTGATAGAATTATCCAGAAGGAAAATCCTTGGCAAGAATAATCTTTCGCTTGACATAATTGTTGATCGGTTTATTTTCACTGAATTTTATTTCATATTCTTTGGGTCATTTCAGCCGATTTTTTCCTCGCCTTCTGTGGCTTGGAACGTTTAATAATAACTAAAAGTTTTTAGTCGTTTTAAACTATATACGCTCACTCAAATGAGTATAAACTTCACTACAGCCAGTTATAGATAATTCTATATTGGTAAGAAACGGAAATTTTGCTCTACGCTTAAGCACGTTAGCACGCAAAATAAATAAAATAAAGACAGTTTAGTTTGCAAAATTGTCCATGAACCAAGATGTCTGATATATTTGGCCAGTTGTTTTATTTTGTGCAGTTGCTTTTAGTTCCATTTTGCCAAAATTCAGCGCAAATTGAATGGGTCGATTAATGCCGAGATGAACATCTGGTAAATCTGTCAGGAGATCAAGTTTTCAACAGAAACTTAGAAAGTAAATTGGGAGTTTTTCGAATCAAAGAGTATTTACCTATTTGGAGTTTTCCCAAATAAAATACATCCAACTGGTCACAATATCGTGCAGTTTTATCAGAAGTATAATACACTTTAAAACTTGCTGATGTTTGCTCTTGATAGACAGGTTTAAATTCAGCGGAAAATTCTTTATCTACTTGTACTTGGTCCATCCGTTCAGCCAAATGTTGAAAACGATTTACCAGGCCTTCTGGCGTTCTTTACATAATATTTTAATATTTAATAGGCTAATTTTATCATCAAAGGCTTATATGAAAAGAAAAATGTTTGTAAATACCTTCTGTCCAAACTATCTAGTTCTGGATTCCATTCGACAAGAACTTTAATTCCAAAACACCATTTCAATATGCGCGTTTCTATCAAGTTCATATCGAGTCCATACGCAACCGCTCCTTTTACGACCGCAGATATTGGTTGTCGAGGTTCAGCGATAATTGGAACTTGATCACCAAATGTTTCCTTTATTCGACGTCGTAAGTATTTTGATTCAGAAAAACCACCGACCAAGAACATAGCCGAAGGAGATACGATAGATGAAGCAGCTTTCAACTGTCCTGTTATTAATTTAATAACTTTGGTGACGACAGGATCAAACATTGCTTTGACTGAATCAAAATCTAGTTCGATCACCCAATCATCTTTCTCCATTGCGTCTTTCTGGTCTCCGACCACATATTTCACTACAGTAGGGCAATAGTGTTCGAGATCTAATTCAATCGGTTTAAAATTTTCTGGATTTCCGTCAAAAATGAATTTCACTCTTGGGCAAAAGAACTTTTGAATAAGATACTGTAGTTGACCATAGTGATTTTTTTTAACTTTTTCCAGAGCTGAGAATCCTATTTTTCGGCCAAGATATTTGAGAAATTCACGATCGATGAATGTAGAACCACATAAATCTCCAGTTCGTTCGGTTATTTCTCCTAACCGCTGCTCAGCATTTAATGTTCTTGTGGTTAAATCAACTGTCCCACCACCACAGTCAACAACAAGAAACGCATCTACAAAGGATGCATGTTAATAATTTTAAGCGAAATCTGTGTTGAAATTAAAATATACATACCTCCAAGCTTCAAGCTGTGCTCTTTGACCACATTTAGACAATGTACCGCGGCTGCTTCGGCTATAAATTTAAATTCACTTTAAAATTGCGAGATGATCAAAGAATAGAGAAAAAAGTTAAATTCAACTATATACGAACGTTCACTAGTAAATTCCAATTTCTTAGAATCAACTTGTTCTATAATTCCCGCAGCATGGGCGCATTCTCTCATTATAGCTTTGGTATTCTCTCGCCTCAAAAAAATTGAAGCTTATTAATTCAAGTAAATTTTACAAGTAAAATCATTAAATAAAGAAGGTACCGACCATTCAGCTGGAATTGTCATCACATACATGACTTGTGAAATTTGCAATCCTGGCCATGTTTTTTCTAACGTTTCTTGAATTAACTTCATTAAAATTAATCAGATGAGTGAAATTGATTATGCAGCAGAATAATTCGGTAAACTCTGGTAACTGAAAGAAAAAAGTTCGTACTTTATACATTGATTTCAAGTAATCACATATAGGTTTTTTGTAATTCATTCCAGCAGGTAAATAAGGCTTGTTTTCCATTTCGGTTAAATGTAACTTGAATAATTCGATCGTATATTCAATTTTTGTCTTTTTCTTCTTCTCCGGGGTTTGAATGAGTGCAGCTTCACCCCATGCTATCAAATTTGAGTCTTGATCGTATCGTAAAGCTGTGTTTGTTTTTAATGTACCCTGATTGCCGGGCCTTTATGTGAAACGATTCCAATGAATAATCCGTAAAAACTTATTAAATAATGAATTTGGAACTTTTGAAATTTTGATTCAATATTATTTACCATTGGCAGTTAGTTTCAATTTCACGGTTAGCTTTATGAGCATAAGCAAAGCCGCCTGAATATCAAATTAAGATTCTATATTATATTCAAAGTTTCTACCTAATATTCAATTATAAATTCAACTTATATAAGGAATGTTTATACTCACTAAATGTGGTTCCAAAATCTAAAATTTTTCAAAGAAAAATGACTTGGTTATCATTAATCATCGCTCAAAATATACAACGCTTTTGGGCCTTACCAATCGCAACCACCGCTCGAATATCATCAGCATTCATTTCAGATTTACAATTTTTGCTGAATTCGAATATAAAAATAATGCTGCGAATTTCAAGAAATTTAAATTAATTGTGAATATATGTGTACTTGGAATTGTTGTTATATTACGAATTTTGATCATTTGCCGTAGTGCATGAGAACTCTTCTGAAAAGAAATCTCATTCACCGGAAAAAAAAAATTCCATAGCCTAAACATTCTCATGTTCTATGCATCAAAAACCTGTTTCGCTTACTTCGGAAAATGATAAAAAACATCCGATAAAAAACATCCGACATACAAGCAAAATTTGGAATCTTTTAAAGTAGTAACTATATATACTATAAATGAGAATAATAACCGAAACCCTTTATGAGAAATTTAATGTAGAAATCGCTAAGATTTAGAGAATGTACTTCAAACTAATAGCGACAAAATATTACCAATCCTCAATCCGATACGTGACATAAGCAAATGGAATAAAAGAGTCTGAACGATACAAAATAATTTCTTCAAAATTCTTTTTCTGGAGAACGACAGAATGGCAGGGATATGGAGCTTCCCGAAGTTCTTCATTGGTATCCACCAAAGGATTAAATGTATGGGATTTTCCAAGAGCGGCAAAACAAAGCTGTATTTTAAATTTTTTAGAACTAGATTCTACTGTCGAATAACAATGTGAAGAATTTGTTGAAAAGTATATCCTTTTATCATGGCTACATGATAATTTAAACAGAATGAATAAATCTCAAAGTAAAAATAGAATTTTCGAGAATTATTGCTGTACTCACCTATTGTCACCTTCCTGATCTCGAAATATCGACTGACATGAACGACAAAAAAGTACTGAATTGGGGTTGCATGAGCTTTCTTGATCATATTCACACTCAACACGAGTCCCACGCCAGAATGGCTTCACATTAGGATCATCAGCAATAAGCGTAAATTCAGACAAACATTCGTCAAATCTCTGGGCAATCTTGGGTGAGTATTTTATGAACGAGATAGTCTCTACAACAGGTCGACCCTTAAAAAAGTTCAGCATTATTTTTGATTAATGACAAATTCGAGGATCAATTTGGAAATTTAATACCATATGAAGAGGATTCTCCCAGGTCGAATGAAAGTGGTCAACAATCTTGTCAGTTACATCACGTGTCCCAGCAAATAAGGCAACTTCACGAAGCAGCTTTATTGAATAAAGACGGTTCTCCAGGGTACGGAAATCAGAGCGAGTACTAGGGTTCAATCCTAGACCAAATAAGACGATTTAAGAATCCGCTGAAATATGAAATAATAAAATTTTAAAAAGCTGATATTTCTTACCTTTTTGACAAAGGCCACAGCGACAACTCTTATCATCTAATTTGGTTTCATCACGTTCATATAGGCCTTGACTCGAAAATTCTCTATTCCAACTTTTTGAACAATTTTCGCTGTCTTCTTCAGTTTCTAATTCCCATTCTACTTCACTTTTAGAGCTTGAAATTCTTTCACAAGGTTTCACTGCTATCACATTTTCTTTTTTTTCAGTTGTATTTTGACTCGCTGAATTTGAGCTTGGCAGGTGCATAGTTTCGTTTGGTCTTTAAGTTCAAAAGAAATTGGATCTGGAAGAGCTGGTGTTACTATCATTCACTTTATTCTTTTTACTCTTTTTATACATTTGTGATAGAAGTGCTTGTGAAACAAACATTAATAAGCCTGATTTGTCACGGGGACAGTCATACGTTCTTGGCTCGCAAAAGAAATCAGCTTTTGCAAAAGATAATCTCGCTTTGATTCGGCTTTGTTCACATAACGAAGCTAAAACTTTATGCGGCAGCTTTTACCGAAATAAAAGAGTAGAGCAATTACATCTTTGTAATTCTCAAGAGAAATTTTGAGGCATACTGAAATTTAACCTTGTGAAAAATAGTTTGCAGTCATCAAAGCTTTAATTTATAAATAAAAATGAAAGGTCCAAATTTATTACTGGCAAAATATCAAAATAATAAAAAATTGATACAAATTACCAAGCAATGGAAAATTTTATAACTAATTTAACTCATCGGCAATTTTCTCAACAACCAAATCCTTTAAATCGGACGAAGGTTCTAAATTTTCAGTTTTTGGTCTCACCAAAACGCGTGCTTTAGTAAAGACTCGACGTTCATTGGATTGGAGATTTATCCCAATCAACGGGAAATAGCATATTTCCACTTCTGACTGATTAATATCCTCCCAATTGCCCTCCATAAATTCAGAATTCAAATCAGGGCCGGGACCAATGAATCGATATTCCGGAATTATTGGTTGAGACTTGAGACGGAAGAAAAACAATTGAATAACATCAAGGACTAAATCAATAGCCTCTGCTTTAATATCTTGCTTCTTTTGTTCGCCCACAACTACACGATGCGTATCCATTATTTCAATCAACTTTCCCACCAAATTCATAATAAGGGGATGCTTAATATCATTGAATCCACGAGCACCAAGGGCTGCATAAACTAGCTGTCGAAGTTTTATCGAGGCTATCGGCGTGAAATCATCAGTACCATTGCGAGTTTTCGAAAACCAAGTCATCAAATCCAATAAATCGTCAGTTGTAGTAATAATGTCAACTTCAAGATTATTTTCCATAGTCTTGGAAGATTGCTTTTTTATCGGTGGCCCTGTTGAACTGTCTACCGAATCTTCCTCACTGCTATCTGAATGGCTTGCGTCTACCCATTCATTCGACAATTCTTGTGTAGCTGTCGCATCACATAATTTAGAAGCTTGGTCATTTTCTTGATTTTTGTGAGGTGATTTGTTTAAGTAATTTCTGCAACCGTTCAAAATAGTTTGTAATATCAGGAGTTGTAATGCCGCGTGCAGTACTAATTTACCTCCTCGTTTATCAGTGATTTCAGTCTGACATTTATAATTGGCCAAGAGTTGACTAGCTGCGTCTTCTATGATTTTGATACTAGATCCTTTGACTTTCGCAAAATTGCCCAGCGAATGGATTAATTTCTCGATATCCTCGCCAAGATTCACCGGATTGTTAGGATCATTATCACGCCAACGAACACTAATAGCGTTGCCGAGAGCAGCTTGGTAATGAGAGGCCTCTTCTTTCAAAATCGTCATTTGTTCTTGAGCCGTGTCTAACTTTTCATCTGCTTCTGCAAGTGAATTGCTTAATTTTTTATTTCTTTTTTGAAGTTCGGCAATCTGATTATTTAATTCGGCAACATCATTTCGATCATTTGGTGAATGAAGATTGGTTTTTGTTATTTTTTCAACAGTTGAATGATTGACGCTGAGTTTTGAACTGACCACCGAAGCAATACCTTCAACTTGTTCCTTCGTATTTCCCATTTGAGATAAGTGTTGCAGGTAACAGGCAAAAGAGGCATAAGATTGGATCCTTTTGATAATTAAATTGCGCACTTTTTTACGTTGTTCCAAAGTTAAACGACGTAATTGATCACGAAGAACAGCCCCTTCTTCATAGCTAGCGTCTGTCGACAATCCAATTTGTTGGTACGCTGATTCCAAAGATGGCTTCCTAAGATTATCTTCGTTATTTTTCCAAAATTTCTGATAATTTTCGAAAATCTGGAGAGCGTGATTATATTGTAGCCGAGTCGCACCGTCACCAGACAGTAGTTCATGAAGAGATTCAAGAACTTGTTCATACTCCATATCAAATTTTGGACTGGTTCGAAAATTCTGGTGCTTGTCAGTATCCCAAACGATTAATATTAAATAAACATAATTTGTCCAACGAGTTCTATTTCCAATCCATTCTAATAACTCGAACAATTCCTCTGTATTTATTCCCGTCCCTCTTTGAGAACCTAAACCACCGTATCTTGGAAAACTGGACTGATAACTATAATGGTGATTATAATGTCCACCGACTCCACTCTGATAACTCATTTTTAAATACGAGTTTCTCGCAAAAAAACGAAAGAAAATCCACAGCTTTTGACGATCTCGTGGTGAAATTCTCAATACCACAATGAGGCTTGTCCTCATTCCTCATTTAGTCCTTGTTTTCAAATTCTTTTTCCTTGTACGCCTTAAGGGATCCCACATTAGTTATACAATGAATCCTTTAGGATCTAAAACTCAGTAACACTTAACATGCTAATCTTTTTTGGAAGGAATGGATAGCACAACCTTTTTAAATAAGCTTGCTGGCTAGGATTTAAATTTAATATGTACTGTGAGGATATTTGGGTGAAAGGCTCTTATTTCGATTTGATTGATTTCTTTTTTAAAGAAATTGAGTGATTTTCTGGAGTATAGGCATTCCCCAGAATAAAAGTATGTCTGATAACGATATTCGTGCAGTGGTTGGTATCGGTAAGTATTCATTACTGAAATGCATTATAGCGGCAATAAAATTGTTTTAAGCATTCCTTTTTATAATAAAATCTTTAGACTTCGGCACCACTTTTAGTGAGTAAAAATGATGCTTATTACCTGAGGCCTCTAAAGTCTGTTACTATGAGAATAATGTGTGATAAACCAAAAATTGAATTGTTTGATAGGCGGATTCGCATTTGCCCACAAGGTGAATTCGGAAATTGAGACAAATAATAGATGGTATGCAGAATTTGAAATATTGTATTATAGAAGTTTGGTAATATTCGACCAAATTTTGTTTTTTAAGGATTGGGCGTGAAGGTCTTCCCAAGACCAACACTGCCCTTCGTTATGATAAAGATTATGTCGTCACAGCATGGGGTGAACCAGCCCTCGTTGACGTTCCTGAAAAAAAAAAGAAATCCAAAGATGTTGAAAAGATATATACTGTGGAATTGTTTAAATTGCATTTGACAGAAATGTCAAAAAAATCAAAACCACCCCTTCCACCTAACATGGATTTCAAACGCCCTATTACTGATTATCTTTTTGAAATGCATAAGGTCAATACGTCTTATTCATATTGATTTTTTTAATTCATTTTTTATGCTTTCCTTTATTTAAATATTTTCATTCGATATTTTCAGTTGATAAAAGACACTCTTGACAAAACTTGGCCTGGCATGAAAAGATCGCAGGTTTTATACGTAATGACAATACCGGCCGAATGGTGTGAAGATGACTGCACCTTTCGATTGCTTTTTCCATTTATCACAGAATTTAATATTCTTAATCTATTTTAAAAGGAGAGAGTATACGAAAGGAATTATGCGGGGGTGTGCCTATGAGTCTGAAATTATTGATACTCTGGATTCTGAAAATCTCGAATTTACAAGTGAACGTAGGTGATATCAGTTTTCACAACTAGTCTGAGACTTCTTTTCACATTTAGAGTAAAATTTTTTAATTCATCTTCAGCTGAAGCTGCGGCAATGCATTGTTTAAAAGTAGTTGAAGAACATAAGCTCAAAGCAGGAGGTATGTTTTGTGTCAATATTGATTGATTTTCAGTTCTTTTGAAGATGTATACAATGTGCAAATTGAAATTTTCTTTTAGAGTCTTTCCTTGTTGTTGACTGTGGTGGTGGAACTGTCGATTTAACTACACGGCAACTTCGTCCAGATGGTAAATTAGATGAAATCACAGAACGGACTGGTGATCTCTGCGGTTCAACATTTGTCGATCGAGAATTTATGAAATGGTTGGGCAAGAACTTGGGAGAAGTAGCGATGGAAAGAGTCAAAACAGAGCATTATGGAAACCTCCAATATCTCATTCAGAAATTTTTTTGTCCTCGGGTCAAATTCTTATTTGAGGGTGACGCCTCTTCATACAAAAATATCGACGTAGATATTGAACATTGGTGCCCAGCTCTTTTAAAGTATGTGACGGGAGATGCTAGGGAAAAAATGGAAGAAGAAGATTGGTTGATTGAACTGGATTTTGACTCTGTTAAACTTATGTTTGATCCTGTAATCAAAAGAATTATTCGATTGATTACAGATCAACTCAAAGCTGCCGCTCCAACACAAAAGATTTCAGCTATGTTTCTTGTTGGTGGATTTTCTGAGTCTAAATACCTTCGAAATAGAATCAAAGAGGAATTTATAAATCAGGTCCCTATCATTGCTGAACCTCGACAACCAATGGCTGCTGTCGTTAAAGGTGCCGTAGCATATGGCTTAAATATGGACACTATTAAGACTCGAGTGTTGAAATGGAGCTTTGGAATCGAAATTTTGTCAACTTGGCAATTAAATGTGGATCCTAAAAAACGACGGTAGGCGTAATAAAAATAGAGTTCTCTTTTCTTGGGACAGCCCGATAAACTCTATCCATAATTTTGTTGCTCAGAACTCCCGATGGTAAAATATACCGCTTCAATCGTCTTGCTGAGCGACGAACTCCAGTGGATGTCAACAGAGAATTCAGAGGCGAATTTAAACCAGTTTATGCCAATCAAACCTCAATTCTTTTTAAAGTATACTACACGAAAAGAAACTGGGTACGATTCTGTGACGACGCAGGTGTTAGATTTTTGGGTGATTTGAGAATCGGTAAATCATACTTGTATACATTGTTATCAATACAACGTTTTTGAATAATATTATTAAATAAAGTTTAAATTTCCAATTATTCAGATCTTCCTGATGTACATTTAGGAATAAATAGGCCCATCGAGTTCGGATTAACCTTTGGAAAAATGGAACTCAAAGCAACAGCACGTAATAAGACTACTGGACAAGTATATCAAACATCCTGGAAATTACAAAATTTCACGCAATAAAGGAATTTCTGAAAATTGATATTAAAAGGATAAATTTTGATTAAGACCTGAGCTTTTAAGCATCATCCACAGTAAAACTTGGTTACCAAACAAACTCCCTTTTTTTGATTTCAAAGACATTAGATATTTTTAATATTTAAACGTACTGACTTGTCTTAGAACATTGAATGAATAAAATTGTTGGTAACGCTTGTGGGATGAAAGTTCTTCAATTTTAATGTAAATACATGATTTCCAAGAACTATTTTTAACCACCCGCTAACGAAAACGTTTGATAACTAGAAATAAGGTTTTTTATTTCCTATAAAATACTTTGAACCAACAGTTAACTAGACAGTTTTTAATCTTTGATATATAAAATATATATTTATATTTTGGAAAGACACACCCTCTGCTATTATAGCATTAATTATTTTTTTGAATTCCAGATATTGTTTGGCTTTTGTGTATTATTCGCTTTAGGCCTTACAATAACTCTCGCTTTATTGAAAACTCGCCGATCTTGAATGTCGTCGAGATTGACCCCAATAACAGGGAACATACAGATATCGATTTCATATTCCTCAATATCGCCATCCCAAGTCCCTTGCATAGCAATTGGATCAATATGCTCGCCTGCTTCGAAAAATCTGTACTCAGGAATTGGAGATTGAGTTTTCAACCTGAATTGAAAAATCTTGATGGTATCGATGCCGATGTGAGCTGCCATTTCGTCTAGCTCTTTTTTCCTGATTTCGTCGAGTACTTCTCGATGATTAGCCATAAGTGTGAGAAGCTCATGCTCGATTTCTTGGATGAGCGGATGCTTTGAATTATTAAATGCTCGAGAACCTAGCGTAGCATATACTTGTTGAGAGATTTTAATTCGTGATATGGGTGTTATGTGGTCTGAACCACGCCGATATTTTTCGAAAAGCTCCATGTTTTCAACTAATGTTTTCATGGATGAGATGACAATTTTTTCAATTTCTTTTGAAAATTTATCCATAATATAATTGGATGAGTTTCAGATTTCAGTAAACAATTTACTACCAAGATGAATATTATTCCATTCCCGTGACTCACCTGTAAAATCATTATTTGAATCTTTATCATTATTTCCAGTCATTAAGGCCTTATTTCTTGTCACTACCTTTGTTTCAGGGGACGACATAATTTCTGTATTAAGGTATCTTTCTGCAATATTCATTATTGTCTCTAAAGTTCTTCTCTCTAGAGCGGCTTGAACGGCAAGTTTATAGCCCGCATTTACGGAAGTTGAGGCTAAGGATTTATAATTCTCCAACAATGATCTTGCTGCTCTGTCTCTAAGTTTCATCTTACTTCCCTTTATTTTAACGAATGCTTCAATTGAGTAATGAATATCGTCAAATTCATTGTTGAGCTTCACAGAGCTATTAGGGTCGTCATCGCTGCAACGAACATTTATAGCTCTTCCTAACGCGGCCTGATATTTTCCCGCTTCTTGGTTAAGGGATTTAACTTGTTTCTCAAGTTCTTCAATTCTTTCTTTATCTGACAAGAAAGTGGATACCGATTTGGAAGTCAAAATCTCTTTACTTTTTTGTTCCCCTTTTTCTGCTTTCAATTCACCTGGTTCCTTTTTAATTTCTTCGCGCGCTGTCGCAAGTTTTCCCAAAACTTTGGTGAATGATTCCTCAGAAGATTCTCCCAAAACCTTGGTGAATGGTCTCTCATTAAAAATTTGCCTTTGATCGTTGAAAGAAGATTGAGCCACATTATTTTCTGATTGAAACTTTTTTCTTGCTGGATGATCATGTAAATATTGATTTATATATAACGCAAACTTAGCGAAGGATTTGATTCGCATTTGACAAATCATTCGTAAATTTTTGCTGTGCGATTCGTCCAAGCCATGGAACTTTTCAAGGAGATTTGATCTTCCCTCGAGGAAAGAACGATCCCTTTTGAGTAATTGTGTATATTCCTCACGATATCTAGATTCATTTTTTTCCCAATATTTTACATAGCTATCTAACATTTTTATGAATTCTTGACATTGCTCCGCTTCCGCCCCACCTTGTTCTTCTAGGAAAGTGATCCCTAATTTAAGATTTTCAACTTCCCCTTTGAGTTCATCTGTCTTTTGATTCCTAGGTCCTGCATCCCAAATGACAACAAACAGGAGAGCAAAGTTTTGCCATCGCATCTGAGATGCAACCCCAAAGAGACAATCCCACTCCAATAAAGCATTATGATGCATATTGGGCGACTGAGTATTTTGATTTAGCAAATTAGGACCCGAGCCAATGGATGGATCATATGTCAGTTCAAATTGACTATTTGAAAAATAAAAATTCTTTCCTATTTCTTCAATATTTGGTGTAAATTTACTGGTTGCTTGAACGTCTTGATTGAAAGAGTCGTTCATTTGCACAATACGGAGATGTTGGCAATTTTTATTGGTGTCATTCATTGTTAACTTATAATCTATGGGTAAACTTTTCTCCAGCTTACAACCGCGTACATCTATCCTAATTAGTAATAATTACATACCCAAAACTTCGGCTAATGTTGCACTTTATTACATATTCAGGTTTTCTTTGTTTTATTCTCCTGTTTTACCAGTTTTATCGATTGTCAAGCCAGATTTAAATTCATTCCAGCCAAGTAAACTGATGAATTGAAACTCATTATAACGCTAAACATTAATTTCTATTGATTACGTTAATCCCCCAAATCCCTTTGCTTGCTGTAGACTCTTTTACACTTTATTCAAACCATTTCTTCTATTATAATGAATTTTGATGAGATTCGGGCAGTAGCCATTGATGAGATTCGGGCAGTAGTAGCCATTGGTAAGTTCAAAGTAATTGAGAAATTTATTATACTTAATAACAAAGTCATTAACTGCGTCTTAAATATTTTTAGATTTCGGAACCACATTTAGTAATTAAATTTTTTAATTTGCTACAAATATCTTAATCAAATTGCGATTTGTAAAATTTATCTTTTTTATCAAATTTATTTCAGGTGGTTTTGCTTACGCGCACAAAGCCACAGGGGAAATTGAAACAAATGGGACTTGGTTCGTTTATTAAATAATAAAAGTGGACAAATTTTGAAAATTTCCAGGTTTTCTTTAATCGTTACCTAAATTTTTGTTTGAAGGCCAGGGCGCGAAGGACTCCCAAAAACCAATACTGCCATCCGGTATAATGTCAGTGAGGACGATGAACTCACGCTTTCAGCATGGGGCGAACCTGCCCTCGTTGATACCCCAGCTAGGAAAAAACGTACCAAGCGAGGCAAAAAGCAACATTTTGTAGAGATGTTTAAATTACATCTCTCTAATATGCCTAAAGATACAAAACCTTTCTTGCCTCCTAAAATGGAATTTAAAAAGCCCATAATAGATTACCTCCGAGAAATGAATCAGGTATGAAATAATATTAGTTTGAATTTTTAAGGTTTGTGTAAATGCTTTTGGACATAATTATCTCTATTGGACTTTAGGTCATTCAAGAAAGGATAGAAACTACATGGCCTGATATGTCTTTCTCTCAAGTTTTATATGTAACAACGATACCAGCGGAATGGTAAAGAGATTGTCTTGGGTTGCAGAATCTTTACAGAAATCTCATTTGAATTTCTTATCTTTTAATTTTTTCCAAGGAACGATAATGCTAAGAATACAATGCGAGAATGTGCCTATTCGGCTGGAATAATTGATTCTATTGAATCCGAAAAATTGGAATTCACGAGTGAACGTATGCTTTTTGCAATTTCGATAAAAAGATCTTTTCAGATTTTAGTTCGTTCATAAATTTATAAATTTTTTAGCGGAAGCGGCCGCAATTTACTGTTTAAAAGTGGTTGATGAGCATAACTTAAAGCCTGGAGGTTGTATCAATTTTGATTGCCCGCAAATCGTTTTTATCTTGACCCTAATCTGACCCTTCTCTTTCTAGACTCTTTTTTGGTAGTAGATTGTGGTGGTGGTACAGTGGATTTAACAACGCGATTGCTAAAAGATGACAAAAAAATTGACGAAATTACAGTCCGAACCGGTGACCTTTGCGGTTCTACGTTTGTCGACCGGGAATTTCTTAAATTTCTCGGAAAGCGGTTGGGCTGGTCTGCAATGGAAAAAGTAAAAACAGAAAATTATGGGCAGCTTCAATACTTGGTCCAAAAGTTTTTCTGTCCTCGTGTAAAACATTTATTTGATGGGGTTCGTTCTACCTTCAGAAATATTGAACTTGATATTGAACAATACTGTCCGATTTTACTCGATTGTGTGGATGAAAACACGAGCAAGGAGATGATAGCCGAGGATTGGACGATGGAGCTAGATTTCGATTCAATCAAAGAAATGTTTGATCCTGTAATTAACAAAATTATCAAACTGATTTCTGATCAAATAACAGATGCTACCCAGAAAAAGCCTTTGGCAATGTTTCTCGTTGGAGGTTTTTCTGAATCAAAATATCTTCGTAAACGTATTCGCGAAGAGTTTCAAAATCATATCCCAGTTATTGCCGAACCTCGACAACCCATGGCTGCAGTAGTTAAGGGAGCTGTAGCATATGGGTTAAATATGGAAACTGTACGTACGCGTACCTTAAAGTGGACATATGGGATAGAAGTACTTTCAGAATTCCTCCCTGGGGATCCGGAACGGGCAAGGTTTGAAATAGTTATAGAGAAATTATTTCTCAATTTTCATTACAACGTTTGTTATTTTTTCTTGTAGAGAACCAGATGGCCGAATATTCAAATTTGAAACATTGGCGGAACGTGGGACGCAAATCGAAGTGAATAAAGAATTTTCAAAAGAATTTAAACCTGCGTTTCACAACCAAGATTCGGCTATTTTCAAAGTATATTACACGCCTATGCGATACGCAAAGCACTGTAAACAGCGGAACGTGTTTCATTTAGGCTCATTGCGCATAGGTTTGTCTGGTATTGATTTCTTTTTTGCCCTGGTTATCTTATAGAGTTTTTAAAGTTTGCATTTTCGCTTCATTCATAACAGATTTACCCGATACAAACCTTGGTATTAATCGACCAATTGAATTTTCCCTCACATTTGGAAAATACAATTTGAAAGCAAAAGCACGAAATAAACTCACTGACCGTGTATACCAAACTAATTGGACAATGAATAACTTTATCAGTTAGAAAAAGTGTTGGTACGCTATGACTCAGTAAATAAATAGATCAGGAAGTAGGGATTTCAGTGATCTGATGAAGGTTGGCTATTCAGTGCACGATCAATTGGAACTTTTCAGTAGTAAAATAAATTACCAATGGTTTGTCAAGATTAAAATGTTGGGATTTTTAGATAGTAACTACTTATTCATACAAAAAACTTGTCTGAAAAAAAAAAGATTTATTCACTGAGTCTTTTCGCGACTTGTAAAATACAGAATTGGAAATTTAATCTATCTTTTTATCGATAATTCAGTCCTTAAATCGATAATTGCTTTTGTATTCTTTAATTGTCCATTTTATATCAACAGGTCTTGCAAAAAACCTTGGTCGAAGCATAAATGTAAAATTATCAGAGTCAACTAATATATTTTATATTTGAACGCATATTAGAAATATTAAAGACATCAAGAATTCTGAAATTCATTATGATATTTTCGTGGTTTGGTTTTGCACTTCATTGAAGTTGTCTTACCGAACTTTTTTATGAAAACACAATTACAGTCATTTGCAAAATGAAAAATTCTCTTGGAACAACATATGTCGCAAACATAAAAGATCTTTTGGTAATGAAAAGCTCAATATAAAAAAGTAAAAGTAAGTTTTGCATAACAAGTTACTTTGTATAATTAATAACATTAATTCATTAGTTTTTCACCCAAAAACTGAAATTTATAAATGTGACAATATTATATCTGTAACCTAAAAAAATTTATTTGTTGTGTATTAGCCATTTTGCTAATATTTATTTTTTTGATTTTTTTTTGAAATATTCATTAATAGTTTGGATAAAATAATTAATTTAAGAATAGATACAGATATATATTTACATGTGTATATGCAATAAATACAAAATTATATATTTATTAAATTGAATAAATTTTAAAAGTCAATTGTATTTTTTTTTTAGATAATTATTAATTATTAATTATTATATTAATCTTATAGTAAATTTATATTACGAAATACATTTTTTGCAGTTTAAATTTTTTTTTAAAATTAACCAATGTTTTTTTAAAGTTTGTTAAACTTTTTTAAAATATAATTTATTATGATACAAATATTTAATTTAAAATAAGAGCAAAATTGATTCTATTAAAATAAATTAGATTTAAATATAAAAACAAAAAAAAATGCAATTATAAAGTATTTATAACTTTGTAATTAACATTATATAGATTTAATATAAACATTGAAAAATTTTTAAAAATGGTAATTCATATAAAAAGTTATAAACAACAATTTTATTATAATAACAGATGATATAAATATTAATATCAATGTGAAAAAAGAAATGATGAAATATAATAGAATAAATGCAATGAAAATTTGACAAAAAAGACAATTTTCTTTTTTGATCATTTATAAAATGAAAAATACAAAGGATGTGATTAATTACTTAACAAAAAATGGTATTGTAAAACTAAATTTATCAAAGCAAGAAAAAGAGAAGCATAATAAGTATTCTATTTTGTAATTTATTAAAAAACATCATTATATTCATCTGTGGTTAGTTCGAATATGTAAAGACATATGTCTGGTAAGTGTTCATTTTCATTAAAAAACCTTTTTTGGGAGTTTTTCATGTTTTTATTTGTTCTCATGAGGAATATCCTTGTTTATGAACTCTGCCATACATTCCTTAATAGTCTCCTTTGATATCTTTGCAAATCAGATTTCTCACCTAACTTTCTTAATCTTCAGTCTGTGAAAAAACATTTTCCAAAATTATATGTATTTTTCGTACATTAGATGGGTAGATTTTAATGGTATCGTCAAAGGGAACCGATATTATTTATAGTAAAACTCTTGCGTCTCATTATTTGGGCATTAAGTTCAAATATAATTGCTACCCATATTCAAGGAAGAATTAAAATGTGGCAAATTCTTGGTTTATAAAAAATAAATTAACACAGAATAATTCTCTAAAGGAATAATTGAATTCCTGCTAGATTATCAAATTAAAGAAAGACAACAATGAAAAAATTTCTAAATTGTCCAATTTAAAATTCGATCAAGAAATATGATGCTGCTAAATTAATATGAATTCTATAAATTATTTATGAAAATCATTCCAATATTTATTTTAAATATTTTAAAACATAAGTTTATAAAGTTGGTTGGGCCAGGAATCAATTTCATTCCTTGTGGATTCAACATTTAGCTTTTATTAATGAGAAAATTAAGAATCTTGATTTCAAACCCATTTTCGGTATTTACAACATATAACTCTTAACCCATTGACAACTATTTCGAATTGAGGGACCTATTGTTGAAAGTTTCGGAGATGAATGTCTTTTTTCAATGAAACCAATTATTAGATTACATCTAATTGATGAATTATTTTGAATTTATCAGCAAATCCTAAATATACTCCACAAGATTAGGTTCACCGTACATGAATGGAGTTATCAAAGTTCATTATTTTTCCACTAGTAAATTTAAAGAAAAAACAATAAGAGCCTATTCGGTGATAACCTTTGGTATTCATTGTTATTATACTACATTTAATTGATTGAATAAGCAAAATAATAGATGCTCGCAACTACCGCGAACCAAATAAAACTTAATTTAAAGCGTTCTTCCTTCTTGTTTGGAAAAATCCCACTGAACTTTCAAGCTTGAATCATGTCGTTTTCAAACCGCGATATCCGTGTTGTGGTCGCTATTGGCAAGTATACAAAGAAAAAAATTCCTGTTTATAAGTTTTTTTTAGCCAGATACTGATTAAATTTTTTTACACTCCCCTCAAAATTAGACTTTGGTACAACATTTTCGGGTAAATAAAATTTTTCCATCAAGCATTGGAAATATTCCAAAGAAAGATAATAAATTTTCTATTTTTTTTTAGGGTTTGCTTTTGCACATACAGCTAATCCAAACAGATTGGAAACAAATGATGATTGGTAGAGTGTTCTCTCAATAATATAACTTGCTCAACAGATAGGTGCAGTTAAATATAGTCGCTGACTAGTTTCTCACTCAAGGCCCGGAATAAAAGGTGGCTTTAAAACTAATACAGCACTCCAGTACGATGATAGTCTTAACGTTTTGAAATGGGGATTTCCGGCTTTGGCCGAGAAGGAGACAAAGAAAGGAATAGGTGCTCGATCAAATGGTCTGTCAAAGCCTGTGGAATTATTTAAACTTCGTTTGGGAAACATGGCGGATAAGGACAAACCATCATTGCCGAGCGGTTTAGATTTTAAGAAGGCAATCACGGATTATTTACATGAATTGGGAAAAGTAAAGTGTTTCAATTCAAATAATTTATCAATTATTCATCTCGTTTTCAAGTTTAATTAATTTGAATTTTTTCAAGCTTGTGAAAGAAAAGGTTACATTGAGATGGCCAGGATTGCTTTTTGACAAACATGTTCTCCTAGTACTGGCACTACCGACAGAATACGAGGAAACTGCTCGAGCAGTTATGAGGCAATGCGCCTATGAAGCTCATTTGATCACATCCTTAGATTCTAATCAATTGGAGTTTACCACAGAACGTAGGTGGCTTTTTTTTAATGATTTTGATATGGAATATTTTAAAGTATCAATCAAAATACCTTATTAATAGCTGAAGCCGCAGCAATATATTGTATTGATACCTTAAAGGAGAACAACCTTTCCGTTGGATGTAAGATGATTATAAAGCTATTTCTGTTTTTAAAAAAGCTTTAAAAGTTTCCAATGGTTCTTTTTTACCTTTCGTACACGACAGCAACTTATATGGTAGTCGATTGTGGAGGGGGCACAATTGATCTGACCGTGCGAACCCTTCAAAATGATAATA
Source organism: Geosiphon pyriformis (assembly GCA_016748015.1). Taxonomy (NCBI): domain Eukaryota; kingdom Fungi; phylum Glomeromycota; class Glomeromycetes; order Archaeosporales; family Geosiphonaceae; genus Geosiphon; species Geosiphon pyriformis. Next base: position 81,616 of record JAAOMT010000302.1, on the reverse strand, counting down.
CTTTAGATGAAGTCACCGAAAGTTCGGGTGACTTTTGCGGTTCAACTTATATAGATCGTGAATTTAAAAAACATCTTATCCAGAAGGTTGGTGCTGAAGCCGTTCGACTATTAGAAGAAAAACATTACGCACAAATGCAATATCTGGTTCAGCAATTTTGCACAGAAGTTAAATTTCGTTTTGATGGTAATCCAAAGACTTGGAAGACCAAAGAAATTGATCTTGAAGAAGTTTGTCCAGTTCTTATGCAATATGTCAAAGGCGATGCATTAAAAAAAATGGAGAAAGCTGAATGGTTAATTAAGTTAGATTTTGCTGTCGTCAAAGAATTCTTCGATAAGGTCATTGGAAAAATACTTCGGCTTGTACGCCAACAACTGAAAAACGCAAATAAAAAATGCTCTGCCATCTTTGTGGTCGGGGGATTCGGAGAATCCAAATACCTAATACTTCGCCTACATCAAGAATTTGACAAAATAGTTCCATTGATTTCAGTTCCTACTAACCCTATTACTAGTGTGGTTCGCGGTGCTGTTCTTTATGGTCAGTATTATTGAAGGTCTCTGTTTTAAACGTTGCCTTAATAAAAAAAATGCTTTTAAATAATAGGGTTGAACATGAATGTAATTCAAACTCGTGTTCTAAGGAAAACTTTCGGATGTGACCTCGCCGCAGATTTTGATCAGGATAAACATCCACCTGAAAGGAAATATTTAGAGAAATATATTAAAATTTTTCAACCTTTAGCTTCCCGTGGAAAAATAGTAAAAGTTGATCAAAAGTTCTCAATCCCAACACAGCCATTGTTTCCACACCAAACTGAAGTCCTTTATAAAATTTACACAACTCATAAATATGATCCAAAGTATTGCGATGAAGACGGGATGACATTATTAGGGAAACTTGATGTTGTAAGTATTCTAAAAATTATTTGACCGTAATACTTTTAAAAACCGAACTCAATGAGAGATTTTGATATGATAAAAGGAATTACCAGATGTTCATCTTGGAAAAGATCGTCCCGTCGAATTTTCTTTAACATTTGGCACTTTGGAAATCAAAGCGAGAGCGCACAACATAACGACTGGCCAAATTGTTGAGAAACATTTCGAAATACGTGATGATTTTGAAAATGATACGATAACTCATGTTTCACTTTCGAAATAATGAGCTTCCACCAGAAGTGGTTCAGTTCTATCTATTTTGTTTATAACGAAGCGATGCGTTCGATGGGGTCATTCATCCCAACCATCAAATATTGTAAAATTACTGATCATGCAAAGTGTTTTATATCTTCCAATTTAATTTTATAATATATTTTTAAATTTTATAAGCTAACATCTTATTGGCTTTTATTTCAAAATTTTGTGGAGAAAAAACAATTTAAAAAATGCGATGATTAATAAATTTATTTTGTATCATTTGAAAGAACGGGGTAGGTAAAAAAAACTGCAGCGCACCCAACTTTTGGATAATGCTTCAAGAATTGAAAAGATCAGAGCTTATTTTATTTTTTACTATCAGAAATAAAAGGGTACGATAAATTTGATTAGCCTTATGTAAAATGCAAGGCATGCTATACTTAAATTTTGATATTTAGTATTTCTTTTGTGAATACCAATAGGCCATACTAAAAATGCCTAAAAAGCGGCTCGATTTTTTCCTCGGTTCATCATTTATTTTACAAATCTGAACTTTTGCTTTTGTGTAAATCTGCCATATTTCGGGGTGGTCAAGATTTATACCAATGACTGGAAAGGCACAAATATCAACCACTTTGTCATGATCGTCACCGTCTGAAGCCCATTCCATCATATTCCTGTTCAGAGGTTCACCGTTGTCAAACCAGCGTAAAGAAATGATCGGCTCTTGGGCTCGAACTCGGAAATAGAGAATTCGCACAACCTCAAGTATAATTTCGACAGCTCGAGCTTCTTGTTCTACGCTTTTATCAGGCGACTCAATTTTTCGATATTTTTCCATCTCTCGTAGCAGCGACGATTTCAAATTCACAACAAATTGATTGTCTTTATTGGCAAAACCATGGTTTCCTAATATTGCAAAAATTTCTTGTCGCAGCTTAATTGAGATCAAGTTTATCGAATTGCCTGTTCCCTTACGCATTTTCATGAAATTTTCGAGGGACATACCGAGGCCACCAAATTTTTGTAATAGGTCACGTTCGATTAAATCATTATCTTGAAGATTTTTTCCTACGAGAAGATATCTATCTAATTGTTCAAGAATTGTCTCGATTACAAAACGTTGAAGGGCTGCCCTGCAAGTTGGCTTGTGTTTCGAATCACTTTGAGATCCAAAATGCTCAAAAAGGTTATTCATTCCAAGTTCCTTTATGGAATAGGCCTTTCCTTTCAGCTGTGTAAATTCAAGGAGCAAGCTTTGAAGTTTTCCAATATCTTTATTCAAATTAACAGAGTTATTCATGTTAGCATCATCCCAGCGAAGGTTAGTGATGCTTCCAAGAGCTAATTGGTATTGGATAGCCTCCGCTTTTAATTCTTCACGTTTAATTTGAAGTGTTTCGATTATTTGACGATACTGATTTTCTTCATTTTCCCATTTGTTTTTATCATGATTGTAGTGCTCAAGCAATTTCTGATAATTTATCTGACTTTCCTTGAGTAAGTTTTGTTCCTTGTAAAACCGTTCTTTGAAATTGTCTTTATATTGATTGTTGAAATGATGGCAGTTTGACTGCTTAGTTTTAATCGCAAATTGATGATGATGACATAGGCATCGAGGGCCTAGGAGGGAATAAGAGCACATTGGAAAAGATAAATTTTTTTTAAGCGATTATATCTGTAGATAAACCATTGAAATTTCTATTTCTCTATCATCCACTTTCAAACTTGTGAAAATCTCTCCGAAGTTACCTGGAGGCCAGCTGGAGTGAAATTGCTCCTTTAAAATATAATTTTCAGCTCCAATTGAGATTGAGGATGAACTAAAGTTTTCCTGGGTGTTCCTTATATGGGGGTGTTTAATATCGATACTCAAATTTTTTTTTGATAAACTTTCTTGTTCATCGTTTATTATAATGCCTTCCATAGGTATTGCACCATCTTCATATTCATTATCAGGGCTTTCATTTTGAATAAAGTTGGTCATAGTTGATATTTTCAGATAAAAAATCAATAGAATTAAAATGTTGCCAAACGGAATCTTTTTGTTTTAAGTACATTAAATATCTCTTATGTTGCGACAAAGTCACCCTGCTTTCTGATTGTTAAAAAAACATGTGATATCTTTTAAACACCAAGTTTATTCATCTATTGGAAACAAATATGTCCTATTTTGTATGCTTCACGAAAAATCGCACTCTCTGTTGACCCTTATTCTTCAATATCATGATATTCTTGTCTTGTTTAAAAGTATGCCATAATAATAAAAATATTATAAATAATTACTAGTGAACTAAACGGGGACAAAGATTTAATTTAACAAGAAATATATATATAGGTTTTCATTGCACACGGTGTAGTCCAAGAATTCTATAATATAATATAAATGTAATCTTTATTTAATAATTTTTAGTTAATTAATTAAATTAATTTAAAAAATTTTATATATTCATAAATACAGTAACTTTTTTTTAAATTTATTTTATAAAATTAAAAAAAACCAACCAAAAATTCAGATAATTCAAATTTTACTGTTTTTAACTTGTTGGTTCAAATCATGATTAATTTCACGTTATATTTAAGGCTCGACTTTAATTTTACATTAATATTGAGTAAAAGCTTATAAAAGAATTATTTTACACTAAATAATTCAGAATGGAAAGTTTTTAAAACCTTTTCTTCGCTTTAGAACAATTAGAAAAATAAATCTTTATTGAATTCTTTTTATAGAAGACAATTTATCAAAAACAGTTTTTTGGGAAATATTAATATTTTAAGACAAAAGAGTTGACTTTGAAAGTATCATGTGAATTAAATATGCAGACTTTTTAGAAAATGGGAATTAAGATTTGATTGACATAAAAATATACATGACCTTTTTAACGATTCTATTTCTGATTTAATATTTTAACGTCATAAATCTAAGGAGAAATATTTATATTTGATTCTAGTCAAGATTTATTCTTGCATAATTGATAAAAATTAAAACCTTTTCTGTATGAAGTTATAAAGACAAAATTAGACTATAATGATTTTAGATAGATATCTAAAATTATTATAATTTACAAAACTCTTTAATTTTATACTATTTATAAAAGCCATATTCCAAATCACTTTTTAGAAAGAACTCCTTA
>JAAOMT010000302.1:67009-77320 GCA_016748015.1 Geosiphon pyriformis | reverse complement strand
TTGAAACACTTTAGGGATTCACAATCATATTTTCTATAGATTAAAAAGAGCATCCTACCCTCAAAAGGTGCAAAAAAGGGCACAGTTGTATTGAGAAGAGATCATGATCAACCTTTTATGTGAAGATCGTGTGAACTAAAGATTTTCGCAGATTATCGAACTTTAGCAGGCAAACAGAGCGTGATTGAGTGTTGATTTGAACTTTTGATCAGCAATATTTATAGTCTTTCGAAAAGGAGTAATTTCTTATTGACAACTTTAATACCTCAAATGTTAAATTCGTTTTTCTTATTGCTTTTCCTAATTTATGACATTTTTAATACAGTTACATGTATCTATTTATATGTAAAACTAAACTGAATTAAAATTAGATTAGACTGGAAACTAAGCCAAAATTTGATGACAATTTTTTAAAAAACAAAAAATACACTGTTTTAATTTATTTATAGAAATTATAAACAAATATTATACCAGTCTGATATAATATTAATAGTATACATCATTTATTAACAAAAAATAAAAAATTTGATTGTTAAATAAATTAATAATTCGTTTTATTAATAATTCATTATTAATTACAACTTTTATTATTATAATTTTAAAATTTGTCGCAGTTCTTTTATTATATTTTTTTAACTAAGTTTTACAATCAATTATATTTAATTGTAGTTTAACAATTGATTAAAATATAATAAAAAATACTTTAACAAGAATAATATTATAAATTTAATTAATTATATACAATCAATTTATTTATTTTTGCATTTATAAAAATAATTTGTAATATATTGATACATTGTATATAAACTAAAATTATAACATTAATACAAATAGTTTTAAAAAAAAAAGTTAAATATATAAATATATTTTGAATTTTTGGTTAAATTTTTTGTTTTTTAAAAACATATAAATTTGATTTTTAGCACTTTAATTTGTTTTAAAGACTAATAATTATTAAAAATTATGTACGATAAAAACATTAATTTTTGAATGTATTCGTTTCAAAAATTAAAAAAAATCTTAGATAGGTGAAAATATTTTCAAAAACTTGAGAAATGGCAATAAAATATAAATCATCAATTTTCAGTAAATTGTAAACTATTTATTAATTTTTTTTTTCTAAAAATAAAATTTAATGCTTTGCTTCTATATAATTAAAAATATAAAAATATAATTTTATGGAGCTTTTAAAAATATAGTTACAAGATAGCTCAAATAACAGTATCTTCTAATGCAATTTTTTTTAAATAAAAACTTATTTCATTCATTTTCAACCAAAAAACATAATATAACAGACTTAATATTTGGATATTCTAAATTTTAAATATTCGGTATTTTTTTGCAAATAATTAAATTATTGAATAAAACAAAAAGATTCTCGTTAATTTATTCGATTCCAACAGTTTTAATAAAACAAAGATTTGTCATTATTTGTTGTTTTTCTTAATTTTCCCAGTTTTATTATTTTTATGCTTGTTTATTCCGCATGATATAATTTACATATAATGATATAAACTGTTTACAAAACAAACAAGTTTTTTTTTTAAATAATGCGGTAATGGTAATGGTAATTTTAAAATATAAGAAAAGTTCTCTTTCTCAGATATTATGATGAATTTTATTCTTTCAAATTACATATCATAAATTGTATATTCAGGTGTTAAATTTTTAGCAAAGATTGCATCACAATTTCTCTCAAAAAACTTAAAGGTGTTTGCATCTTTTACTTTGAATTTTGTTTTATGGCCATTTTATCTCATTATTACTGATTTATTCAGCTCAAAAAAATGTTCTTTTTTGCTAATATGTCAAATATTGGGTGTTTAAAATTTTGTCTGCATGGTGAGGTTAGTTTAATTGATGTTGATTTCGAATTTTAAGCAAGTTTCCAGATTGGATGGTTGTTAACGGAATTTCGTAATAAAATATAAATTGAACTCAATTACAATAAAAAAAAATACAATGAAACCAAACAGATTTCCCATCCGAATTTTGGGCAATGTCTCCTCTACGATTTTCAAACTATTCGATTCTAAGATAAAGTTCGAAAGCTCTGCTTGATTTTTTTTCCCAGGGAAAATTTTTTATTTCTATGTCATAAGGCGTAATTTGGGAAATCAGAAAAAAATTCTAAAACCTTATCTAAAAGTCCGAAAATTACAACTCCGGGAATTTCTATCTTTGAGAATATTCTTAACCGAAATCTCAGATAGTCATCTCCGAATGAATATAATTGGATTGTACAGTTCAAAAATATTTTAATTCCAACCAAGAGAATTTAAAATTTTGGAACTTTAAACTCTAATTTTTTATTTCTATTCTTCTTAAGAAGACAAAAAATTTTGTTGATAGCTTTCAAAATAAGGAGTTCATACCTTAAAGAATTGTAAAAGCAATTATTTTAGTGAAAATGAAATAAGTAGCAAACTTATTGGTGACAAGCATAAATAGTGATTTAATTCAAAAGCTTTTTTAATTAAGAAAGATACTTTTGCTTCAAGTACACACATAAAGCTTTCCGGAATTATGCAATAAATTGAAAAATTCACACGGTTTCATCAGTTTTGGATTCTTTTATTTATATATTGAAATATGTTATATTTGATATAAATCCAAGAACTTTTAAACTAATTTTCTTAATCATCACATCAGTCATTTAATACAAAAAAATCATTTAATATCAAAACGCCGAGTTATTGATGCATGATTTAAAGCTTCAATGGATGTCTTTTTTCGTCGATTAAAAACGGAAAGTTCTTATTTTGGAGATTTGTACAACCTTTTAGTTGATATACATTAGAAAAACTTTATTCCCCCCTTTTTCATTGATAAACATTTCTGCTCTACCTTTTGAATGATAAAAAACTTACTTTTGTTGGATCAAATAGGAAATGATGTAAAGTACTTAATTTCTTAACATCTTATATGATATCCAAAAAAATTAAAAAAGAATATTTATAATTGATATTCGTCCCATGGCTTAACAGACTCGTTAATAAACTTGAAAATCATATCTTGATTTGATACTTTGATGACACAATCGAAGCAAGAAATCTTTTCTATTTAAAGTTTTCTCACTTAACTTAATAAAGATGTCTTATTTTCAATAAGCATTAGCTTTACAAGGAAGAGGTTTTTTCTCGGTTCTTTTTAAACCATATATATTTTCATTCTGCTCGCTACGAAAATTGCATCATTAATTTTATAAAAAATAGCGTCATTCTCAGCATTTTATTTTCTGGGGAAATCCGCATATTTCATATCCTAATCAAGAAACAATATTATCGCTAAAGCTTTTGAAATTTCTATTAAGGTTTAGCTTGTTATAGGGGCTAATGAGGTCAATGCACATCTCCGCTGAGATAGCTTAAAGATTTAAAGCTCATGATCATAAAAAGTGTGGTGATAGGTAAAATCTGCTTGTAAATCTCTAGGAAAATATATCCTTTTAAACTCTGTATTATACTTTTCTAAATGGTACAAAAACAATCAATGTTTCACAACCCTAAACTTGATTGTCCAAATATTCGGATCATAAATCTTTTAGAAATATGATTTTTTACAAGTGTTTTCAATTTGTCCCACTTCTTTTAAATATATCTTCACTAATACCACATTTTTAAATTTAATATTCAAGTTTTGGCTGAGATTAGTATTCTCGATGATTACAATTTACAATATTCAAAGAGATAAATCCCACTAAATTACTACTCTTTTCTCGAATCAAATTTAGATTGAGCAAAAAATTTCAAAAAGTAGATTAAAAGAATTTCGTATTATAAATTTTAATTACAATCCTTTGAAATAACTCTTTCTTATCACATAATCCTTCTGATTATTATTATTATTATTATTATTATTATTATTATTATATGCATCTAATTAACGTAATCTCTTTCTCTTTAAAGTACCGAATGAAAATCCGAATATCTTCTCAGGAAAATCTTTTTCTTTTTCTTTTTTCTTTTCTTTCTCTTTTATTGTACCTTTCATGCAGTTAATTGAAATTGAAGATTTCTAATTTATGATATATTCTTTTCTAGGTCTTTGGGAATTCCAATTTCACCTATTTTATATAATAATAATTTTGGAACTATTGTCATTGTTATGCATCTAATTAAATTCAATTTCAAATTATGAAAAGAATTTCTTTCACCTGATCATGTTTCATTTCTTGTTTGAAACTAAATAGATGCCTAATTGTAATTAGCATTGAAAAACAAAAGTACATGCATATCTTGATTTATCAAACAATCCAAAAATTTTTCTTTCGTTAACTTAATAGCTGACCCGCAACAATAAAACCCTGTGTTTCTTTTTAATATTATCATGCATGATCTAACTTCTCCGACATAAATATCCAACACTTGACTATTTTCGTTTTATAAGGTCGGCTATTAAGCAACCTAACACTGTGAGACGGTAACAGCTTCTTTCGAATTGTAAATCCTGACTATTTGCTTAAAAAAATGTATTACGTAAATAACCTTGGAAAATCCTGGATTTTCGTGTACTCCAAATGACACAAAAGTTGCTACGTATTCGTGACCACATGCCAAAGTAACTTAAATTTGCAGAATAAAGCATTGGCTGTGTTCTGGTGTCACCATTTTAAATTTAAGCATATCTATACAGGTACATGTAAGATTTTCCTGATGTTATAACGTGATAAAAGTAATGATTTTATTATTATGAACAAAACTGCGATATTTTAACATGATTACAGTATTTGATAAGTATGTGGGTGAAAATTATTAACAAAAAAAATTTACAATTTTTGAATAGAGAAGGCGTGACCTTTAAAATTTCGGTCAAATTAAAAAAAGTATTAACAAGAATGTTGGAATTATTATTCTAAAAACAAGGATGTTGTTGATTGTAATCTAAAAATGACCTATAAATTTCTAGTTTAAAATTTGACTATGAGCGAAATCTCTAATTGCTGGCTCCAGCCAGCAAGATTAATTTTTTTCTTCTTCAATTATAGAACATGGTAAATTAACGAGAAATGCATGAGTAAAAATTAAAATGAAATGATGCGAGGTACTTTGAAGAATGAATAATGAGAAATTGAGATGATTAAAAGCTCCAAAGGCTTAGTCAATTCATCGTTACAAATGTCAAAGGAGGAACTTTTTACAGATAACAGCATTTGGCTGCTCTTTGCGTCAAAAGTCGTTCAAGGGGTGCAGCCGCATTATCATAACCGGTAATCAGAGCAGCTTGATACCAACGAATTGCATGAGGTAAGTTGACCGATGTTCCCAAGCCGTATTCGTAACAGGTAGCAAGGTTGAATTGTCCATACATGCTTCCAGCTTCAGCTGACTTGAGATACCAGCTAAATGCTTGATTTAAGTCCTGATTTGTACCAATACCTTTAAGATAACAGTGACCAAGAACACACTGACCATCTGCGTTACCACTATTGGCCAATGTCTGATGTAAGTGAAAGATTTTTTCTTGATCACGTGCGGTTCCAAATCCAAATCGAGGAACAGTTTCTGATGAAGTGGCACTATTTTTCATCCGGCTACCGTTCATTGAAGATTCAGCGTACCATTGAAATGCCTTACGATCGTCTTTAGTAACACCACATCCTTTAAAGTAGCAAAGACCAGCAGCTGATTGTCCCAATGGATTACCACCTTGAGCGGACTTTTCAAACCAATAAAAAGCTTTTTCGAAATCATTGTTTACACCTATTCCATAAAAGAAGCACAAAGCAAGCAGATATTGCCCCAAATTATCACCACCTATAGCCGAATTTTCAAATGATTCAAATGCTTGTTGAACATTGACCCTGGTTCCAATGCCTGCAAAGTCGCATATACCTAGTAATGCAGAAGATTTTGGCTGCCTTTGTTGTACAAAAAGAATATCAAACAGACTTTCGGGTCGTTGTTGGCTGGACTCTAAAAGTTCGCGAATTCGGGAGGATACTTTATCAATGTTATCAGTCTCACAAAGAGTATCAAAAACCACATTATGTGTGGCGATGACCAAAGGATGTTCAAGTTCAGAGACTTTGATGATTTGTAATTGGTTAATATTTGGTTCCGAGACGATGCTTGTCAATTTCTCGTTTACTGATATAAGGCTAGATTTTCGAAGATTTCGTGAACGACGTCGTGAAGTGATCTGGGGAAGAAGTAAAAAATTTAAACAAAAGAAAAAATAATTTTTTGAAAATTTCAAGAAAAGATAATTACCAGGCTTTTTTCGACATGATTTCCTGAAGTTTCATCTTCATAATTCATAAATGAAATTTTCTCGTTTCTTGAGAATATGGGAAAACCACCACGAAGATTAGTGTTACCTTGCAATATAAGCATTAATTTGCTTAATGCTAAAGAAATGTTTAGATAAATGTACAATTAGTATAAGTAAATTAACAAACTTAAAGAAGGATTTTTGGGAAATTTCTTTTTTGCCAACCTGAGGTAACCATATAAAAGTTCATTATGCTGGGATAGTATTCAGCTTGTCGAAAGGTTTTCAACTGAAAGAAAATAATCATTAACGTGAGATTCAAAAAGTAAAATTATTTCATTAAAATAAGCAAATAAATTTCTTACCTCGTTAATAATTTGTTTGATTGCCTCCTCATCGTTAGTTGCTCCGGTCAAATTTCGTAGACTTTTCATTACTGACTTTGTTTCTACTTTTGTTTGAAGTGGTGCTGTCGGGTGAGATTTTTCGGTGAACCGGCTAACAGCCATATTTTTACGATTTCTTTTGGCTTGGATAGTATTCCTATGTTGTTCAGCAAAAGCTATGCTGAGCTCGTGTTTTGACATTGGTGAAACTATGGGTGTCTTTGAATATAGTAGTTGATTTTGTATATTTAATAAGAGAGAGCTCTGGGTGAGAGTGGTGGCGGACATTTTTACAGGAAAAATATGTTAATTTTTTCGTTTCTCCACGAAAATATTAAAAAAAATAAAAATAAAAATAAAAAATTATAAGGAAGGAAGGTAAGAGACAAGAGCGTGAGAGAGAGAGAGAGAGAGAGAGAGAGAGAGAGAGATATACAAAAGTAATGTTTTTTTTGTGAGGAATTTGGAAGGATTAAAAGGATCTTTAAATCGTTAAAACTATCGACAGTTCGTGTCACCTGAGCTATTCTTTGTATCATTGTGTTGGCAAGATTGAAACAAAGCTAACAGTTAACGCGGGATCACCTACAAAAATAATATCAATCATCGACTTAGAAAAATAGAATATTTCACCATTCGACGCACAGATCTTGAACCGAAACAGGTAGCCGCCTTGCTCAGGAGACTTGTACAAAAAGAGTTGTTGATCTCGTTTTTCCTCCCGATTATGATAGTATTAAAAGAATCATTTTTTCATTTATCGGTTTTTTTTTTATGATTTTATTATAAATTACATTATATATATATATATATAAATAATAGGAACATGACGCAAAAATAAAATTAGTTTTTAGAGTGATAAACTGAGACAAATTATCGTTGTCAACATATTAGTGTTGGCGGGCTGTCCTTATGCATTCTGCGTTTTTGGCGTAAAATATTCATGGGGATTCCCATATGGTTTTAAAGAAAAGAGACTTTTTTTTTTTTTAAAAAAAAAAAAAATAGTTTTAGGAATTTAGGGAATATTTTAGAAATAGACAATATATCACGAATTTTGGTATGGACAGCTTTTAAATTATGACCTCAAAAATTTCTGATATTATCTGATCTTTAAATTCTATCAAGGATCATGATACATCTGCTAAATACATCTTCTTTCAACTACCCAATGCTAGCCATAGCCTTGGGGGGTGTCAAAGCCATTTCAAAACATGGGACAACCAAAATACCAACAAACTAGACGATCTCAACTTTTCTTGGGAACTCGAAACGAACAGGGAAATTAGGAGCTCCACGTTTCACAGCGAAAATCCTGTCAATTTATAGTGACAATTTTCAAGAAATTACCTTTTATCGATATATATAAAATTTGCAGTTATTTTTTTTAAAATTTTTTGTTGATTGGAAAACTTTAGGAATTGATGGAATTGATCACCAATTGACAAGTATATTTATGAATTAACTTAAAAATTAGGATTGACTTTGAAAATAAATTTTTAATATTTTTAATGGTAAATGAACCCATGCCATCATTTTATTTATTTATTTATTTATTTATTTATTTATTAGATCTTTTATTGAGGGTCGATAAAAATTAATTTCAGTTTCAAAATTTTTTGTTATTAAATTCAAAAGAGTTTGTTTGTTATCTTCATAATAGATAAGGAGATGATATTTCCCATTTTCAAATTGTTTTTAAATTTCATAATTATGTACGACACTAGAAAGAAATCATGGGTCTAATGGAAGATAACCGATTTAAAAGATAATAGAATTAAAAAATAATAGAATTCTTAGTCCATGGTAACAGAGGAAAAACCCTCAAATTATAAACAAACACCAAATATTTCTCCATAGAGCTCAGTAAACGTTCATTTAATTTTTTTATGGGATGATGAAAATATTCATAAAACTTATTATTTAAAAAGTTGGAAAATCAGGTATTTAAAGTTCATTAAATCGGATACTAGTGCGAGAAACTTTTTAAGTAGTAAACAAGGAAAATTTCGAAAATACAACCATGTCACAACTGACCGGTTAAAACTTTTACGCCGAACAAATATTGTTATTGCCGTCATCTAAATTTTAAAAATAGTTTCGATTAACAACGAATTCGTAGTCTGCTAATTTTATCTAATGATTTGCACAATATTTAGATGGAAAACCTAAGCCAAAGTACCAGTGTTCTCCGAATCGACACCAAACATCATCGTACTTTTTTTTTCAATATTTAACAGTAAACTATAATTTGATGGGCAAAAAGAATGACTAAAAATATGATGACTGATTTTTTATATAGAATGCAATGCAAGAGTTTGCCAGAGAATCATGCATAATATACGGCTATTTAGTTTATCATATTGATCGCCCCAAAAAAATTGATATCTACTAGTGATGATATCAAACTTTGATGCATAAATGAAAATGAAAATGAAAATGAAAATGAAAATGAAATCTAAGCATCAATCCGCCATTTAAGCGCATAATTGGCGCCTTGAATAAAATTTCGAAATTTCTATTTTTGATAAAATTTTGAATTAAAAAAATATACATGTATAATGAGAGTAATATGTATAATTAAATTTACAATGGGTAAATTAAAATTTTAATAATTTCATAATTTTTATTTTATATAATCTTGAATATATTAAATAAAATTGGTTCAATTTTGTTGATATTTTGAAATCTTGAAATTTTATTATATAAAAATCATGAAAAGTTTAATCTAAATGGAAAAAGTCAATTTATTTGAGCTTTAATTATTATTATTATTATTATTATTATTATTATTTCAAGAAAATTTTTTTTTCAAATTTATTAAATATATATTTTAATAATGTTATTACTGTTTAAGATATTGAAAATTAAAAATATTTATTATTTTAAATGATATTTTAATTTTTAGTCTTAATATATTTTTTTATAAATTTACAATTAATAAATTTTTATTATTTAGTTAATTTTTCTTTCAAAATAAATAATAATAAAAATAATAATAATAATAATTTTGTTAAATGTTTTCTTATTCATTTGTAATAAGTTTAAAAATATTGCAAAAAATCGATTTTCTTATAATTAATAATTAATAATATTTTAATTTATAAGAAAAATTTTATTGTATTATTGTTTTTAAAGTTTTAAAATTTTTCATTAACATTAATTATTTTTTGTTTTTTATACAATATTAATTTTGATAAAAAATTATATTCTTTATTTTTTTTTCATTGTAATGCTTTTCATTGTTTTTTATAATATTTATTCATAAAATTTAAAATAAGTTCAAAATTTTTTCATCAATAAAACAAAAACCAAAAAAATTAAAAAAATTAGCGCATAATCTTAATTCAAAAGTTTATTTCTACATGTAAATAAATACATGTAACTGTGTTAAAAAAATATCATAAATTAGGTAAAGTAATAAGAAAAACGAATTTAACATTTGAGGTATTAAAGTTTTCAATAAGAAATTACTCCTTTTCGAAAGACTATAAATATTGCTGATCAAAAGTTCAAATCAACACTCAATCACGCTCTGTTTGCCTGCTAAAGTTCGATAATCTGCGAAAATCTTTAGTTCACACGATCTTCACATAAAAGGTTGATCATGATCTCTTCTCAATACAACTGTGCCCTTTTTTGCACCTTTTGAGGGTAGGATGCTCTTTTTAATCTATAGAAAATATGATTGTGAATCCCTAAAGTGTTTCAA
>JAAOMT010000302.1:0-66989 GCA_016748015.1 Geosiphon pyriformis | reverse complement strand
TAAGGAGTTCTTTCTAAAAAGTGATTTGGAATATGGCTTTTATAAATAGTATAAAATTAAAGAGTTTTGTAAATTATAATAATTTTAGATATCTATCTAAAATCATTATAGTCTAATTTTGTCTTTATAACTTCATACAGAAAAGGTTTTAATTTTTATCAGTTATGCAAGAATAAATCTTGACTAGAATCAAATATAAATATTTCTCCTTAGATTTATGACGTTAAAATATTAAATCAGAAATAGAATCGTTAAAAAGGTCATGTATATTTTTATGTCAATCAAATCTTAATTCCCATTTTCTAAAAAGTCTGCATATTAAATTCACATGATACTTAAACTATTAATATTTCCCAAAAAACTGTTTTTGATAAATTGTCTTCTATAAAAAGAATTCAATAAAGATTTATTTTTCTAATTGTTCTAAAGCGAAGAAAATGTTTTAAAAACTTTCCATTCTGAATTATAATGTGTAAAATAATTCTTTTATAAAAAAAAACTGAAAGTAGTTTCTCTAACCTAACATAAGCTTCAATAAAACCGTGCAGAGTGAACATGATGCTAGAAAAATACTGATACTGAATAAAAGTTCAGCACCAAAATAAAATGAAATCATAAGGTGAGTTGGTATTTGTGTACTTAACATTTCCGTGCAATTTCGACAAAAATACATAAAAAACATATATTATATTTAAAATTAAATGTCTAGATTAGTAAAATTAAAATTTATTAATGCCTGTAAAATATGCACAAAATATCTGGCATTGGAATTTATGTTAAAAGTATAATTCTTTTTTATTAAATTTCATAAAAATCGATTATAAATTAATTTTATTAAAATTATAAACATGTGTACAAAAGCAGATGGTCAATATAAAATGAATTGCACATATGAAAAATCATTTTATGAACATCAACAAAGAAACAAAATATGCAGTTAGATTTTTATTTATGATTTTTACCCAATTTGATAAATTTATAATTTCAATTTGATAATAACTAAAAATTTGTGAAATTATTATTAAAAAAATTAATTAACACGAAATTATAACATTCATAATTACAAAATTTCACTAAAAAAAGAAATAATATTTTAAATTTGAAATTATCTAAAAAATTTAAAAAATAGTTTAAAATACAGAATAGATATTTGTTATCAGTAAGTATTATGAAAAATATTATTAATTAATTCATTTAAATTAATATAAAACTCATTTATTATTCTTGGAAACTAAAAATACATGTAATAATTAATACAACAATTAAAATTATTATTATTATTATTATTATTATTGTAGTTGTTGTAGTTGTTGTTGTTATGTTGTTGTTATTTTTATTATAATTATTTAATTTATTATTTTATCATTATATAATAAAAATAAGATAAAATATTATAATTTTATATAAAAAAATAATTAAAAATAATTAAATTCACTAAATACAAAATATAAAAATTATTGAAATTAAGAAATAATTTTAAATTTTTTTTCAAGTTATTATTCGTAAAACTAGAAATTATTTGCTGTCTTTTGTTTAATATATATTTAAATATAAAATTTATATTTAGAATTACATCATTTTTTATTACATCTACAACATTTTTAAATTTTAATATTTTTTATATGTTTTATATTATTAGTAACTTTAATTGTAAAATAAAATCAATTTTAAGATATTTTTAACATTAAAGTCTCTCTAATGAAAAGTTAATTAATAATATTTTGCATTTTTTCTTTGACAAATTTTATAATTTATTTATATTATTATTATTATTATATAAAACTATTTATTAAGGCAAAAAAACTACAAATATGTCTTTGTTTAAGCTGAAAAATTGAGCTAAATTTAGTAAAATTCTAGGTTTCTATTATAAAAATAATTCCATTTATAATATTAAAAGAAATTATAAATGTTTTATTTATAACAAGCAATTTTTTACATTGGCACTTCAAAATAATTAATTTATTTAAAATTTAATAATTATAAATAAGTTGATGTGTTTAAAATATATAAAATATATTATTATTTAAAAGTCTTTTTAACTTGTCAAAATAATGTTTTTTGAGCAAGAATAAGAGAATTATGTTTTCTTTTGAGAGTTCGTAATGTTTGTAAAATATGCACAGCAGATTAAGTTTTTCTTTTCATATAAGATATTTCTGTTATAGTGATATAATTCCAAAAGTAAACAATCAATCAATTATAATAAATCTTTGCAATAATAAACCATTCTGTTAAAATTAATCATTAATCCGAATAATGTCATGACAATTGAAATAATTATCATGATGTGATCTATCTAAATCTCTGGGCAAAGCTATTTGGTATACAAAGCCAGAATTGTAAGATTATGATGATATTAATTGAAAATTTAGTATAAAACAACACTCACAACAAAAAGATCGAACCAGCCATCTTGTCTTTTAATTTTTGATCATCCTCAGGATTTTATTTCTACTGTCTATTATGTCTGATTCTTCTCTGATTCGCGAGATTACTTTGCCGACTGGAAAAACTTTGAAAGGTGTGAATATCGCTTATAGAGTTCCCGTCATTGAATCTAAATGGATTCCTGATAATTACTATAATTCTCATAACATTGCTACATATCATTACAATTCTATGTTTCCAATTTTATTCAGTTCAAACGGGTTTATTTATCAATAATGAATTTGTGGAGGCAATTGACGGAAAACGTTTTGAAACAATCAATCCGGCAACCGAAAAAGTAATTACTACGGTAGCTGAAGCTTCTGAAAAAGATATTGATCGTGCTGTCGAGGCGGCCACCGAAGCTTTTGAGAACGTGTGGCAAAATTTTGATGGTCAGAAGCGTGGGCAATTGTTGAATAAATTTGCGGATCTCTTGGAACGCGATAGTGAAGAGTTAGCAGAGTTGGAGGCATTGGATAATGGAAAGACGTATCAGATGGCAAAAACTATTGATGTGAAAGCAATTATTACTACTATTCGATATTATGCAGGATGGGCTGATAAAATTCATGGAAAGGTATTGAAGGCGCTTCATCATATGTTTTGAAATTATGTAAAATCAAAAACCACAAAAAAACCCCTTTTGCATTTTCCTAATTTTCAAGGTGATCGAGACTTCCCATGACAAATTTACATATACTCGCCATGAACCTATTGGTGTCGTTGGACAGATTATCGCTTGGAATTTTCCCTTGATGCTCTTAGGATGGAAATTGGGCCCTGCTTTGGCATGCGGCAATACTGTTGTCATGAAACCTGCGGAGCAAACCCCCCTTAGTGCTTTGAAGGCAGCTGCTCTGATTAAAGAAGCTGGATTCCCTCCTGGTGTGGTCAATGTTGTTCCTGGATTTGGAAAAATTGCTGGTGCTGCGATCGCCAGTCACATGAAGATTCCAAAGGTCGCTTTCACAGGTAAGTTCAATTGAGAACAGAAATTTGATGATTGTAAATTAATATTTTAATCCTTATTCTTAGGCTCCACACTTGTTGGGAGATCTATTCTTAAAGCTGCTGCTGAAAGCAATCTCAAGAAAGTGAGTTTGGAATTAGGTGGTAAATCGCCAAACATCATTTTAGAAGATGCAGATCTTGAACAGGCCGTTAAATGGGCGCACATGGGAATCTTTTTCAATCATGGTCAAACATGTTGTGCCGGTTCACGTGTATACGTTCAAGAGAAAATCTATGATAAATTCTTGGAACAGTATAAAGACTATGTCTTGACCAAAAAGGTGGGAGATCCTTTCGATAATGAAACTCACCAAGGGCCTCAAATTTCTGAATTACAGTTTAACAAGTAAGACAGTTGAATCTTTAATTTTTCTTACCTAGAAATTTGATTTAAAATTCAGGTTTTTGTTATAGAATTATGAACTATATTGATATTGGTAAAAAAGAAGGGGCAACATTGGAAATGGGTGGCGAGAGGCATGGCAACGAAGGATACTACATTAAACCAACAATATTTACCGATGTGGTAAGTTTTTTAAGTGTTTGAGTTGCTTCAACCAATCAAAAGGATTTTCATCTCCTTTTATAAATCTACCTCTTTGTACATCTCTTGATCAATCAATCAGAATGAGAACATGAAAATCATGCAGGAAGAGATCTTTGGTCCGGTAGTTGCAATTGCAAAATTCAAAACCGTGGAAGAAGCACTTGAAAAAGCCCATATCACTAAATACGGGCTCGCTGCTGCTGTTTTTACTAAAGATGTTACGCAGGCAATTAAAATCTCAAACTCATTAAAGGCCGGTACTGTGTGGGGTAGGTCATAAATTTATTATTTGTTGTTTTTATGTGGTAAGAATCCCTCTGATCGATTTGACTACATTTATCAAAAATATTTAGTGAATTGTTTTAATTTGCTCGAACCTAATTTGTAAGTGGAATATCAAATCTTTTTGTAAATTCATTATGATCGATCAACTCTTACCCTTTCTCAATTATTAGGCCCTTTGGTGGTTATAAAGAATCCGGAATAGGTCGTGAAAACGGTAAATACGCATTAGATCAATATACCGAAGTGAAGACTGTGGTTATTAATCTTGATGTAAAGATGTGATTTTATCCGTAATTCGAAACACGTCATGTAATGAGAATTAGAAACACACGATTAGAACATTTTGAAATTAGCTTATGATTTTATCCTTGAATATTATTCTTTATATTTTGAATAGGACTTGGGTATTTTTTTTATAATAAGCGTATATGTATTCAATAATGATTGTGACCCTTTTAGCTTTCTCAATTATTAATATATGTCATTTCATTTTCATAATAACTTTTGTTAATGCTTTAATAAAGTGGTATTGACGCACATGCAACAGTGTAGGGCTCCTAACGAGTCGAATCGGGTCGAGTCGTGGCCTGACTCGGTTCGACTCAGAAAATTTTCATTTTTAAGAAATCGAGTCGAGTTTAGTAGCCTATGACCCGCTCGACTCGTTATTTGTTACGCGTAGAAATTTTATTTTATTCTCATTAATGAGGTAGTACTAGACCCATTTCGTTTTATATCTTGGCTATTAAAAACCTATTAATAAATAGGCTAAACAAATAATAATTAATTAATAAAAGCATATTCTTATAATTGAAAATACTTACTTGTGAAAGCTAAATTTAGCTTTTTTATTGTCAAGTGCCTCATAAAAATTCCAAAGTCATGCTCTCTTCTTTTTTTCAGTTATAGTAACTATAGTATCTATTTTAGTATTACTATCAAACATATTATTTTCAAAAACAAAGTTAAAAAAGTTAAATTGAGATTTGATCTACTTATATATAAGACTCGGCGATTCAAGTCAAGTCATGAGATTTTGACTTGTATCAGAATATTTATAATTCTTACGAGTCAGATCCCAAATCAGAGAGAGTTAACTCGACTCTTTCAAAGCTACACAATAATAAATAATAGAAAAAGCTTAACTATTTACATCTAAGCTAGTTAAGACAACATTAATCAGTTATACTATAAATTATATGGTGCAAAATAATCATCATTATAATTGAATCATTTTTTTCATATTCAACTCTGAATTTTACATGAGAATCCAAATTTTATCCATAAAAGTTCCAATCAGATCTGCAATTTTAGTACTTACTAATTTATTATTAAAGATTCTAATTGTTTTATTGTACCAATTCTTGAACACAAATTTTTTTGTAGTATTATAAACAAATTATTGTTTGTATTAAGGTTTTGTTTTTAATTTAAGATATTAAAATACTTAACTGTTAAAAAAACCAAAACTTTTTATAAAGTTTATTTAATGTAAATTTTTACAAGTTTCAAATTTTTATGTTTAAAAAAACAATATTGTACATTTTTTTTATATAATTAATAGAAAATAATATGTAAAACTTTTGTTATATAAATACCAAAATTAAATTTTTTTTGTTTATAATTTTTGTAATTATATAACTATCTAATATTATTGTATATTTATTTTGTAAAAATTTTTTAAATTTTAAGCTTTAATTTATAAAATTCTTATTTTATACACAAAATTATATAATATATTTTTTTGATATTAAAATATTGTAATTTTAAAAAATAAATATAATAAAATTTAATTTAGTAATAAAACTGCTTTTATTAACTAAGTTAATTAAATTATTAATTTTTTTATTACTAAAATTTTCGAAAAAAAAGTTTTTTATTCTGTCTAATATATTTATTATTTTTTAAGTTAATAATCCTTTTGTGATAGACTTAAAAGCTGTCTTAAGTAGTAATATGTCAAAAAAAAAGGTGTTCAAAGAGATTTTTTATGGTTCAGTAAGTAATTTTTTCTTTTAAAAAAAAAGTTCTTATTAATAATATTAAACATTTTAATAATAATAAAAATGTTTTCTTGATTAAGTCTTCTTATAGATTTGATGTGTATTTAGATATAAATAGTAAGTTCAATAATAATAAAAACAATTTAATACAAAAAACTTTCTAACAAACACATTTACATTAATTTTAAAAGAATAAAAAAAGAGGAAAAGTTCAATATTTTTTTATATCAAATTTAAAAAACCCTCAAAAAAATCATAATTCATACTAGTACCAACTTTTTTTGCTTTAAAAATATTATTAAACTGAAAAAGATTTTATTACTACTATTTAATAAATTATTAATACTAACTAAGACAATATAGCCAAAATAAGCAAAATTGAGATAAACAATAATCTAAAAAAATCAATAAACAATTATACAAATTGAATTGTAATTGTTAAAAAATTTTTTATAAAAACATTTAAAATAATTATATGTACTGTTTTGTTTAAATTTAGCGATATTAGATTAATTAAGATATAATCAATTGAATTATGACAAAAAACTTTAATAAAATTTAATAATTAAGAACAAATTAATCTGCTGACTTTTAAATAATTTGTGTTAATCAGAAAAAATATTGTTAAAATAATAAGAATTAATATAAACAAAGCATTATAAGAATCTAAAAACATATATAAAGTCTTGTTTTATATTTTACTAATAAAAACTACTACTTATAATTTGTAAAACTTTATAGAATTAATTAATAAAAAAATTTTGTGTTATTAATTATTACTCAATTATATATATAAACGAAATATGTTATAATATGTTTTAATTTCAAACTCAATATAATATTAGCTTTAAATAAAATTTTAGTTTTTAAAAACTTATTTTTAAAATAGATTAGATTAGATTTATTATTTTGTTCTGCATATAAAAAATTTGATCATGTTTTTTTAATATGTTTCATTAATGTCTTCTTAATTCTTATATTCAGATCTAATTTTCACTTTTTTAAATTTAATAAATTTAGACTTACAAAAATTTATATCAAAAAAACAGTCTTAATTTTTTATTTAATGTTTTTTGAAAGAGTATTTTGAACATAAATTGTCAATTAAATTTTTTATTTCTTTTTCAAAGTTAGTTTTTTAGAATATAGCTAATTTTAAATTTTTAGTTTTTTTCTTTTTTTTTTCTTTAGTTTTGTTTTTAAATATTCAGTTAAATATTCTTAAATAATCTCTAAAATTTTTGGTTAATTAAATTTTAATAATTACAGTTAAATTGAATACAATTGTAATATAGCTATTTTTAACTATCTAATTATTAATTATGTAAATAATTATACCTATAAATATTAAGATTAATATATTAATAAGTAATTCTGATTTCTTTTTTTTTATTCTGTAAATGTTTCAAGTAATTTTTTTAAGTATGATTGGCAATAAAATTTTTACTGTCAAGATTGGTAGTTTAGAATTAAAAATGTTAATATTAAAAAGCTCAATTTATATTGTTTTGATTAGGTTAGATTTATTAGTTTTAGTACTAGTTTCTAAGTTTTTTTTTTCTTTTAATAAGTAGTTTAATTTGGAAAATTACTATTTGTAATATATATGAAATAAACAATCTTATAAAACAGAATATAATTTGGTTTTTATAATTATTAAAATAAAACTAAAAAACAAAATTTATTACTGAATTATAAATAAGTTTGATAATATTAAGATTAATATTTTTTATCTAGATTCTGGTTATTTTGATTTTAGTATAACTATAATAATAAACAATTGTCTAATAAAATATATATATAAAATTGTTAAAATAAATAATAGATTTTTATTAATAAGATTACTTTTCAAAAAAATCTTTTAGTTTTTATTTTAAGATTATATGCTAATATTATTTTGGCTATATGTTTTATTTAAGCTAAAAATATAATACATTAATTGTTAAAGCTTTTAATAAATTTTTTTTTGTAATTCTAAATAGTGACTTTAATAAAAATAAGTTAAAAAAATCTGTTAGTTTTAAAAAATATCTAAATTAAAATTTAATCAAATTTTTAATAAAAAGTATAACTATAAAAATTTGTATATAAAAAAACTTAAAAAATATTAAAAAAAATATTAATACATATTTGCTTTTAATATAATAATTAATAAAAGTGTTTTAAATATAAAGAATTTTTTCAATATTAATTACAATATTATATATTTTTTTGTTGATTTAAATAGTTTTTTAAACATATAATTAATTTTTTTTTCACAAACAAACCAACAGAAATTACTAATAATTTAACTTTAAAAATACTAATATATTAAAATAAGACTAATTTAAAAGTTTTATTTTAGCTATTATTACTATATATGTTAATAAATTTGTTATTATAAAGTCTTTAGATATAAATACAATATAGAATATTATTTAAAAAGTAATATGTTTTTTGGCTAATAAAGTGTTTTTATCAAATTTTTACTTTAATTTTACAAATTAAAAACTTTGTATTTAAAACTAAATACTATTCTTGATTTTTTTGGATTTTTAGCTCTTTTTAGATGTTAATAATGCTTTTTATATTACAAAACTTTTTAAATTAAATATTGATTTTAATATTATAAGGTCTGTTTTATTAAAAATAAAAAAGTTTTATTGTATTTTTAAGCTTGTAAAGTCTTAATAAATTGAAAAAATGCAGATTAGAATTGTTATTAGTAAAAAGATAAAAAATTTTAAAATTAATAAAAACCATATTATTAGAAATGTTTTAGAATATTTATTTTACAAAGTAGATTTGAATTATTTGATAATTAAATTTAAAATAGATAAAATTATAAAAAAATAGACAAAAAAAAGATTTTGTTTTTTGTTTAAATAATTAGTATTGTTAATATTTGTTATTTAACTATATAAATAATAAAACATTTTTTGGAGTTATAAAGATTATTTTTTTTGATAAAATAATAAGTATAATTAAAAATTTGCTTAATAAAAAAGCTATAAAATTATCTAAAATTTCAAATAAGTTTTGGATATATTATAATAAGTTAGTTTTAAGAATGTTTTTAAATATTTTAAATTTTTGTTTAATATATAAATCAGTTTTGTTGTTTTAAAAGAAAGCTTAAATTTTAATAATTTCTAAACTTTACAAATAAAAAAAGTTCTTATTAATATTGGCTAAAAAATTTTTCTGATATTTTTCTAATAAGATTTTTTTGGTTTTTAATACTTTTAATGTTCTTTGCAAAAACAATTTTTATGTTATAATATAGTTTTCTATTTTTGTTATTGATTTTATTATAAAAAATATTTTTAAAAAAAATTGTAAACTCTAATTAGTTTTATAGAATATACACAAAGCATATAACTTAATTAACTGGCTATATTTAAAAAATAGCTTGATTTGGATTAAGATATATATAAAATCTATTAGGTTTTTTGATAATATTCACAATAATAGTGTTAAATATATTATAACAAATTTTAATTTAATTAATAATTATTAAATACATTATTACAAATAAAACTTTTACTTTTTAAATTTTATCTATTTATTTAGTTATAATTAACTATATGTATTAATCATTAATATCACATAATTAACCAGTCTATTTTAAAATAAATTGTTAATTTAATTATTAACTTAATTATTGATTTAATTATTGACTTAATTATTAACTTAATTATTGATCTGATTATTAATTAAATTATTAATGTAATTATTAATTTTTTTTTTGATTATATATAATTAAAACATTTCAAAAGTTATAAAAGAGCATTTAAATTTAAATTATACTCAATTAATACAATAATATTAATTTTTTTATTTTTTTTTATGTAAAACATAGAATTATATTAGTATGTTATCTTTATTGACAATATAAACCATTTTTATATTTTTAAATTCTCTTATTATCTTTTGAAAAGAATAATAACTGAGATATTTATGAAACTGATTTTGCATATTAAATTTTTACTAATTTAATTCACTTATTAAAAGTGAATTATCTTTTTAATATTTTTATTGTCATATAATATTATTCTTTTTGCTATTTGTTAATTTAATCATAACATAAAAATAATACTTTCTGTGAAGTGTTAAATTCTTAAATTATTTATTATTGTATAAATAATTATTCTTTTCTAGCAATAAAAACACAAAATTACTTTATAGCACACAATTAAAATAATTTAGCCTATATTGAACTTTACTTTTTTCATTTTGTCTTATTTGTTTCTCAATTAAAAACAATTTAGTCGAGAATTCTAAGATTTCTGGAATTGGTTTTTAATTGAACTTCAGTCAAAACTTACTTGACATAAATTGTTTATTTTTTTAATTAAACATATTTTAATAAAGATTTGAAACTCAAGACAATTATATCAATTAATTATTATTCTCAGTTATCTTTAGTTAATTTCTTCTTGAATTTAAATCTTAAATCAACAAATTAAAACTTTCTTAAAAACTGAGAATGAAAAAAGCTATTAAACAACACCTGTTTTTGAACTTTTTTTAAGTAATTCGAGCTTTTTATCCCAAATATCTACTTTAGTTATGGCACAAAGTAGAACAAATATTTTATTAACCCTTTAAAACATTCAAACTATATTAAGTTAAAAAAACATAAGTTCTTTATCTTTGTTTAGAGAAGACTTTGTTACCAATAAAATTTAGTCCATAATTAACATGAAATTATCCTTATAATTTCTATTCTTAAATAGCATATATTATTATTATTTCAATTATTACTTGTTAGTTAATTGAATTATCAAATATCACTATTCAATTAATAACTTGATTTGTACAAACACAAATGCAATAATTAGATTATGCAATACCCCGAACTTTATAACATTCGAAAATTTGCTGAAATTTGTAGAATTTTTAAATTAATTCAATAGTTCACTGAAATAATTCATAGTTTATAGAAACAATTTGTAATTTACTAAAATATATCTTTAGTTTATTTAAATGATAGCAAAGAGAAAAGTGCAAGTTCAAAGACTAGTACTATAACAAATTGTATAAAAAAAAGAGCTTCTTACTTTGAAAAAATGTATCTTATCTCAAAATAACAATCTTACCTTAGAATTATCTTTCTTAGAACAAGTTTTTTAGTACAAATTAATAAAACATTAAATACTTCAAAAACATAATTTATTTTTAATTAGTTACGAATTGAAATTCCCTAAATTCCAACTAACATTTTGAAATTGATTAACTATTAGTTTTAATAATCTGTTAGTGACTCGAGACCTGAACAGAAAACAATTCTTTTAATGAAATTTCTTTTCTTTTACATTTCTTTTATTTTTATTTTTTTGTTTATTATAATTATTAAGATAGCCTACAGACAAAATTTTTGTAAAAGAGTTAACTTTTACAGCAAAGTAATTACACATTTTAGTGAGCTTTTAAACAAGCATTTCTTGGAAAAAAGTTGACTTTCATTGTAAAATAACTATACAAATAACTGGCACAGAATTAACCATTCTACTTATAAGTTCAGCAGTTCAAATTATAGGAAATAATTTGAAGATAAATTCAGTTATTAAAGGTTTATTAGCTTCCAATAATTAAGAATTCATAGCAAACAACATTAACAGCATTCAGAAAAAGAGACCCAAAACTTTTGATAACATTTGGTGCTCTCCCATAAAAATAACACAGCAACAATTAAATCAAAGTGGTAACTGCATTAGACATAACAACTCTAAAGTGCTATTAGTCAATTTATACTTACTGTAAACAACAATTTGAAATCCAAAACGAAATCACAGCCTTTAAGAAAACACTTTTTCAATACATCAAAAACCAAATTAACAATTATCTCTTTGGAAATTATAACATCACAGAAATCAAGCAAAATCTTCTTGAAAACCTCATTCATTACTCAAATGGAAATTCAAAAAACATTAATGCTAACAATTGTGTTATTTACTTTAAAGAACTTAATTACAACATTATCAAATTTTGTAAAAGAAATACTCTGTTAACTCATTTTTAAACCATTTTTACTGTTGTAAAAAGCTTTTTGGTAAACAGTATTGAATTAAAATACTTAGACAGCATATAATTTAAGTAAAAGAAAATTTAAAATTTAAAATTTAATAACTTTTAAGTTTTTAATAGTTAAAAAATTAACAAAAAAAAATTTATCATCTTTTTTATATTATTGTTATTATTATTACAAATCAAAGTAATACACTAATAAATAACCAAAGGAATTGTAATTATATAACAATAAAAATAATTAAAAAGTTTTATAAACAAAAAAAAAGTAAATTATTCAATTAATATAAAATCACAATTGGTAATATTTTTAAAAAATAACATAGCTGCTATAATTTTAAGTTCCAATTGATGTTTTTAGAATTTAATAACAAATATATTAATTGTTTATTTAATAATTTTTTATTAAAGCTAATAATAATACAATTTCAAAAAAAAAGAAAAAAATTATGATATTTTGTATTAAAATATTCAAATCAAAAAAGAAATAGGTATAAGAATAATAAGAATAAGAATAATAATCAATATAAGTTGAATTTTTTCCAAGTTTAAAAATTAATATCAATTGAAAATAAGGTTTCATAAATGTTTTTATTTCATTATTATTATTATTATTAAAATAGTATTTAAGTTTACTTTATAAAAAGCTATAATTTTTTTAAAAAGTCTATTATATTGGGATTTTCTTTATAAAAAAAAGGTACATAATGACTTTGACTTTATAAAGAATACAATGTTGATATTAGAGATAATATATTCATTTATTCTATTCCTAGCAGGTTAAAATGAATATATTGTTTAAACCAAGTAAAATACCTTGGCTACTTTACAAATGTCTATGAGATGGTTAAAGAAAGGAAAAATCTATATTTTAACTATTAATTGTGAATGTTCAAGAAAACCAGGGCCATTTTTATGGATGAGTACGAAAAAAATTAGTTATAGTAAATTCATCCTGACGAGGTACAATTATTCTGGAATCTTTAGCCAAAGGAGTTTCTCGGGAAATAGAGAAAGTTGTTTCCTCCCTTGTGTTTGATGTTGAATTAATACTGTTAATGTTATTTGATGTATTTGCTATATCTTGAATTCTTGCGATGTTTCCATTAAGAGAAATCAGATTTTGCTTGAGACAAACAGATGCTTGATTTCGTTTTACATTCATATTCGATTGGTTGATAAAGATTGAAAATCGTAGTGATAATTAATTTCTGGAGATTTTTAATATTGATTTTGAAAAATTTATGGGTAAACTTTATAAAGTTGAATAAAGAATATTTTTTGTAAAGAAAAATATTAAATTCTTTGGAAAAAAAAATTTTTTCATTAATATTATTAAACCTCAAAAATGATAAGAGGGAATGTTCAATTTTGAGAGAGACTTTATTTCAGTATAAATTTTTAAAAAAATTAAAATTTTTAAAAAATGTCCTTGAGGGATACGGAGGTTTAATAAACCTTTTTGTTTCAGCTTTATTAATTAAAAAAATTAGAAATGGAAATCATTTATAATTAATTATAATTTACTATTAGCTAATGAAAATATTTTGGCTATAATGAAATTTAATGTCGCACATACAACATCTGAAAATCTGAACAATTAAATAATAGAAATTTTTAAAGTTACTTTATTATTTTGACATCAGGTATAGTGGAACATTTTTTAGTAGTCTTCTTTGAGTTTAGATTAGAAAAAAGTTCATTTGAATCACATAAGAAGACAATTAAATTAATTTTATTTTTGACTCTTTAAAATAAAAGATATCAAAGTTTTTATTATGAAAATAATAATAATAATCAAATAACAAAAAAAAAAGATTTAAGCTTATAATATTTTCTTTTACAAGGCAAAAGCGGTTTCTCAATGAAAAATCGAAATCAACTATATTCCGAATTCCCGATACAGATAAGTTTCTAGAACCTCAATCTAAAATTTAAGATGAGATATATAATGAAAAGTAAATGAGCTAACCATGTCCTTCGAAAAAAGAAGCGAAAAAAATTCTAGTCTGATTGATTGAGGGAGGTCAAAATTGAATATTTTAAATAAAAGATTTATAAATAAAAAAATTGTACAGTTTCTAAGATATAATTATCTCCAAATAAATTAATAAAAACAAAATAAAAGAAACGAAAATAATTTCCTCATTTCCAAACTAGATTTTTCACATGGTCAAAAAGATTTTCTAGTAATATTAAATCACAATTTATTTTGAAATGAAAAATGTTGAATTAAATTGTGTCATTGAAAGAATTATGAATCGAATCAAATAGAATGGAATCGAATCGAATCTTTTAGGTCATGACTACCCTTATTACCGGTTGCAAAAGAAATAGCAGGTAGGTATCTCAGAAAAGAAGAAGGTTTGTGAACTTTTTTTTAACAAATTTTTTGGCTTGATTCAAAAATTTAGGCAAAGATTAAAAGAGCGATCAACTTTTTTCATCTTAAAGGAAAATTTTCATAAAAAAATATAGAAATTATATCAGAAACCCTTTTACAGACTTAATTACCTCTGAGTCACATAGAGTTCTTGCAAGGAATTTTATTATTCTTACTATCTTTTATTGACGGATCAGGAATTCAACGATATCAGCTAAACTTTATTTATGAAAATATTGAATGTTAAATAATCAAATTAATTTTTACTACAGTAGTAACTTTATAAGTGCACACTCTTGGGATCACTATTATATTAATGCGTTTTAGAGAAAGTATCCATTTAAAGAATATCCAATAATAAAATAGATATTGTTTCACAGTAAATGTAAAACTGTGCACTTTTTACACCTGACCAGCCACCAAGCTAATCAAAACAATCTAAACTAGATTTAATGCTATATATCATCATTATCTAACAAACAATCAGAAACTTCTAATTGATCATTATTATAAAATCATCATTTATAGAGAGTATTTTAGTATACTTGGGAACTCAGAATCATTTGCACATACAGAATATATATAGGTTGTACACTTAAAGGATGTAACCCTGTATATTAATTTTTTTTATACAGTTTTCTTAAAAGTTAGATATTATTTTCCAAATTATAAAATGCAAGGAACAAACATCCCCATCTAAACTTTGTCAATCACGGTAAAAGACTTATCGAGCAATTTTATATGTTGAGCCGTTGATTATTGATGAAAATGTTTTAATGAGTGTAAATTATTTTTCTAACGATAACTATCTGTCTAGGTCATTTATTACTAAATAATATATTGTTCTTTCCATAAGATCTTAACTTCTCTCAAAGAATTTTCTTATTTTTCTAATAATTATACTTTTTTCGGTTCTATTTTAAAGTTTCACTTTTCTGTAGAAAAGCCGAAACTTCTATGAATCTAAGAATTTCGGTTTCTGAAAATATTTGAACTATCTTAATTTTAAGCACATATTCCCATACAATAAAATTATGTTATAATACTGACATTTTGACCTTTATTTAAAATAATTTGATAATCAATATTTCGAATATGAGAAGCTAAATCTTAAAGATATTAGATCAATAAAAGTTTACAAATGTTTAAAATAAATTTCTGATTTTCACATGAATTTTGTTCACTTTCTCCATAATACTCTATATATAATATCTCAAAAAGAAGACTCTAACTTTTATCATCAAAGTTAAATAAAGAGTAAATCACAACATTACTAATCAGTTTTAATTGATAACTTTACTTGAAAAAAAATGCTTTTGAATCCTATTAAATGATAGAATTAATGAGGGAAAGTCTATTGGTATAATATGATTTATTTTTATTAGATTTTCATAAAGAATAATTTTCTGCTATCATTTTGTTATGGAAACTAATCGCACATAATATTACAAATGAGAAATGACTTGCTTTTTATGTCAGATCAATCGGTTATTTCATCTCAAAAGTAAACTGAATATAGGAAATTTGAAAATTGTTATGTTTATTTCGTTTTTTGAAAAAAAAAATGGCCTTGTCAGATTGAGATTATTAAAAAAAAAAAAAAATCTTTTTTGATTGTTTTGATTAATCCTATGAATTAAACATCTTATGCTTCATATGGCAATCTGGCTTAGCAATGACTATTTAAAAATTTGATAAATATACTTATAATTAATTTTACTGTTTTAATAATATTAATAAGCCAGTTTTTATGGAAAAAATTGAAATATAAAGAGAGTTAATACAACTTTGAATAAGCTCATATTTCATGTTGAGCACAGAATTTTCGAGTTCAGAAATACAATAAAAATTGAAACAAATATTAGACTCCAGCTGCGTTTAAACTATTCTTAAAATCTCACATGTATAAATTGGATTATAATAAAATTTTTTTGAATATCTTTATCTTGATGATTTCTATTTTCATTAATCTCAACACACAAAATAAAAAACAAATCATGATAACTAATACTTAAATAACTTTGTTTTTAATATCAGTTTTTCTTAATAGAATTATTATTATTTTTAATAAAATAAATAAAACAATTTATATTCAATTATGTCATGATTAAAAGTTTTATTTACATAATGTCTTGTTAAAATATATATATAATCTCTCCATTTATAAACAGTTTTTCACTTTTTCGAAGATTATAAATTAAATAAAAATATTATTACTTATCAGTAAATATTTAAACAATTATTGTTAAAATTAATAATTTTTTATTTAAGGTTAATGAAATTATTATTATATTCGTCAAAATTTAATTTTAAATACTTTTTATTATTAAGCTTTTGTTAAAAATTATCATTTTATTAAATTAAAATTAAAGATTTTGTTCTATTATAATTCATTTTTTTTATATATAACATTTATTTTTCACTATTTTAATCATGTATTAGTTAATAACACTATATATTTAGCTATTTTATTTTTAAAATTAATCATTAAATTAATTATTAATTTGATTGTTAAATAAATTATTAACTTTGTTTATTTGTTTTTTTATTAGTTATATAAACAAAACTTTATAAAACTATAGAAAAAATATCTGATTATCTAAATATTAACGACTTAATTTATATTTATTATATAAGTAAATATACATTCTTGTTAAAAAAAAATTTTATATCATAAATTAGTGTAAGCAAAAAATAAATAAATTAAAACTATTATTTTATAATCAAAATCAGCAATAATTAACAAATTGACAAGAATCACATAATTAACATAGAAGTATAATCATCAAGTATTAATAATAGCTTTACATTACCAATAAAATTTCAAATACAAAAGTAACACAACCATAATTTTTTGCCAGTTCATTAAATAATTATAATACTGAGGCAACATTATTATAATATTATGTCAAGTTACATAATTAATTAATAAACTAAATAATAAATAAATGTCATGTAAAATAGATATAAATACAAATTAATTTAAAAAAACAGTATTGTAAAAAAATGATTTTTTTTATTTTGTGATTGTTTATTTTATTTTTTATTTTTTTAATTATAAATTGTATAATTTTACAAAAAATCAAAATAAAATTGTCAATATTAAAATTGTGTTGTAGACTTTTATATTTATTTCAAGTTTTTGTTTTTGTTTTTTAAAGAGCTATTATTTTTTTTTATTTAAATTCAAAATCTAAATAAATAAATAATTAATGAATTAACTGTTAATTTTATTTTATTTTTGAAATTTCTTCATTTAATTTGCTTTTTTGTTAGTTTTATTAATACATAATTATTATTTTTTAAAATTTTATTTTAATTATATAATATTTTTTACAAAATATTTTATTTATTATGTCTTAACTAAATGTAATTTACCAAATTTCTAAATTTTTTCTATTTTTAAAAAGTTAAATCATAAAATTAATTCATCTATTTTCTACATGTGAATTATTATTTAAATTAAATCAATAAATACTTATTTATTTTTAATCTTTCAATGAATTCTGCTAATGAATGATAGTTTCATTCAAGGTGCCTTTTTCTCAATATTAAAACTACTGTATATATACATATTTGTAGTTCTATGAAATAACATATTTTAATACTCTATTTTTGATATTTTCAAATAGTGTGTGTTGTTATTATAATACGGTGTTTGCTGCTATTATAATATGGTATTTGCTGCAATCGCAAAATGGTGCTTGCTGCCAACACTATTTGGTGATTGCTGCTATGTAGATTATTATCTTTTTAAGATTACTCTGCTATTTTATTATTGGATAATTTCGTATAATATTTATGCCTCTTGCTAATTTCTGAACCGTAACAATGCCAACTGTAATAAAAAAGCCATTTACATATCGAAATTTTGAACTTTCTATAAAATTTTGTGAATTGCCTTTAAATAATAGAAATAATATTGCAGCAATTTAAATATCTTGGAATAGCTAATAAAATATTATTGCTAAAAGCTGTTATTAGTTCAGATTTAAATGTTTTAATAAACTATTAAATTTGCTTACAGGTCTAATAACTTTTTTTTGTTTTTTAGAAATAATTGATGGGCAGCTATCAAAATGATTTAATAATTCAAAAAATCAAAAAATTGTGTTCAATAAAAAGTTATAACAAAATATTAATTAATGCAATTGTTTTTTTTTTAATTTCTTTCAAAATAAACTTAAATAAAAAAATGAACATAATAAACAATGTAAGTTTTTAGTTGAAAATTTGTTAAAACTTGAAATTGTTTATTGAATTATTGTTTGACTAAGTACCAAATCAAGCTAAAAAGAGGAAAATATTTTTTAATTTATGGCAGAAAGATATATTAGTTTATACAATAAATAAAAATGTGACTTTTGAAAACTTTACAAAAACATTTCTTTTATGTGAAAATCAAAGTAACAAGAAAATAAATGACAAGAATTAAAAGAAATATAAGTTTAACCAAGTAAATTTTAACAAAAAGTTAATTAAATATGTAAGAAATTCAAAAAAAAATTAAAATTATAATATATATTTTAAGCACAAGATATTAATATAAACATTAAATTCAACTTTTTAAAAATCCCAAAATATATATTAAAAAATATTATTTTTAAATCAACAAAATGTTAAAAAATTATTTATAAATAGGATGTGAAATCACAATTATTTGTTAAAACATAAATATAAAAATTTTTAATATTATAAATACAAACAGTCAAATATAACGAATTAAAAAAATATTTATTTTGTTTTAAATATCATTTAGAATATTAAAAATGTGATTTTTTATATAAATAACTTATTTTTTTTAAAATTCAATACTTATTATTTGATTATATAAGATATAGTCTTGCCAGTCTTACAAAGAAAGTGGATGAGCTGGCTAGAAAATTGGATACACTTGGACCAACAGTTTCTCAGTCTAGCCCTAAATATTAGCTGTTGGTAATCTCTTTATTACAGAATCAAGAAGTAAATACAGTAATAAGTAAGAGTTTGAATATAACCACTAGTGATGAAACTGTTGTAGAAGTAGTAGATATTGGTCTTTTAATTGTTTTGAGACTAAAAAAAACTTTGAACAATTTGTCAAACATAGTTATGGGTCTAATAACCAAAATAGACAATGCTAGCTTGGATGTAAAAGATTCTTTTTCTTAATGATAGATCTGGTTTAAAAATTTGCTATGTGCAATATTCAAGATATTAATGTTTCTGCAAAACAAAAAGACATTATTTATTGGCATAGAGAATCAAGTAATATAGTTTTTTTTGTTACTGAGATAAAATTAAGGTCTAATATTAGACATTGGATTATAAATAAGTTTAATGAGATTCAGGTTTTTATTTCTGGTCTGGATGTTGGTTTTCTTAGTGCTAGAGTTGTCATAATTATGAACAATTCTTTGGCTTGACATGTTTTAAAGATAAATGAGATTCTAAGTCATTTAATTTTTATATATTTTTTGTTTAGAAACAAGCTTTTGGTTACAATTTTGAACCTGTATACTAGTATATCTATTGATGCGTATTTTGGCCAAGCTTTTGATATTAATTCTATGATCTTTAAAGCAGTCAATTCTAGTTTTTTTATGGTTTTAGGTGGTAATTTTAATAAGAATAAATTCAAAAAGAGTGCAAGTTTTAGGTTTTGTTTGGATCTAAATTTTGTTAATGCTTTTAATAAACATTTATTGGCCAAAACTACTACTTAAAACAATTTTAAAGACATTGAAAAGATGCTAGATTTTATTTTTGTAAGTAGGAACTTGGTATTAATAATTATATATTATAAAATAGATTGTGTGTCTGAGTTTTTTAATATAGATTATAAGACAGTTTCAGTTTTAATTGGTTTAAATAGACTCCTAAACATTCATTTTAGTAATACTTATAAACAGACCAATTGGAACTGGTAAAGGTTCAGATTGAAAAATGCTGACAAAACCCAATAATTATGTTTTAGAAAACAATTTTCTACTAAGCTGTTAGTAAAATCAGACATGTTTATAGATGTGGAAGACAACAATAACTTGGATATGATGTGGATAGTACTGAAAAATGTTATAATACAAGTTGCTAAAATAGTATTTTTTAAACATTGGTATAATATATATAATTATTCAAAAAACAAATATTCTTCGAAATTCTTTAAGTTGGAATTGTTCATTGCAAAAATTGTGAAAGTTTGAAATTCTAGAGACTTTTTGAATTTTGACTGCCTTGTTGGGATTTGGTTGGCTATTAATAAAGTTGAGACATCTAAGGTTGTTAATATAATTTTAGATAGTGTAAATTTAATGGGGTTGATTAAATATTTGTCAATAGTAAGGAAGAAGTATCAGAAATCTAAGTATTATAAGTCTAAAACATTTAAAAATACAGCTATTAGAAAGGCAATTGACCATTATATAGAAAATTTCTGTTTTAATAAGAAACAGATGATAAAAAGCATTTTAGACTGTCTATTTTACAAGATTGTTTTGGATTACTTAGTGGTGGAAAATAAATTGGTAATTGAGCCTAATAAAGTGAAACTTAAGGTAAATAAGATCATAAAAAAATGAATAAAGAAGTGATCAGTGCTTTTAAAGATGTTTAACTTTTGGATTTGTCAATATTTGCTTTTGAACTATGTTAATAATAGTGTTTTTTCTGGTATAATAAAAGAGATTAATATAGAAAAGTTGTCTTTTGTTGTTAATAATTTGCCAATTAATAAGGCTACTAAGTTGTTAGGAATACTTAATGAACTTTAAAAGCATTGTGATAAAGAGATATTAGTTCATTTTTTGAGACTATTAAATTTATGTTTATCTTTGAGTAGAGTTCCAATTTCTTGGAAGAGAGTGTGGGTTTTAATAATCCTAAAACTTTATGAATAAAATAGTGTTTTAACAAATACTAAATTTATTGTACTAATTAAAACGACCTGAAAAATTTTGTCTAAGATCTTTTTTAATTGGATTTTATTAGTATGTAGCAAATTTAAAGTTTTTTATGATGACAACTTTTTGGTATTAAAGGGTATTTTGACTTAGGCTCCTATTTTTATCATTGGATTGATAATAAAAGATGCTTTAAAGAAGAATAGAGAACTTTAGTTAATGCTATAGAATATGCACAAAGTTTATAATTCAGTAAGATGGCATCATTTGAGGACTAGTTTATATTATATTAAAATATACAGTTAGTTTATCAGTTTTTTTGGCAGTATTCATAAGAATTAGATTAACAGAGTTATGACAAATTTTGGACTCTTAGATAGGTATAAGATACATAATAATTTGGATTAAAATGAAGTTTTTTTCTATTCCTTTGGAGAATTTTTTATGATCCACTTTTATGCAAAGTAAAGAGGCATAAACATTTGTGCAAATACTGTATTAATACTAGGTTTGTAATAAAGATTAATAGGATTGAGACTATTGGGAGAAGGACTTCTTTTTTGGCTGCTAACATCTTTATTGATAAACAATATAAGTTGAAAATTGTCAAACTTCTATACAGTATATTCTGAATATTGTTAATAAGTTTTTTAATGTCAATAACATTTCAATTAATAATAATAAAACAGTGGCTATTCCTATTAATTGAGGTATTAGGATGATATTACTGTCAATTAATAAGTTGTCAATTTTGATTGCTAAAAAAAATGAGTTATACAAATACTTGGACATCTTTTTGTCCACTAAAAATTTTTTTAAGCCTAGTTTGGCTTATGTTTATATGAATATTAAGTTTTTTTCTAATGTGGTATTAAAAAAGACTATTATAAATAAACAATTTTTTTACTTGGTTTCAGCTGTTTTACAGCCTATAGTTGGCTATTAGATGCAATTTAGTTTTGTGTCATTAAATGTGTATCACAAATAGAATATGATAATCAGAAAAAGTTTTAAATTGAAGACTGGCTTACTATGTAACTTTTCCAGTAAGATTTTGCACTATTTATCTTTGTATAATTTGAAACTTTTTGAGCAAATACAGTCTGAAAAAAAGTTAGCTTTGTTGGTTTTTTTTTTCAATGTCTGTGGTATTTTTAGATGTTTATTTAAACATAGATTTTTAGATATACAGATTTTGGAGTAGTTTTCTTTGAATTTTTTACAGTTTTTTGTCAAGTTGCATATTAGTCTAGTTAATAATTTTTTGGCCAGAGTAGTGAAAATATTTTTGGAAAATAAGTTATTTTTGGCAAACAATTTGTCCAATGCTTTTTGTAGACCTGGTAGATTTCTAATGTCTAGTATCTTAGAACAACTCTTATTTTACAATTTTGTTTTTTCTTTGAAGCAGTTTGATGTGGCATTTGGTAACAGACTTTTGGACAAGAAAAAAAAAGTGATAGATTAGAAAACGTTTTGGCAGTGAAAAAATTTAGATCCAAAAAATCTTGTTTCTTATTGGTTTATACTGGTATTTAAGTTTATGTGCAAAAATGTTTCTTTGAGAGTTGACTTTGTTGTTTTCAAGTTATCTGAAATATGTAGTAGTCTACTAAAAATTTAATCAGATTATATCAAAATCTATACAGATAAGTTCTTAAAAGATATTAGTTTTGTTAATATAACATATAAAGCAGCTGCTTACTTTCTGGTAACAGACATGAGTATTGAAGTTGAAATAAAAGGACTTTTGTTTTCTATTTTAGCTAAGTTACAAGCTGTTGTCTTGATTTTAAAATGTATTTTATCTTTATGTGCTGTGGCTTTGTATTTGGACAGCCAATCTGCAATTGACACTTGTATGTTTAAGACTTTGTATATTATGCTTGACTTCTATAATTAATGTTAAATAAAAAGATTACATGTAGTCAATTTTATTAGAAATAAAAATATTTTGGTTAAGTAGATGAAAGTTACAAGACATTTAAAGATTTTGGGCAATATTAAAACTGATGCATTGGCTGATAAAGCCATTTTTTTTTTTATTTGCTGAATAGAATTTAGGAATAATTTTTGGTGGCTGAAAATATGACTGTATCTGACAATGTTTATTACTTTGTTTATAATCTGTATTGGTTAATTTGTCATGCTTATTAAGAAGCTGGTTTTGGTTATAATATAGTTTTAAGTGTTTTAATTAAAAAGATAAATTGGGCCACTATGACAAAGGTTTAACATTCTGATTCACATATGTTCTCTGAGTCTGCTAATAAGGTTTTAGCTAATTTACATATTTATTTGATAAAAGTGGTTTATAAACAATTGCCAGTAGCAGTTAGGAAAAGATTGTATAATAAGGATTATCCTGAGGTACTGTATAGTAAAGTAGAGTTGTTCGACTACATTTTTATCTGTACTAGTAATGTAAGTCTCTGTAAAGATACTTTGGCTGAGACTGCCAAAAGATAAGTATTATTGGCTGGTTCTTTTTGCTCACCTACTTTTGCTATTTTGCATTTACTATTAATGTGTTTTTTAGACATGTGTTTATATATTGCAATTTGCAAAAGTTTTGTGTTAAGAAATTGGTGTGCTGAGACTGCTTTGATTTTTGATAAAATGGGGAGGGCTGCTTCAACTTTTGTTGAGTTTATTAAGTTTATGATAGAACTGCATTATATTAAGATGTGGCTTGTTTGGTTTAAACACAAAGTCGATATAGAGAAGACTAGATTAGTCAGAGATAATAATTTGGTTTTGGGTTTGTCTTACTGTTTAGTGTTTAAGTTATCAGATGAATTAGTTTGTGGTATTATAAAATCATTTGCTGTTAGCTTTGATAGAAGGAAAATTTGTTATTTCTTTTCTGGTTTGAGAGATAACACATTTATTAATATAGACATATAGTATTGCTTTGTCTGGCCTAAGTGACTGGCCATATATAGTAAAAACATGAGCTACATTTAGTTTGAACCATTTAGTTTGGGTCTATATACTAGATAGCAGTTGGGTTTTACTAGTAAAATCTCATAAAAAAAAAATTTATAAAATATTTATTTAATAATTTAATATTTAAAATTTTAAGCAATATATTTTTATTAATTAAGAAAACCTTATTATTATTAATATTAATTAATACATTCGGAATATGGTTAAATATGACTTAAAAAAGCTTAATTAATTTTACTTTTTTGATTAAAATCAAATCAATTTTTTTACTATTAACATTAATAATAATAAAACTTAACAACATTATGTTTTAAGCATAAAAAATGTATAAATTACTTAATTATATATATACAATAAAGGAAATCAATATATTGAACAAAAATGATTATGAAAAAGTTTAAATAAATAAAACAAAATATTATTAAAATAATTGATACATATTTTTTGACAGTTAAACCAATTATTATTAAAAAAATTTTATAATATATATATATATAATTTTTTATTTTATTTTTAAAAAAATATTTTTATAAATTTCTTAAATTATTTTAATTGGTTTATTATGTAAATTTGAAAATAAATTAAAACTTATGTGTTAATTATTACAAAACTTGTTCAAATATTGTCATTAATAAAAATAATTCAAGATCAATTACATTTTAAAGTTTGGTAAAAAAAAAAAATAAAAGATAAAAAATTAAACTTTTTATGAATTAACACATAAAAGAAGGTTTAGAACAGAATAATAAAATTAAAAATTTAGATAATAGCAATTAAAGGAGTTCAAGGTTTTTTACTTATTTCAAATTAGCTTGAATTATAGTTGTTTTCTTAAAAGTTTCAATTATTTCGAGAATATGAAAAATCAAAAAATTCCAACAATTTTCATTTAATTCAATAAAAACAGTTCACTTATGACAAAAACATAACACTTTTGACAATTTTTACTTTAAAATATAGCAATCAAAACAGTCTTAACAATTTCATTTACTTTTAGCAATTTCTACTTATTCGAAATAGTGATGGCAATCAATAGTTTTTATTGAACTAACAAGAATATAATAAAAACAGAAAAATATTATCTACAATTTTTTAAGGTTTAATTTTATGATTATTTTCTGTAAGTATTATCAAATTTTTACAAGGTATTCTTAAAGACTTGTAAATAATAAAAATATTATTATTCAAAAAGAATACTTTTAAATTATTATATAATTTGAAACTAACGATTAAAAATTAAATTTTTTTGACTGGATATGATTTTCTTAAGGAACTTTTTGTTTTTTGTTGAAATAAAAGCATGAAATTATTTTTGAATTAACTGGTTAACCAATGAATAAATCATAATACCTATTCATTACTTTTCTTAATTTTATGAACTTTACCATAATTAGACTCATTTATTGCAAAATCAAGAAGAAAACTAAATTATTTTAAAATGCACCCAACAAATCCAAATATTGATTATTTTCTTGAACAAGATAGGAATAAGAAAACTACTTAATAAAAATTAGGTAAGTATAGAATTGTAAATTTTTCTATTTTGCTTTGTTTCCATTTTATCTGGAATATCTTTGGATGAACATTTGATAACATATTAGAAAACTCTATAGCAAGATCATCATTAACTGTATGCCAAAAGTAACTTTTCTCTATGATGTGGATTATTTTTGCAATCCTATGAATTGACATAATTAGTACACGATATATTTTCATCTAAAAGGGATAGGTTGCACAGGATATCTTATCTGACTAAACAAAAAGACATAACAAAGAATCAAGATAATCTGTTAAAGGAAAAATAAATTCACAAAATAAACCTAGAAAGGATCGTGGATTTATTTTAGGGCAATTTAAAAAACCGGCTATCTATAATTATGAAAGGAAAAAATAATTTGGTGAAACAGAATAATAGATAGGATAGATCTTTGTTTGTGCTGATGCAATACGACAACATTTTTGGTGTGGGCATCTTTTGTTATTCGATAACATTTTCTTTTACTCCCAAATTATGTTTAAACATGATCGGTTAAGATATATTCTGAAAAGAGTTCCCAAAAAATTTTTCTTATATTCCATTTTTGCACATTACGAGCAGCAGGTGAATCTAATTCCCTTGCTTTTATTTCTGAACCTTCTAATCAAATGTGAGAAGATAATGTTCAACGAATTAAAGAAAGTGAGAAAATTTCCCATTCAAATTAGGATTCTTTAATAATTTT
This sequence comes from Geosiphon pyriformis, assembly GCA_016748015.1. Taxonomy (NCBI): domain Eukaryota; kingdom Fungi; phylum Glomeromycota; class Glomeromycetes; order Archaeosporales; family Geosiphonaceae; genus Geosiphon; species Geosiphon pyriformis. Next base: position 40,266 of record JAAOMT010000302.1, on the reverse strand, counting down.
CATATAATTTTTGAAGCACAATAATTTTTCTTGTATCCTAAGCATTAAGTATCTCAATGTTATCGATGAAAAATTTTGATCAAGCTTAGAGCATCATAAAATTTTGTCAATTTAATTTAATTTAATCGTTTCAATCTTAAAACATGAGTTTTTTGAGTCATAATTTTTATTTTGTTATCAGAAATTTTTGACTTGAATAATAATACTATTATAAATTACATTTTTTTAATTGAAATTTTAACCACTTTGAAGGTCTATTCACGGCTAAAGTTTGTGAATTTTTTTATAACAGATCTTTCCGTAATTTTTTCCTATAGATTCATCATCATCATCATCATCATCATAAACTACCTTGATTTTACTAATTTTATAATAAATGTGTTATAGCATCGGCCATAGAATCCCAAAAACCGCCAGTATTATCTTTTTTCTTTTCAATGAATAAAGATTTATCTAATTCAAGATTGTGAACGATTCCTTCATTTTGCCCATTATCAAAGTCGGCATCTACAAATTCATCATTACTATCACTTTGTTCGAATTCAATATCGGAAAATTCTTCTCGGTCAGAGAAACTATCAACTTGGGAAATTTCAATTTCTGGATGAAGTGGATCATTGAAAGAAAGACAACTAATAAAGCTTGCATCATCAGGGAATAAATCAAGCTCCTGAACTGACGATCGTATCGGGTCATCTTTAAATTCGTAATATTGAATGTCATCCGTCAATTCGAGGTGTAGTTTTGGGACATTCAAATTATGATCGAAAGATAGCTCTGAATTTTGGGTAATTTCAGGATCCTTTTTTACAAGAGAATCGTCATTCATAATATATTCACGAAAAGCAGTTGATGTTTCAGTGGGTAAAGCGATATCGGAAACAGTGACAGCAGCAGTAGCTAATAAATCCATAAAGGGAGCTGAAGAGGACCTGCGCTTTCCAGTACCGGTATTAAAATTACCTTTTGGATGCAAAAGTGATTGATCGTGTATCCCCTTATCATTTCCTTTATCACTAACTTGTGAAAAGAAGGCATCTTGTTTTATTTTCAAACAATCTTCTCCACATACTTTTGTACGTTGTCCACTTTTTAGTAAAGCTTGTGGTAGTTTTTTACAAATCTCACACGAGGGTAAACAATCTTTTGTCACGGCATTTTGGTAACAATTTGGTGAACAAAATTCGCTTGGTGCACCCGTATAAGGATCAAGATAAACAGGTTCTTCGTTACAGACGCAACAGAAACTTAAGAAAGAAATTTGACTAATATTTGTATCTTGAAATGACATTTTCAATATTTTCGTGATTTTTTGAAAATTTTAGTTTTGTAATGAGGAGAAATTTTTCAGAGAATTCATTAAATTTATACTATACATTTTATATCACTTTTTGCATAGTCGACTTTATCGAATAGAATAATCTAACCTGAATGGTCACTTTATTTACTACTAGTCTTGTGCTTGTTTATTTATGCTGTTCGGCCACGGAATTCCAACTATAATACTTTCGGTCAATGCAGATATGAACTCATGGGTCGTCTGGTTTCAATATCCTGTTTCCATCTTGTCTATTAATATATCCAATGATGAATTCCATCATCATAAAATAAAAAGGATAAGATGAGCGACTTGGATGATTGCAACTTTTATTTTCGCTATTCATAATTAAATCAAATTGCAAGAAATTTCGTATAGCCAATTTTAATAATAAATAAAACAAGGTCTAAAAATTTTCCGTTTATTTTTGACCCTGCCAAACCTTAACCAATTTAACAAATACACCAAGGCTGATGATTCATTTTTTATTTCTTATCATTTTTATCATATCTGATCACATCCTGTAACATGTGACGCAAAAACTTTTTCCCGCACGCCCACAAACTCACTGATGTGATCATGATGAAATCATCAGTTTTAAATAATTAACAAAATTCAACTTGGTTTGATGCGTTAATAAAAATTTATGATAAAATTGTTTCTGTTTATTGAATCGGAATAAATTTTAGAATATTTAGACACTAGTAATTTAAGAACTTACATATTAATGAATTCTTTTAATTTATCATACAAATAATAAATTTTAAAAATTTTAATTATGAATACTAGTTTATATTTTAGGACTTAATTTTATGTTTTTAGCATAAATTAAAATCAGTTTTATCATTTAATTTTAGATTATTCAAGACATTGTAAAATCTATTTTGTATATTTGTTCATCTTTGGACATTTTTAGTTTGTCCAAAGAAATTTCTAATTTCTAATTTTTAATTAGAGAATAATATAAAATAGTTTATATTTACAAAATTAATGGTAAAAATAGTAGATTTATTTAAATTTTAACCAAATATATCTGTTATAATGTTAGGATAAATTTGGTGAAATTTTTACTAAATCAGAATCATTAAATTAAAAAAAAAACAGGGCATCTGTAACAGAAAAGATTAGTTTTTATCTATTTTTTAGATTTTTGAAATTTTATATTGAGAAATGTGAATCTTTTGGTCTAAACATAATACGCTTGGCTAGACAGAATCATCTTACAATGAAATAAATTCGAATTATTATTATTATTATTATTATTATTTGCAATATTCTTCAGAATTGTGAAAAAAATCTTGATAGGTAAAAGATCTGAGCTTACAGGATCAAAGCTTACAAGATTACAAGAGTTTCCAATCTGCAAATTCAACACTGTGGAAAACCATTACTTAAAATCAACAAAGTTCTCCACTAAGGATTTAGTTAATGAAATAAGTATTTTCTATAACTTAACAATATGATGTTAACATTAATCCTTTTCTCTTAATTGGTTATAATTAATGTGAATCCAAAATATATTAATTAAGAAAATAAACAATGCAAAGAAAAAACATTTCAAACTGAGAATATACTATAAGCAAGTATGCAAATTGAAGTCAAAATTCGGAAAATTCACTACATGAAAGAGATAAATGATTGGTTTGTGTAGTTTGCATTTTATAATATAGAGAAATTAATTGAAGTTTCTTCTTGCACTTGAAAAATAAATAAAAAAAGACAATAAGTATTCAGAAAGTACATACTTGAGTATAATCTTGAAAAATTGATTCAATTGAGTTAGATATAATCTGAGACTATTAACTATTTTTTGTGCACAAAAAGAACAAACTGAATAACTTTAATATATTGTTACAAATTACGTAAAAGTATTTTTTACTAGTATAATATCTTTTTAAGTAAGTGAAAATAGCAATCTTTTTCGTTAAAATGCATTTTATTTTATTAATTCATTGATTTTCTGTCTTTAATTTTGCTTATAGTTATATTTTTAATCTATTTGCTATGTTTATTTTACCAATTTGATCAAAACTTTTATTTTAATTATAAAGTAGTTTTGTTGTAAACTGTTTTAAAATCAAAAAAACTAAAAATTATTATACTCTAGCTTTTTTTGAAGCATTTTTTAACAAAATATGTTATTTTATCTTGTATATAACTTTTTGTTAATATTATGTAGAATTAAATTTTTATGTAGTATAATATAGATAACTTTAAAACAAGCACAAATTAATAACAATATTTATAATAATTAAAAGCTTTAATTTTAAAAAAATCTGAACTTAATTTTAACTAGAATAATTATTAATAGCTTAAAATACAATTGAACAGATGTATGTAATGTTTTTTTAATGTACATATTATTTATTGCATATACTAACTAGTATTTTTCAAAATCTGAATACTTTTAAAAATAATCTAAATTTTATTGTAAAAAACTACAATAAAAAAATACTTAATATTAATAAAATTTGTTAAACAACATAATAAGTTGTATTGTTACATAGTATTATTTTTTTATACTTCTAAAAATAAAATAACAATCATAATATTACTTTAACAAAAAATACACTAAACAAAAAAATTATTTATTATGGCTATTTGGTTCATGTACATTCTGGTAAGAAAAAAATTGGAAAAATATGAATCTACTAAGATTGCGTTTGATTTAACCATTTTTGGTAAGTTTTGTGACGGTAAAAATGGAAACAGAATATTAGGTAGGTGGCTGAGCTCTAAAAACATTTTGTCACGTATTAACTAATAGTTTTTTTTAAAACTTGTCTTTGAAATGCTGACTTCAAAGCAAGAAACGCAATGGCAAGTCGAATTACATTTTTGGAAGCAAGAAATATGAAAGGTGAAAGAAATACAGAATAAAACAAATATACCCCTTTCTACAATCTATAATATCCTCAAAAAAAAGGAACAATAAAGCATGCGAGTGGTAATGGTCGGCCAGGAAAAATTATGGGAAATTCTTTGAAAGTATTAGGGCAGATTATTCGTAGAGATTCCTCAGTTTTGTCTAGATATTTAGCAATGAAGTTGGCTAAGAAGGGAATAAATGTTTTTTATGTTACTATTCAAAACCATTTATCCAACCTTAATTATAAAAAAAGTCTTCCTAAAGCAACTCCAATGCTGACCGAAGAGTATAAGCGAGAATGTGTAAAATGGGCCAAAAAACACTTGAACGACGATTGAAAAAGAACAGTTTTTACTGACGAAACATCTTTTCAACTTTTTCAAAACACAGTAAAATGTTGGCATAAAGGTACTCGACCAATTCGTCCTATGCTTAAAGATCGAACAAAAATTCTCGCATGGGGGGGTTTCTACGAAAAAGGAAAGACTAGTTTATTCTGTTTTGTTCAAATAATGAATGCTCAATTTTATATAGATATTCTTTGTAACCACTTACCTGAAATTAGAGCAATGCTGGGGGATAATTGGCAATTTCAACAAGATAATGACCCCAAGCATACTAGCAAGCTTGCCAAAGAGTTTATTGCTGAGAATACAACTGATTTGTTAGGGTGGCCATCTAATAGTCCCGACTTAAACCCAATAGAAAACTTTTGGGCTATTGTTAAAAAGAATGTAGAAAAAAGAATGCCTAAAAATCGTAGTGAATTAGAGAGATTTATGGAGGAAGAGTGGCAAGATATTCCTGAATCTACCTTAATTGGTTTAGTAGGATCAATGAGTGAAATGATAATTGAGACAAATGGTGAAAGAATTTCCTATTAATTTTTTTTAATAAAATTATATGGTATTTGACTTTCTAATAAAAGTTGTTTTATGTAGTTTGTTACATTAGTTAAGACATAGTAATTATTTTTATATTTCCAATTTTTTTCTTACCAGACTTTATTTGTGTAAACAATAAGCACAAACTGTTTTATGGCTTTGTAATTAGTGAAATTTTAAAATATAATTTAGCAAAACATGTTAATAATAGTTATTATTATTTATAAGTATTGAAAACCATTTTAAATATTTTTTGTTAAAATTGCTATTAAAATATATATTTTTTGTTTTTTCACATTAAACATTCAAGTATAAAGATTCATTGAATAAATTTTAAAAACATTATTACTTATATATTGTTATTTATATATTCTTATAATTATTATAAAAATATTAAAATATAAAAATATTAATAAATTTTTTACAGAGTATATTAAATGCACTTATTTTATTTGCTTAATTTTTAATTACATTTTTATTATAAAAAATTTAAAAAAAGCTATTTTGGTTATATAGAATATGTAAATGTAATTTAAATCTTTTTAAATTATTCAAATGATAAAAAAAACTAAGTTATAATTTAGAAAAAATAAAAATATGTAATTTGTAATTAACAAATTATTAAATTACCAAAATAAACAAGAATAACAAATTACCAAAATTACAGAATTAGTTGAAAAATATTGAAACAATTTAGAATATGTTAAATAATTGATTATTAATACTAAAAATAATATTATAATACTAATATATAAATTTGAATTTACCTAATTTATTTATTATTATTATAAAAGTTTAGTTATTAGCTTATTAAACTTAATTATTATTTTTATTATTAATACATAAACAAAAATTAATAACTAACACTTAATTTAATTTAAAATAATTATTTAAGTTAATAAATATTATTTTTAATTTTTATAATTTTTTGTAAATAAAGATAAATTACGACTAATTTAATATTCGATTATTACATAAATGTAATTAATTACAACTAATACAGTAATATCTTTACAATGTATATTCTTAGAGCCAAACATATTTATGCACTTAAGTAAAGTATGTATTTAAAAAATAGCCAATAATAAGACAGCTATTATTTTACAAATAATGTGAATAGTTACCAAGTCATAACACTATGATATCATTACTTATTGGTTATTATTATACAATCGTCATATGCATGTATTTATAAATAATATTTTAATATTCTTGGAACCCAGAATTATTTGCACATGCAAAATATAGAAGGTATACACTTAGCTCTAAGTTCCGGACTTAGAACCAGTATTATTGTTTAATGTTTATTTGTTATATTTGCAATTTTACTTTTATTTATAAAAGATAAATATTTTTTAAACTTTCAAAAACAATATAATATGTAATTTAATATATAATAAGTAATTTTAATTTTTGTATGTAAATTTATGTTTTTTTTTAACTAATTTTAAATTCATTACATAATGATTAATTAATAATCTTGATTAATAATTATTTATTTTTTTACCAAATAATAAGATTTTGATTATATTTTTATTAGTTGAAATTTAAAATAAAAATTGTTATAAAGTTATTTAAATTTTCATTATTAATTAATAATTTATAAATGTAACTAAATGAAATAGTAAAATTCTACAATATTTCGAATTCTGTATTTTAAATAGTTTAAGCAAAAATTTATTATAAATAAATGATATTTAAATAGAAATTGGTTATTTTATTAGCATCAAAATTTCAAAATTTTATTTAATTTAACAAAATACAAATATAGTTATGTTATAAAAATGTTAGAATATTAAAAAAATCAAATAGTTTAAAAACTTAATTAATTATAAAAATTAACTTTTAGTTTTTAAATAATAAATAAATTTTAATTTATTATAACTAAATGACAGTTATTTTTTACTAAAAATTGTACAAGCTCTATTGATTGTAATTAGTTAATAATAAATAAATACTATTTAATTATAAACCATTGAAATATTATATTAATTTACAGTATTTAAATAAAATTTATTAAAACAATTTTTTGAAAGAAAATTCAATTAAATGTTTTATTGTTGAAGTTCAAGTATTATTGAGATATCTTCAGTTTTTAAATATTGGATAAAAAATATACATGAAGTTGGTGTTTTATTCCACAAATATAATAAAACTTTGGTTGAATTTCTTTCTTGAAATCAGATATTGCACAATACGCTTCTTAAATTAAAAATATATGTTATAACAGAACATTATTAGTTCTAGATTTAATTTTTATATATTAGATTCGCATTAAATGTGTTAAATACATGTAAAATTTTCGTAATATACCATAGGTATAGAAACCTAAATATGGGATTATCCCTTTGTTCTAAAGATTAATTTTTTTTAAAATACGAAAAATAAATCCCTATTTTGCGAGAGCACATTTCATAAATTCTACCAAAATTCCACAATAAAGCAAAAATTCTTGTAATTAATATTGGTAGAATATCCAACCCCAACGTTATTATGAAATGGAAATTTTAGTTTCATGTCTAGTATCTTCTTTATTCTTTATTTTACAATCTTAATAAGTCAATCCATACCAAAAAATTAACGGAGTATTTTTTCCCGGAATATAGTTTATAATTGGTTAAGCATTGCAACCATTGTACCTGAGATAAAATCTTTTAAGCAGCTTCTATTTTACAAAAGTAATAAATAATAGAGTAACTTTAATTTTCAAAGAATTCTGGTTATATTTCATGAGAGTTTTTTCATACTTAAATGGTGAAGGTTTTTTGTTCTTTCGGAATCTATACTTGAATTTTTGAAGACTTTAATTAATTTAATAAATAAAAGAGCCAAAAAGGAAAATCTCATTGAAAATTCTTGCATCTGTGGCGTAATTTTTTGTTTTCAGGTTAATTATCTAATTCCTCGTGAAAGTCTCTACAAGATATTAAAAATACATTGTTTCCTCTCCTCTTTAATAATTCTAAGCAGTAATTTTTGTATTGGAAAAGAAAATTTTTCTAAAAACTTAAGAGATCATTTTAATTAATTCAAATGATTCTTGAAACTATCATTTTCATATATTATTAAATCAAATATTTGTGGAGACATAAGCAGAGGAAACTTGATAAAGGATAAAATTTTTAATTAAGACCAACTGCAAGAAATATTGGTTTAAAATTTCATTCCTTTCCAGTGCACGTACATTACATAATAAGGTTTAATGGTTCAAGATTTTCGTTCTGCCGTTTTTATATGAAAAAAGATTCTAAATGGACAATACACAAGACCAAAAATAGTCTCATTTGTCAATATGAAAAATAATTTATTTTCATAGGAGGTGATACCATTTTGACTCATTTATAGCAGGATCATTTAAATATAAGATGGGTCATGAATTTTCAAATAAGTATAAGAAATAAGCAGCGGCTGAGGCGTAAAAGTGTACTTGGTAGCGCCAGAGACGCCAAATCGACACTTTACAGGTCCTAAATAATATGTTTTTATTTTATTTCTACTGGTCGATGTTGACTCCCCTAATCAAACCAAATATTATTTATGATAAGCTGCATTTCCATAATTAAATGTTTTGTTAAACAAGAAAATCGAAAAGTTAACTGGTTTGCCCTTTGATTATGGTTCTAAATATCTATAAATTTTATATTAATATAAGGCCACGCGATGAAAATGCAATAATTGAACTCGCTCTTGTAATGACAAACAATTGGAAAATAACAAACAACGCTTGTTAATTAACTTGTGTGTTTGTTAATGATCAATATAAGGTAGGAAGATTTCATAATTTTACTTTTTGGGCACAAGATCAACTAGGACTATCAAGACAGAGGAACACAATTCTTTTGGTCTCCATTATTCTGATTAAATCAGGAGGAATATTTGAAATCTCTGAATCATTTTCTTAGCGTAACCTACCCCCCGCAGATATCTCCATTTAAAGTCTCTTGTTTCATGTGAATATCTCATCATTGGCTGCAGGCTGAATGCATTAATGTCAATGACTTCGAAAAAGGAAATAATCTCATTATATAAAAATTTGTAATAAATTACCTAGAAAGTAACAATTTTATGCCATGCCTTGACATATCACATAATGCAACAACATGTTAAAGATGCTGTGTATAGTATGTTCACGAACTTTCCATCTTTACTTGATTTTATACGCGCTAATCTTTATTTCGACTATATTATTGAGCCTCAAACCTTTACAAGATTGAGCTTTAAAGTTTCTTATTACTGTAAATTATTTTAAAGTAATTGTGAAAAATTACTATCTTTCGCCAATTTATACTAGACTTTAATTTATCTGATATAATAGATTGTAATGGCTAAAAAGCAAATTAATTATTCTCATGTTTTTCAATTTCTCTTGAAAAGTGCTAAATCTCGTCAAATTTTCAATTTCTGAAACCAGAAGCAGTAAAATTTATCTTTTGCATTTTTGTCATTAACTTATAACTTTTACTAGACATTCACTAATCATATTTTATAAATAAAACTTGGTTGAGAAATAATTACAAGATTTTGAATTAATTCAAACTTTCGTTAAACCCTTTCCAATTTCGAAATCTTTTATCATAATTTTAAATGCATTCTGTTATGAATAGTTACCAAATAGCTAATAGTATTCTAAGAATAATATGAAAACTCTTAAAAACAATTATTATCAAATCTTTTTTTAAATAAAAATTACGGCTAGCTACCAGTATGTATGTGTAGCACACTTAAAATTATTTCGATTTAGAAGCTTTATATCGCTATTGAAAAAATAGTCAAAGATATTCTGATTGATAATATAGGATTAAGTATTCGAAAAAAAATTTCAAATCTACCTTTTGTTTTTTCTACGAAGGAATAAGTCAGCTCATTTTTTACTACTAAGGCTCCAAAGGGAGCAACAGTCATTATCCAATATCCGAAACTTGATTTCCGTTTTCATGAATAAGAAAAAATTAGTTAAAAGCTCAAACGCTCTATCTAATGAACTATGTCACTTCATTAAATCTGTTAGAACCTTAAAAAGATTCCGTTAACATTGTCCAAATACCTTTAATGTCTGAAATATAACCAATTTTTAGGCCCATATTTATTTTATTTAAAAGATATTTCAGATCAACCCAAAATACATGTAAATATATGGTCATAAACAACTTTTAAAAAAATCTTAAAAATAGATGTTAATAACAATAATAATAATTTTAATTTTAATTTTAACCACTGCGTGTTATTTTTGCTTTATTAAATTTTATGTGGCTTATGGTCTTCTAATTATGTGAAGTGGATTGGATGTATGTATGTTTGGATATTTTTTATAAATGGATGGATTTAATGTTCGGCACGAAAGAAAAAATCCTTCGAAAAGTATTCTAATTTAGGGTCGGTTCGGGTTAAGTCATAGCATAAAGTACCGCTATTATTATGTCTATTGGTAGGTTGGTTACTAAAACGAATTGGTATCGTTCAATATGTTCACGAGTACGAATGTCGTCGAATAGAGATTTTCGAAACGAAATTTTGTTGATAGTACTATCAGCCGGCGTTCATCAAGCGAGCGTTTTGACCATACTGAAGATAGATATTACTAAATTATAACGAGAAAAATTTTTTTCAAGAATCTTTCGTTAGCAAAAATTAAAAATTTCATCCGATCTGCTGCTAAAGACTCACCAATTAAGCTAATGCTAATTAGCCAAATCACAATATTTCGAAAAAGGTGATTTTCTGGTTTTATTCGATGAGAAAGTTCTAAATTGTCATGGTGATGATTATGATGATGGTGAAATGCTTCCTAAAAAAGATATTTTAGATAGTGACTTTGATTATTCGAAAATCGTTTTGCTAAGCTAAACTGAAATTTACCCGTGGCAATTTGATAGAAACTATGGTCTCCTGAGAATTCAGACACTCAAATTTTTCTCGAGATGGATATAGGGCTCGAGCACACATTTTTGAAAATGGCTGATCTGATTCTAAAGCTTCTAAATCTTCTTCGTAGCAAATGTGACTAAATTGTTGTTCTAGGGGAGAAATTAAAGAATTTCATGTGATTTATTAAAATTGTTTAAGCCATTAATCTTAAAGATATGTCCGATCCTCAGCATTTAAAAGCAAAATTACCTTTAGAAGCTGAAGAATTCTGTTTAGAATATACCATGCTCTGTCTTTGTATAGCCGCCGGTAGGGAAGAAATCGTCACGGTTCTTGTTAACCGACCTTCATTGGAACTTCCTTGTTCCACATTCATATTTGATTTATTATTTGTGGTATTAGCGTAAAAGTTGCAAGGAAGGAGGGGAGATGATCCTCAGTATGGAAATGAATGTTATCTTCTAAAGCATTTAAAAGTAGCTTGAAGTCAAGAAGGTCATGAAACCAATGTGTTCGCGTTTTTTTTCGGTAAAAACTAAAAGAATGAAGAAGGTCTTGCTAGCTAGCTAATAGTCTCTAAGCCTAAGTAATAGATTTTCGTCAGACGACGAGGAAGGTATTAGTTTTTATGTGTACATCAATCAGATGAAGAAGTTGACGTTGTGCAACTAAGCATTAAAATCACTCGCCTCACCAATACTCCCTGCTGCTCGCTAAGCCAATTTGCATTATGCCCTGTTGTAGCCATATCTAATTACTTAATACCATAGCGATAGCAAGTTCGGGTTAAGATTTTTTTTTTTCAAAAAAAACAATGATTTAAACAATCTCGGGAACAATCCATGATATTCTTGTAAAACAGGGACTTCTGATCGAGTGAAAGATTATCCTGCATGATAGGCAATACAATGTTACGAAATGTCAAATAAAAAACAATTTGGCGTAATGGCGAGACTGAATAAGAATGTGCAGATATTAAGAAAAAACCCCGGAACGCATGCACGGGATTAACCTGCATGAAAAACTTTTTCCTATTTTTAGAAGTCCCGTGGTGTGCATTTTAATTTTAATCTTTTTAAAATCTTGCTGTAGTGTGTTGTCCGTTTCAGGTTAGGGCTAAATTAGGGGAAATAAATACTAATTATTCTACCAAAGAGTTCTGACGATTAGTTTTTCTTCAAAAGCGTCACCCATCTCTTTCTGAAAAAGGTTAATTTATATTGAACTTTAGACTTCAATAAATGCTTTCTAAAAGTTTCCATCCTGTGTATGCAGCATGAGCTCACATGTCATTCCAAATCTTTCAAATAATAATCTATAAGAAAAGGTAAAATTTTTAAGTTATTTTGCCATCTGGGAGAAAATGCATGTCTCTCACATGAACTTAGCCTGTGTTTTAGCTATAAATGTTTTATGCAGTAGAAACTAAGGCTTACACTTTGATTTTCATCTCTCAAAGCTGCCATCAACATTTTATTGTATCTATATACTTCACCTTTACAATTTTTGTGTATCAATTTCAACTGTTCTTTGGGAATTTCCTGAATAATAGAAAACTTTTCTTAAAAGCAACAAATGAAATATTATCTCTTTTGCCTTATCTAACATTTAAAATGCAAACATGACTTAATTTCAAATTAATGAGATAAAAAGGAACATCATCATTTGATTCTTTTCTCTTTATTTAAATTCAAATCTCTAATTTTAGGTATCTTGCTGCTTATCTATTTTCATTTACTTTCAGCAATTCAAGTAACCCAGTCAAATCTGGGTTCTTTTTTCATATCCAAATTTTGCCATTTTAATTACTCGGATAAATTGAAATATTTAGTTGTTTATATTGCATGTTATATCTTCAATAACCAAAAAGGAGTGGAAAAAATTACTTCATTTTAACTTGACGAGTTGCCAAACAACTTTAAAATACTTATAATCAACCCAAAAATTATAATTGAAATTATAATTTTTTAATATTTCAATCATAAATAAAAAAATACAATAAAAGTTAAAATAAATTAATATTTTATATTAAGGGGTTTCCAGCAAAAATCTGCCACAAATATTATTTACATCAAGATTAATAAAGTGTCGTAAAATGATAATAATTTTTCTAAAAAATATGAAGGTTATTATCGAAAGAAAAATATATTTGAGAGCTCTGAATTAATTCATAATTTTTATAAGGGAATTTTATTTCAATAAAATTTCTTTTGTTCTCAAAACTATTAAATATATTTAAAAGAAAAAACAAGAATGTGTTTCTTTTTTATATATTTTTTTAAAAAGCTTTATAAATAATTTTAAGAATTTATTGTATTTTAATATTTCTAAATTAAAAAAATATTGCAACATGAAACATTTGAAAATTTTACAAAACAGCAATCTTTTTGAAAAAGTAAGCTTGAATATATTTCATATTAGTTTAAAATGTGATGTAATAAAAATAGCAATTTTTAAATGACAATAACAATTTTTTTTTGTTTTGATTAAAAATCTTTGTTAATAAAAATGTAAATTTTTATATTACAAATAATTTTTAATAAATTATTATTAAAATATATTTTTTTTCAAAAATAAATATTTTCAAACATAAAAATAAATTTTAATTTTAATTTTTATAATAAAAATCGAATAAAATAAAATAAAATAAAATAAAATAACGTAATATTAATTTCAATAATAAGAAATCAAAATTATTTTATTTTTTCATTTCAAAATTTAACTAATAACAACAACTATGATAAAAAATAATGTAAAAAAATTTTTGTTTGACAATATTTATACAAATAATTAAAGATACGTTTTAAGTTATTACATTTTAATAGAATAGAAATATAGTTAAATCGTCTCTAAATAGTTTATTTTGCGTAAATGGTCAGAATAATAAATATGTAATATTTGGCCAATTCTGCAAAATAAAGTACAAAAGCACAAAAAAACATTAATTAATTTTAATAATTTTATTATATTATGTTCCAAAAATATTTATGAATTTGAAATGCCTTAAATAAATGAAAAAATAAATAAATAAAAAGAAAAAAGTATGAATTATTATAAATAAACAAAATTAACATTTTAATTATTGGTTTTTTTTTTGATAATAAATTGATAAATTTATTTTTTATTGAAGTTTTATTATTATAATTAATTCATGGTAATATGTTATTAAATTTTATTATAATTATCAAGAAATTTTTATATTTTGTTATTTAAAATAATTTTCTATATATATAATTATCACAATTGATTAGATTTTTTAAATGCATTTTTTAATATAATAAATAGCAAATAAATTATATGTTATTGCTTGATTACATAAGTATTTTTATAAAAAAAATTTCAAAATAATTAAAAAAAAAATTTTTTATTACATATGTAAAATATAAAAAGTTTGCATTTAACAATAATTTAATTTTTAATTTAAAAAAAATTTGAATTAATTAGAATATTAAAAATTAATTTGGTTAAAAAATTAAACTTTAGATGCTAAGAATTGTTTCAGTAATAAGTTTGTTTATTGCTAAGTATTTTTTCAAAGTATAAGCAAATTATTTTATACTTTAATTTCTGTTTTTTTGAATAAATTCATAACATTTAAAATAAAAAAGAAGACATCTAATACAAATAAATTTATTCTTTTATCGGGTTAAAATTAATTGTATGAATAATATTATTATCATTTAAGTTTTAAAGTTTGATTCGTAGAAAAGTTTTCTTAATAAATATTTTGATTTTCTTTTAACATAAAATCCGTAAAACAAAAGTAGCATATAAATTTATTAAAAAATATGATAAATGAGATAAATTAAAAATAAATAGAATGAAATAAAATTGTTATGTGGGTTGATTAAAGAAATAAATATAAAAAAATGCAAAAATTTTCAAATAATAATCTATAAACTAAAAATCATATAACTTGTTATTAATTTTAAATAAACACTTAATAGTAATTGTAAATAGATTCTGAATAAGCTATGATTTTTTCTCCATAAAGCAGTTATAGCCAGTGTATAGTTAATTTCACGTGATAAACATGTATTTTCGACCACATGGCAGAATAACTTTACTATGCTACTTTTTTCTTATTTAAAAGATTATAATAACATGTAAGTTCATGTTGTATGCACAGGTTAAAAAGCATTTATTGAAGTCTAAAGTTCAATATAGATTATCCTTTTCAAAAAAATGATGGGTTACACTTTAAAAAATAAGTCTTATCGTTAGGACTCTTTGGTAGAATAATTAACTAAATTTTAGGATACACAGCAAGTTAAAAAAAGTTAAAAATATCAAAATTAACGTCAATGGGTTAATTTAGGATTGGCTAAGAAATTATAATACTTTTTTAAATTTTCTATTATATTTTTTCTCGCTGTGATATTACAGATTTACCATTTAGCTTTTATAATATAGCCGAAACTGAAAACATACAACGCCCTGCAGCAAGATTTGCGCACCACGGGACTTCTGAAAATAGATAGAAACTTTGCTAAGCATGCAGGTTAATTCTGTCTTGTTATCTAGTGTGGCATACACATTCAGTCTCACCATTACGCCAAATTATTTATACTCATTTACCCAGCATTGTATTTGACGCAGGATGATCTTTCATTCGATCAGAAGTTCCGAGATTATTGAAATCATAGTTTATTGAACCCGAGCTTGCTATCGCTATTATAAATGAATGGTATTAAGTATGAGAAGGCGGATTACAATGGCCACAATAGAGCATACTGCAAATTGGCTTAGTGAGCAGTAGGGAGTATTGGTTAGGGGAGAGATTTTGAAGAATCTTCATTTAGGGGCCAATCAATCATATTGCCATATTGCATAATATCTATTTCTACTTCATTTGATTGGTGTAAACTTTGAGACTATAAGCTAGCAAAACTATTTCATTCTTTTATATCAACTTTTAATTTTCATATAAAAAAGCGCCATCTAATTGGTTTCATGACCTTTTGAATTCAAGCTAACTTTTAAATGTTTTAGAAGACAAGATCCACTTCCTTACTAAGATCATCTCCCAAAATAAAACCTTCCTTCCTTCCTTTACTACTTTTACGTTAAAAGCACAAATAATACCCGAATATGAATATGGAACAAGGAAGTTCCAATGAAGGTCGGTTAACAAGAACCGTGACGATTTCTTCCCTACCGGCGGCTATACAAAGACAGAGCATGGTATATTCTAAACAGAATTCTTCAGCTTCTAAAGGTAATTTTGCTTTTAAATGCTGAGGATCGGACATATCTTTAAGATTAATGGCTTAAACAATTTTAATAAATCACATGAAATTCTTTAATTTCTCCCCTAGAACAACAATTTAGTCACATTTGCTACGAAGAAGATTTAGAAGCTTTAGAATCAGATCAGCCATTTTCAAAAATGTGTGCTCGAGCCCTATATCCATCCCGAGAAAAATTTGAGTGTCTGAATTCTCAGGAGACCATAGTTTTTATCAAATTGCCACGGGTAAATTTCAGTTTACCATAGCAAAACGATTTTCGAATATTTATTAATAATCAAAGTCACTATCTAAAATATCTTTTTTAGGAAGCATTTCATCATCATCGTCCCCAACAACCTGATTTAGAATTTTCTCATCAAATAAAGCCAAAAACTTACTTTGTTCTAAAGGTTGTGATTTGGCTAATTAGCATTAGCTTAATTGGTGAGTCTTTAGCAGCAGATCGGATGAAATACTTAATTTTTGCTAACGAAAATATTTTTTCTCGTTATAATTTAGCAATATCTATCCTAAGTGTCGTAAAAGCATTTATTTAATGACCAACCCAACCCGATCTAAAATCCTCGAATTTAAAATGAATAAAGAATATTTTCTTTAAAACTTTCCCTTTGCGAACATTAAATCTATTACCTTGAATCTTTACAACCCTAGGGTATATATCCACCCATCCATAGATACATTTCATAAAATTAGAAGACCACAAGCCAAATAAGAATTTAATAAAGCAAAATTAACGTGCAGTAGTTAAAATTATCATTTTTATATTATTAATTATTATTAATTATTATTATCAAAATATGTTTTAAAAAAGTTATTTATAAGCGGATATTTATATGTATTTTAGTTTTACCTGAATTTTATTATGGGAAAATAGACATGGGCCTAAACATTTAATAAAATAACTTTAATTCCTTAGACAGAGGTTTTAAGTCTTTGACTAATTTTTATTATTCATGAAAACGAAATTAAGTTTTCTAATATTTGAGCTCTACTAGTAAGAAAATGAGCTGAATTGTATATTTGTGAGATAAACTAAAGTTAGCTTTGGAAATTCTTTAAATTTTTTATCATATATATTCACTTGTCAACCATCTAACCAGGTTTTTCTTTGAGGAGAGGAAGAGTTAATATAGCTTAACAGATTCTTTTCAAATTGAACACTTAGGCTTTTTAGTCAATAATAAAGAATAAACGATTTGATGTTTCGTCAATTGTCAATGAAATAAAAAGTTAATTTGATTGTCGATTTAATATTTCGATTCTACAATTTACTTCAAGATTAGTAAGATTGGGATATTATATTTTTATATAGCAAATTTGACTTGAGCCAATCGAGTTCTGTTTTGATCAGTAAAAATCGCAACAACTCAGTTAAAGACTCCAAGAATTCAATTCGAACCATAATTTATTAAAAGTTGGATATTGACTTAATAACTTAAACTATTGGAAAATTCTTTGCATGTAATTTTCAAATACATTCCAATTTCCTTTAGGACTTGAACACTTGTAACTTCTATTCTATAATTTTATGGGTTTTTCCAAGAATTTTTTTTTTTTTTTACACATAATCATCCGTTATTATATGTTGACAACTTTATTTTGCATAATGTATTTGATATTTTAGGTTTAGAGTAAATCTACATGTCACAATAAAATAATGTCTCGAGATAATGTTGCAAATTTGCGAATATTTTTTATATCAAACAGTGACAAAAAGATTCACGAAATGCGCATAATTAAACTTGCCACATAATAATGATATCTGCTCATATCTTTTTTTTTATTACCAGTGCAATTTATCTTTTAACAGATTTTAGATTTGATTGAAAGTTACAGTGATAGGCATTTTGTTAGTTTTATTATTATTATTATTATTATTATTATTATTATTATTATTGTTATTGTTGTTATTATTAATGCTAATATTTTGCACATTTTATCAAAAACCAATTCAAACCTTTTGCTGCCCGGTGCTCTGATATCAATAATCAAAAAAAAAATACCAACTTTAAAAAATATAAGCAAACTGGGTGGTATTTAACAAATGATAAACTCACATAAATTATATCTGAAACTTATTCAGATTTGTTTGTCTTTTTTGCTAAATTGACAAATAATTGTGATTTACGGCAAAAAGTCAAATTTTAATAATGATAAATGATAATATGAAAAGATCTCTCACCTATTTAATTATCGCAAAAAGGAAGCATCCATAAACCAGTCAGGTTTTAATACCAGATTGTACTCGTTGAAATATTTCCAAGAAAATATCGTGGAAGAAAGGGAATTGTTTAGATTCACCTACATTGCGATCCCTTCTTCATTTCAGAATAAAATGGCCTTTTTTAATTTTTTTCTTTTCACAATTTTAATATTAATCCTGTTGCCGTTTTGCTTTGCTGCAAAATTCAGTTTAAGAAGGTTAAATTTCAGTTCGTCAATAAATTATACATATAATCTTGAAGCTGCAGAACATCACTACTGGGACACAAATACATTTGAAAGTTTGACTAAACGTGCATCTCAATATCCAACAAAATTACCTCTCGAACAAACTCAGCGAAGCCAACAATTTTTACAAACGATCGCGCTCATGGCACAATTTTCATATGTTGCTTATTGTCAGTCAATAAACGAAATAGGCAAAGAAATACCGGGAGGTCATGTGAAAGGTTTCTTTTCAAACAAATTGCACCGATGAATTTTACATACAGAATTTTCTGAGAATCTTATTCTATAATAGCTGATTTTATGTATGAGAGGGTCTCACAATCTTTAATAATGTACTTTGCTGGTAAATATTTGCTGATTTACTTCCATTATTTAAGGTCTTTTCTCACAAATTAATAAGGGGCTAAAAATTTCAAATCGCTTTTAAATTCTAGGGGTCCAACTGTCAAAAGCTCAATGGTCAACAAGAAAAACAACTTTAAGGTATTATATGGTGCCACAACTCCAACCTAATGCATTGATACGTGTGGAAGAATCATGGTACAAAGACGTAATGGCAATGAGACCTAGACTTTCTACAATCGCGAAATCGATACTGAGAGAGAGGAATGTCCCAATAAAAAAGGTTATTTTCACTGGTCATGGCGTTGGTGGTGGTAAGCATATGAGTTCAGAAACTAAGTTTAACTCTTTTGAAAAAATTATAAAGTACAGTATTATTTTCTAATACTATCTTTTTCTGTAATATAGCCTACGCCGTGATTGCGGGTTTGACCTGGAGAATCGAATCAATGCTCAGCGATCAGAATAATAGACTTCCAGGTGTTAAGCTATCAAGTTTTGAAACACAAGTGGTTACTTTTGGAGCTCCAAGAATTGGGAACGTTATATTTGCACGCTTAGTAAATAAAGTGCTAGATGTTATTAGAATTACTCATGGTAACGATCATGTGCCACACTATCCTGATTCTGGGAGTGGTGAAAATCTCCTTCAGCATCATGAAACTGAATTTTGGATAAGACCAAACTGTGATTGTCAACCCGGAGACCAAGCAGACGAAATTTTTGAATGTCATGGATTTCATCATGATGAGAGGCAAAGGAAACAAAAATTTATCTCAAATGAATCCTTGCTTCCAGAAGGAGTCATGTCTGGTGAAAATCCGGTATAGACCTCATAAAATTTTTCATTTGAAAATTTCCTAAAAGTTTTTTTAAAGTCAATTATTTGTGTCATCCTTATTTAGGAATGCAATTCTGGTCAATCGATTACAGACGTGCCCAATGATTTGATTCATAGAGGGCCATATTTTGGATATGAAATGGGCAATTGTCAAAATTTTCAAGAATAAGACAGATCAAATATCTATAAATATTTATCGTTGAAAAAACTTTCTAACCAGACCAAAATTATTTGCATTGATTCGAGCCATTTCATGAGTGCTAGAACTTTAACAAATAAAAGGTTTGAAAATATAAATTTCATGAAATTCCCCCTTTAAATTTGTTTTGAAAATACTCATTCAAGAACTTTGATTAAGTTATGAATTCAATTTTTTGAGAAAACATATATTTTATAATGCTGGAAAAAAATATTAATTTTTGAAATCAATTCTTTTTCTATTGTAAACTTGGAACCAATCTTTGGTGCCAACTAGCTAAAATAATTTTTCAAAAGAATCGTTCCAACATTTTTGGATAATGCTAACAAAAGTTAGAAATATATAAACAATTCTTTTAACATTTAAGATATTAATCGATATTTTACAATTGAATCTAATTAATTATGTTAAATTACTTTGGAGACAATACTTTTACAGAAATTTGTGTTAAGAAATTGTGCAAGAGAAATTTTATAGCCCTAATTATTTTTTGGAGACATAAAATTTTTACCCGAGACTTTACATAATTTTATATATTCTGATTATTGCTTGTCATGTGCACAGAAAAGATTTTAAGAAAAGTTTTAATGACTCAGATTTCTTAAAATTCTCGAAACTTATTTGATCAGCTGAAGTGGAAAAAGGAATTTTAAAAACCACTTTAATAAATTTAGCGCTTTCATTATTCTAATAATAAGGGATTGATATAGAGTTTTGTATTGAATCAGTCATAGAAATATTTATTTGGGAACGTTTTTTGATAACTGCGAGATAATTAAATATTGAAGACCTGAGTTTTTGAAAAAATCAGAATTTTATATTTTGTATCATTTTAATACATGTAGTCACTTTCCCGAAATAACTTTATTAGTTCACGGATTTAAAATTTAAAAATCCTTTCGTTTTAAATTTTAAATTTGGCATAAAATACCAAGATTTTACAATTCCTCAATATGATTTTATTTTGGATTATGCCCCCCAGGATTGATCATTAGAAAGAAGGATTCAGGGTATCGGAGGTTTATAAATTTACTTGACTCTAGCTAAAAAAAAGAGTAAAGATTATCTTAAATCAATTCTTATCTGTGAAAGAGATTCTTACTCAAGATTTTTAATAAAACGGTTAGTTCCTACTACTTATTGAGCTAGCGAAGATTTTAAATTTTTATTGATTAACTGAAATTTGTTTTTTATAATTCGGAAAACTTGAAATTAACAAATAATAAAATTGTATTTCCTTTGTAATTTGTGGCAATAAAGATTCATAATATTTGTCGAAAAAATAAATGAATAGACAAATACACAATAAGGGGTGTTGTAAATCTGAATAGCGTATAAAATCACTCCGAATCATATCTTATCATACGAGTGAAAATCTAACTTGAATTACTGAACTAATTTAAAACTCTTAATATTATATGTCGAACCCTTTGAATGGCTAACTCAAAATTTTGATACCATATATTCAAATAGCAATAATCTTTTTTCGAAAAAATATGAAGTTAAAAATTTTCACAATTATTAAATAATAACAAGCATTAAAATATATGTTCAAGACTAAATTTTTAGGCTAGAATTTCTAGTCCAAATATTATCAAATCTTTTATTTTTCTGTCAGCATCTTTTTGATTCAAAGGAATAGATCTTGAAGTCAAATTTTCCCATGTTAAAAAGGAATTTTTTTAACTTGAAAATATACGAGATAGATCATTGAAATTTTTTAAAACCTCATATGTGTGAAATTTTAGAAAAAATTAATTTTGTGACTAAGTGAATTCCAGTTTTTTTAATAACGATATAGATCTAGATTATCAATCTTTAATTATCAAAATTAATTTATTTAAGTTTTCGAAATTTGATTATGCGATCCGGTAATTAGATAATAAAGTGTGCGAAAAAAGTTTTTTCATTTTTATATGAAAAACACTTATTATTATTATTATGAGATTAGATTTCAATTAATCGCACCGAAGATGATCACCCAATTGGAAAACATGATTTTTTAAATGAGTAGAGTTGCAAAACTTATTTTTTAATAGCGTTAACTGACTTTTAAAAATTAACAGTAATCATATGAATAGGACTTTAGAATAATTCCTCTCAGTTTTGTTTTCTAGGTCAGCAGTTTTCTATAGTTGAAATTTATTAACTTTAAGATTATTGAAGAATCAAGCTATTTCAAAAAATTCACAATAACAATGGCTTTTTTCAAACCAGAAAAAAATAAATTTTGAATAACACAGCTTAAAGTATTAATTGAAAATTATTAAGAAGATCCAAAATAATGCAAACCATTTTATTAAAATTATAATTCAATAAACCTTAAATAAATAGTACTCTTATATAAAGCTATTGCCTTATTTCATTTCAAACCTAAAAGTATCGCAAAGATTGTTTAATTATTATATATTACTTTTCATTCATGTAAGATATAATAGATAAGTTACATGGTCAAGAAAAGATATAATACTATTTTTAAAGGATTAACATATTATATATTCAAATAAATGTAGTTGGTAAAACTGATGAATGTTTATGCACAATATTTTGTCAAAATCTACATCTGTTTAAAATGAGTATTAAAAATACTTGAAAAGTAAAATTTTACGAAAAAATTACAAAATCAATAATAGTATTAAAAAAATTAATAAAAAAATTTATATTGGTTTTTTTTATAATGGCTAGCCACATGTAAAATTTGCATGGTATTCATTTATCTAAAACCTATATATTTCTACTCAATGTAATAGCAGACTGACTACATTCTTTAAAACAATAAAAATTATGTAATAAGTAAAAATTAATAGAATATTATTTTAAATATATTATATTATTAATTCTTAATTAAAACCAATTAATTATTTAAATTTTAATATTAATTATATTATCATCAAAATTTTAAAAACAAAAAATTTTAACAATACATATAATTATTTGTTTTGAAAGCACTTTTTTTGTTGACTGAAAATAACCTTTCAAAGTTCTATTTAAGCAGAACATCAAAAGTAGTCCTAGTGTTGTCACAATTATTAACAAAAGTTTTGAAACTTTTAACAAAAAACTAATAGCCAACTATTATTTTTTTTATTATCTTTCATCTCTATTTCACAAATGGCCAGAAAGAACAAAATAGCCAAGAAATATCCACTATTTTATTTGTAATAGCAAAATTTCTTGACGTCTTATAAAACATCAGTTTTGTTTTCTTTGAAAATATTAAACTTTCTATTAATGTTTTAAAATCAGCTTTTTTTTAAAAAAAATAATCATAAATTAATATTTAATTAGATTGTTTAATAAGTTATTTTTAGTAAATTATTGTTTAGTTTAAAAACAACACGAATTATGCTTTACCACATATTTTTATTTAATTTAATTTGTGATATTATTTAACATAAAAAACTGAGCTGATTACATAAAAACTTTCTGGTTTTTTTGCATATACTATTAGCTTTGATAATATTTAAAAAATTATTATTAGTTATTAAACCTTTTTTAAATAATGGCTTTTATTTCAGTGTTTGATATTTTTAAAAATCAAATTGACTTATGTTAAAATTGTATTTCAGCTGCACATAATTTTTATTAATGTTGAATTAACTATTGAAAACAATATTAAATTCTTTTGTATAAAAATTTGCATTTTAGGTTTTAATTAATACTGTTATCAAAATTGAGCTTGTTACGTTACTTTTTTTGGTCTTATTAAAGATTACAAAATTTACTGTAAACACTAATTTTGTTTTTAATTTACTATTATTATACTTTACAAAATTTTACGTAGAATATTTTTGATAACATTAAAAATTCTCTTAATATTCTTAGTTAAATTATTATTAAGTTAAAGCTTATTAGTTTATGATAATATGCTTAAAAACTCTATTTCTGCTAATTTAGCTCTTGTTTATTAATTAATTTTGGTAAAAAGAAAAAACAATATAATTACTCAAATACATATGTGACATACTTTGTTTTTTAGTTATTTTAATTTAACTATACTCAAAATATGATATTGTTACTTTTAAGTTTTAGAAAGTTTTTAATACTATTATTTTTAAAACTAATATTTTGAAAAAAAGTTATATTTGATAAAAAATTTTAGAATATTAATGCTATTATAAATGTAAAAATAAAATTATTAGATTTAAATTGTAAAATTATTATTTCATTTGGATAAAACTTTTACTAAGCTGTTTATAATAAAAAAAGTTTTTATAAACTAGTTTTATAATTTTTTATGTTCAAACCACTAATTAATCTAATATTTTTTTTTTTTGAACTATTAGTATTTTTTAATAATTTGTTGCAAAAACAGAAAATCAGATTTTAATGTAAAAATTAATTAGTAAAAGTTGTGGCTGGCTTAAATAATAATATATTATGTTTTGGCAAAACAATAATACTTTTTTTATTATAAATAATAATAATAAAAACAAACTATTTTTTAAAGCTGGTTCTGATTAAAACATAATTAAATTGTTTGGTATATTGGCTTTTGGTGTTTTTGGTTATGTAATTAGTATTAAGTTTAAGTTAATTAGTTTATAATAATATACTATAGTGTTTTTAATACTACTTTTGTTAACTGGTTAATTTTAATAAAAAAACAAAATTTGGATCTTTTTAATTTTTAATTAAAAAGAAGTTATTGCTTTTTATAATATATTTAAGACCAAATTAATTAATATGTATTATCTTTAAAATCGGTAATATAATTTTTCAGATTGGTAATCAAACTTGTTTTATTTTTTTAATTTTCTGAATCTAATTAGTAATAAAATTTGGATTATTTAGCTGCTAATTGTTAAACTGTCTTTTTTGGTTTATTTAAGTTTTTTTTAAGTTTTTTGTTATGTTTAAAACTTTTATAAACCAATTAATTTGTTTGGTATCTTATGTTAAGATTGTAGATTTTCTAAATTTATTTATTGTTAATTATATTTTCGAATTCAAATTAATTTTTTAAAAATCAGATTATTGAAGTTGACTCAGTTGATTGAATTTGTAGTTAAATTTGTTAATATTTTGGTGGTTCAAAATTTTTGATTTTGTTATTAAAAAATCAGTTTCTGTAATAAAGTTAAAACAAAATTGCTTTCTTTTTGATAATTAAATCAAGAATTTGGCAAGAGTTTTGACATTTTTATAAAAGAATTTTACTGATTTTAAAAATAAATTTGGTGACTTTTTTTAGGTAATAAGATGCAAAAAGATTTTACTTTTTTGCGACTTTTGTAAAAGTTTCAACATTAAGATATAAGTTATTGTAAATAAAAGACCAGAATTTGGTCAAGTAATATCGTAAAAAATAGTATAAATCTAAATCATATAACTGGTAAAATAGATACTAGAAATTATTTATTGAGTTTAATATAATATAATCTTAATATAAATTTGGATTATTAGTTATATGTAAAAAATAGATAATTTATTCTAACTTTAAATATATATATATATATACATATATATATATAAATGTTAAAAATATTAGTTAAAAAATTAAAAAATATTTAATCAAAATGTATTATAATTTCATATTAAAACAATAAAATATATTAATGATAAATATAGTTTTAATATAAATGTATTATAATTTCATATTAAAACAATAAAATATATTAATGATAAATATAGTTTTAATATAAATGTATTAATTGTATTTTGAATTTTGATTAAAAATTTTAACAAAATATAAATTTTATTAAAATAAATTTTATTTTAAATCAAAAAATTAAACTATTCTTATAATTATTAACTTTAATCAAAAATATTATAACAATATTATAAAATTTAATATATATATATATATATCTATTATTATATTAAAACCAAGTTTATTGTCATAT
The DNA here is from genome assembly GCA_016748015.1 of Geosiphon pyriformis. Lineage (NCBI taxonomy): Eukaryota > Fungi > Glomeromycota > Glomeromycetes > Archaeosporales > Geosiphonaceae > Geosiphon > Geosiphon pyriformis. The sequence goes on along the minus strand of JAAOMT010000302.1, from coordinate 14,399 downwards.
AATTTTTAAAATTTACAAAAATAATTTTTTATAATTTCAAAGTTAATTTAATAATAATCTAACGAAGCTTCTTGAGATAAAATATGTCTCCAAGTTGCTTGTCATCAATAATCTAATTTTTCTCAATCAGGTTTTTGGTTGTTATATTAAATATTTTGGTAATTTGCTTGATAAATACGCCCAATTACATAATAAAAGAGGGGTATTTGCTACGAAATAATGCTTAAAAGAGTTATTAAATTTAAATTTCATTATATTTAATGTATTTTACGGAGATTAATTCATTACAATGATATTAACGGTGAGAATTTCTTTCAAAATTTAAATTGTAAAATTAAATTTCATTTAGAAGGTTTATAAACAATTTTTAGTTTTGAAATAATGCAATAAATTGAGATGTTTATCTAGTGAATGTACATGAAAAAGTTTATCTAGTGAATAATTACCTATGGACAAAAAACTTTTAAAATATTCTATATTTGAAAAAAGGTTTTGTCTTGGAAATTATGTGTACTTACGAGTAAAATGTTCAAATTATTAATTGATCAAATGAAATTTTCAAGTTATTAATCGAGCCGAGTAAGTTGAATATTAATGAATATTATCGAAAATTATTGTCCTGTCATTTCGCGGTTCCCATAATGATTGTTTCCAAACTCCATGCCTTAATCAGAATGAGTAAGCTTTAAAAACCATTGCAAATAATAATAATAATTATAATAATAATAATAATAATAATAATAATAATGAAAATAATTAATTTTTCAATCTTTAAATCTAAAAAAGTTAAATTGCAAAAAAAAAACACTTACCCCCATGATCTCTTAAGTTTTAAAATAAGAAAGTCTTCCTTGTGACGTCCAGGAAAAGATGCATGGTAACAGAAATAGCATAACGAAAAAAACTGAAAGAGAAAGCCAAAAGTAAAGTTTATTTCGACCTGTAGCCTGGTTTTCGAGAAACATCATACAACAGCATGTGTTATCTGATGATACATGGATTTGTATTTGATTTTCATCATTAACAATTTCATCGTATTCGTCTACACGTGAAGCTAGATCAGTGATTGAACTATTATTTGATGGTATTTGATTGTTTTTACTCGAGGATGAAGGGTTATCCCACATTCTTTTCCAATAATTTTGATGTGTAGCAGATGGGACAGTAATTCCTTTATTTGTCATTGTGACTAAATTTAAGTTTTTTCAATTTTGCATCCAAACGATTACCTCGGGCATTTTTATCTATTTCCGAGCGCATACTTTGTGTTCATGTAACATGTTACAATTAAATTAATTTATGGTAATTTTTGAATGAATGGGAACAGCCCATATCATGTCAATTACAAGAAAAATTACAAATCATCAATTTTTTTTCTAGATTCCAAAAAAATATAAATTTTGAATTAAATTTTTCTATTCCGAAAATGACAATGCAGTTTGCTCATGCAGCTAAAAAAATAAATGAAATTCATTTCTTAAAATAACAAAAATAATTTAAATATGTGCATTGTGACCTATTTGGAAAACAAAATTTTAAGACAAGATTCTCCTTAAGTAAGTAAATAAGTAAGTAAGTAAGTAAGTAAGTAAGTAAGTAAGTAAGTAAATAAGTAAGTAAGTAAGTAAGTAAATAAGTAAGTAAGTAAGTAAATAAGTAAGTAAGTAAATAAGTAAGTATGTAAGTAAGTATGTATGTATGTATGTATGTATGTGTTGAAAGCTGGTAGAAAAAACACACACATTAAATTACAACAAAGCTAAAACTAATGATCTGTATTTCCACCTTACATCCTTAAACCCTTTTTTTGACATTGAATGAATTAAACTTTCACAAAAATTGATTTCGATGTTATTCAAGTCAATTTGTAATTTTCCCATAGCTCATCTTTATTGGAAAGTGGACCAGAAAGTCTTCGCATACGCATATACATGTCATTCCCAATAAATGCTTGATTGAATTTAAGTCAGGAAACTGAGATGGTCAATCTAGTAATAAGATATCATTTTCGCAAAACCAAATTTCTTGCTTTTTTGGAAGTGTGTGTGGTCTGATCATATCCTGCTGGAAAAAATTTTGTCTTTATTCAGCATTATCTCCAAAATATATATTATTATTCAATATATATACGTCATAATCTGCCATCAATTTTTGCCCTTCTGACCCGAATAACTGGTGCTTGCTTTCCTCAGACAGGAGTCACCAATCATTCAATGCTCAAGCCATGCGACGTTTTTGTCCTTAATTTTGGTACAAAATCTGTGCCACTAGAGTATACGCACCTTACGCTTTCCATTAAAAAAAATAAATGGAGTTCTAGTTGAGCTTGGAGTTGGTTTTAGACTTCAAGGGCAGTGGAAAATTTTCTAGATGTTTATCAATCGGATGGCATTTCGTTCATAATGATCCTAAAGACCAGGTTTTGGTTTATCAATGAAACTCCCAGTTTCTTCTTTATTTTTGCAAATGTTTAGAACAGAAACCAAAGCTACCTGCTCTGATACAGCAATTTCGCTGGCCGTATATCCTTCTTTTCGCAATGTATATATTCGGGAGCGTCTTTTTTGTGAAATCTGAGATATTGAAATAAAAAGATTTATTTAAAAACGTTTTATGAAATAAAGAAAAAATTTTTATATTTATTTTTATATTTTGTGAAATTTTAAAGCATTTATATTTATATATATTTAGACCTTTTCGTTCGTTGACCGAACCGGTCAGAATTAAAATAATATTTGTGATCTTAATTCTATTTTTACTTTTTGGTCACGTTTAATCCTTCAATGGCGAGATATCATAATCTCGACATTTTTTTCGTATTTTATATATAACAAACTGGTTGATAATCTTGAAATTAGGTCATAATAATGAATAAATGAAAATTTTAATAGAAAATTTTCTTTAAATATATATGCTTTTTCATTTTTGATATATTTAAAATTTTTTTGTTAAAAAAAACAAAAAAAACTGTAATATTTATTCAATAAAGGAATTTGGTTCTCAACAAAAAATCAATAATTTTAATACACTACCACTCCTTTTGTACAGAATTTCTCTATAATTTTAGAAAATAATTATTACATGCAAACAAATTTTGAACTTTTATTTTTTATTCTTTGCTACAGAAAAAATATGTAATTTTGACGACGACGTCTTTTTTGTTAAAATGCTATTTATAACTATTTCTTTCATGTTTATAATTAAATATTATTAAATTTTAAAAATTAAATAATTTCACTTTCCTTTTATTTAATTAATTGTCAGATTATAGAAATTATTTGGATAAATATTGAAATTGTATTTTCGAATCACAGATCATTTTACATTTAACAAATAAAAAAAAAAGTTAAAAAATATTGAATTCAGTAGAATTAGGCAAATAATGATCCAAAAGATTTTTCCTCAACAAACTTATTGATTTAAAATGAGAATCTATGAATTTAAAATTTTTTCTATTATAAAATTTTAAATAAAAATTTATTACTTTTTTATTTATTTTTTAGCCTAAATAAATTGGAAGCTTGATTGCTTTTTTTTTTTGCTCAAATTCTCAAATTCATTTTATTATTTGTCAATTTTAAAAATATTAGTTTTCAATAAAATTGATAAAATTACTTCCCAATTGAATGAAAATTCAAAATTCCTTAAAATCATGTGATTTTTGTGATTATGAGGAATTATTTTTAAATATTTTTTATTTTATATTTTTTTACAATATAAGAGAAATTGGGTAGCTGGTGTAATGATATTTTAACTCATACCCGAAAAAAAAAACTCATCAAACTCATGTTTAGGATTAATCTACTAGAGACCTTAAGATTTTTCATCACGTTGCCATTGTAAAATTGACTTTTGTTCTTAAATAAAAAGAGGAATTTCATTGAAAATATTTTATTTTTGAGCTCTGTAAAGTGAATAAACCTTAACGAGATATAGGCACGAGTTCAAAATATTTGATGAAAAGTCATATCAGTCACATTTTAATAAAAGATTAAATTTAAATAAGTGTGAAAGGATAAAAAGTTCAACGTGGTTTTGACAGGCAGCATTCTAGATTCCCATACATCAAAACCTTTCCTGCACATCGTCCTAAACTTACTATGGAAATCTGATGGAGAAATTAATGTCCGAAACACTAATTCGATCAACTCTTTTTTTGAGATTCTACATAACTGGTTGCCCAAATTCTCACGAAACGACAAATTTATGAGCACTTCAACTCTAATCACTCGCTAAGCTAATCAAAGATTCTCTTTCAAAACTTCAAAATTCACATGGAATTTATCATTCATTTTGGAACAATTAAAAGACAATAGTGAAGGTAACACTGGCTCAAAAAAGTCACATTATTGTTTTTGTCATAGTTAATCAAAATAATAACGGATGAGCTAGTTTAGTTCCCGTCGAAGTCTGTTACATGATCTATTACATCTGTCTCATTTATATTCATAATGAAACATGTCACTCCAGAAAAACCTCGAATCCCCCTATTATGACGCTCTTGTGGTGTCAACGCTTGTCATGAAAGTTGTTTTAATATCCCGGTTCCGACCATTCTTGGTATTTGATTTGAAAATCATCCCATCACAAGTTCACACGGTTGATCAAACATATTATGTTGACAGTTTCTGATGGTTTGCTTTTAAAAAAAAAAAAACTTTTTTGGAAGAGTTTTTAAAAGGATTAGTAGCTCTTTCACATGTTATAACTAAAGAAATATTTTATAGAGTGGTGAATTGAAGTCGTTTGTTTGTTCACTAGTTTTCTGTCAAGTGGACCTCTAAACTCTGATCAAATGGAACAAAGATACTCTGAAATTTTAAGGATCACAATACCACAGCCAGCCTACCAACCTTGTTACTCAAAATTTCCAAATCTTCCCAATCCAGAAGTAGCTCACATCTCACATCTATCATCTCCATCCAAGCATTCTATCACCACCTGTAACCAATCTACGAAAATAATTCAAAGATGGGATACAGACTCATATTCAGGTGAAAGTTCCATAACAGAATTTGCATTGGTGATTGACAAGTACGAGGAGAAAAAATATGATTGGATAGCTACCCAAGAAAGTGGATGTTTTTGGTTAAGGGCTTTGTGGCCTTCTTGTTATCGATGGGCAATTAGAAATCAAAGGATGGCTGCATGTGCCGAGTTTTGTTGTATTTATATATTGCTGCTACTGGTACCAGTCACATTGATTGTGGCTATTACATTAACAATTTTGATGTGAGTCATTTGATTTTGAATTTTGAATTTTGAAAGTTATTCTAACATTTATTTTACATAGAGATGTTGACAATTAATGAAACTTTTTGAATTGATTTACACTCTGAGAGCTAATACTTGCTTCGATGGACAACAATAAAATCTCAGATAAGAATAGAATTTTCATAGGTTAGCTTTTTCCAAAGCTGGAAATCTTTATCAAACAGCCAACCAAGCAAATTTCCGCACGGACTCTTCCATTTCAAGATTTCCCGATTTTTAGTTTTACGATAATATTAGAAATGACAAAAACTTTTACTATCATTCTTAGAAAATTAATCGAATCAATATTCAAAAAATAATTATTTTCGCCAATGTAAAATTTTTGTATTTATCAATTCCTAAAAGAGAGCTGGAAATTCGAGACTCTCACTATGACTTCTTTTCAATACACAAACCACTTTTTGTTGTATTTCTAGATTTGATTCAATTATCAAATAATTGACTTTTTTTTTATTTTATAATTATCGAAATTTTTGAAAATCAGAATTTAATGTTGAAAGATGAAAGATGAAATAACAATTCGAAATTTCAATTTCTCTTTGAAAATGATGTTTAAAATTTAAAAAAAAATATAATCTCATGAGAAACTAGTGGTTTCAAAAACTGGGTGATTTCTAGAAACGTGATATAAATTTTTCTTATGAACAATATCTTTATTTTTAATGAATCTCTAAATTTTCAAGAAATTTAAAAATATTACAAATTGGTCATTCTTCCATTAACAGTTTAAATAATTGAAAAAAACTGTTTCATCACTAAATACTGTCGGATTCTAATTAGTATTAAAAATAAATAAATAAAATCAATGCTAAAATTTGAAAAATAATAAATTTTGAAAATTTTAATAATGTTTTTTCAAACATTAGTTCTTCTCAAATCCTTTTTTTAAACTTTTTTTAATTTCCAGTTGGATTAAAGAAATATATATTAAAATAGAAACATTAAACAAAGTACCAATAATACTTGATTAAATGAAAACTTTACCAATCAAAATAATTTTTCATATGAAAAACAGTGGACATTTTAAAAAAATTATATATGATGATAAACACTTTATCCAACTTTGGCAAAAGTCATGAAAACAACCTATGTATTATTTGAAGTTCACGAATGAATTCACTAGTTAGAAATAAAATCACAGGACTTGGAAAACAAAAGATTATTGAATCAAAAATTCTGAAAAAGCTTTTGAAAAATTTTAGATTCCTTTATAACGATCTATAAAGTTTGTTCCTTAGATTTCACTGACTTCTGGTGAAAATCCCAACTTCTCCCAGTGAGGTGGCCATTTAATAGATCCTGGATTGCAGTTTTTCTTTATGTAATAATTTACCAATGCCCATAATAAGGGAGTTTGTGGATAAAATAATTCTGCATGTTCATGTTCCTTGAAATCATATTTAAAAGGTATGTAGTGCCTTTGAGGATCATCAAAAGTGAGAAATCCAAGGCTTAAGAGCTTAGCCCTGAACTGCTTAGATTCCAGCCAAGGACCCTCAAGAGTTTTTGAAAAACAGATACTCTGGTTCGTGCGATTTGTCGAAATTTTGGTGACAATTACTTTTAAGATTTCCCTGTATGGAGTGGTTTCTTTTAATTTCAACAAAAGTCTGTTATCTTGGTTGATCCAGTTGGTATATTCGTCAACCGTCATTGAAGTCTGTTTATTGGGTTGTCGATCTTCACTACAGTTTTCAATCTCTTCAATACAGATTCTTGTTAGGTCAGGATATCCTTTTGTGAGTGTGAAGATCTTTTTAGCGAAATCACCTTCGTTGATTTTTATTGTCTTTTCATTTTTCAATTGCTTGATTAGTAGCTGAATCTCCTGTGGTTGAAAATGTAAACTATCACGGCTTTCGAAAATATGGCCATGTATATCACCTGTTGGCCTTCCGTCAGGATGTGGCCGCGTAAAAAGACGTTTGGAAGTTTTCAGAGTTTTCAAAAAATTCATAAAGTCGTGTGTCCCACACAGTAGAAAAGATATTCGAGTTCTACACTCGTTTCGATCATTTACTAGACGATATTCCAGCAATTCTAGAAACTCACGTGTAATTGGACTTTTTCCGTATTTACAAAGTATCTCAGCATCATCAAGAAGGATTGGAATTTTATAATTTGGAAACTCTTCTTGCAATGCAAAAACGCAATCTTCCCAACTTTCTTGAACAGAAATTCCAGTGAGACTAGAAATTTGTTCAAAAACATGACGCCAAATTCTTGGACTTGCAATTCTCTGAGCCTTGATTTCAGCCAATGACAAGTAAATGGGCAGAACTTTTTTTTTCTGTTCAAGTAGATATTTGGCCACCTTCAGAGCTGTTGTTTTGCCAGAACCCACATGTTCGATTAGAAATGAATGATCAAAATCAGTGGAGAGTAGACTTTCCACTATTTTTTTGGAGATTTTAGGAGTGACATAATATTTGCAATTTATCTCAGGAGGTTGGGGTGGCTCTTTATTTTCTTTTTATGTTTTGAAAATGGACAGCCAAGGTAAAAATTAAATTGTATTGATTGAGATCAATTAGTCACTCGAGTCATTTGAATCTTGAAAATTTTATGCTTTCGAACTAACCAACGTATATTTTCCTTAAATCCATAATTTTTTCTTCAATTTGAGGTTTAAGCTTGTGCTTTGAAATATCTCTTGATAAATCTTTACCCAGTACGGCTTGCAACTTTTGTCGCAAATCATTATTTATGTAAGCCAAATCTATGAGTTGTAACGTTGATTTTTCAAAATGAAATATAGACTCTGTACTTTGATCCTTTTCAGAGGTATCACTGTTGACCTTTTTAATTTGAATTTTGTTCGAGTTCTTTACAGAGATTTCAGTCATCCGCTCTTTTGACTGGATTTTGAAAGTATTTTGAGCTGGATTACTCTCATTCAAAGAGTTTTCTTCCAATTTGACTTTCTTGGCACTTTGAGGCTTATTTACATAACTTTGACTCCGAGATAAATTAGATAGATTTTCCAGGTCTCGATGATTGAATTTTTCGTTTTGAATTTGAGATAATCTTGTAAGTTGATGGCTCTGATTGAATTTCTCTTTATTGTCTCGGCTCCAATCTTTGGATTGAATGTTTGAGAAATTTTCAGGCTTGCGGCGTTCCGTAGAATGATAATTTTTGGCTGAATAATTTTTTAATGATGGTTCATGACTGAAATCGGAACTTTTCTTTAAATGCCAACTATTTTTATCTTTGGATTGATTTAGAAACGGTTCTTTTTGAGTTGCTTGCGAATCGATACTAATTTGATCATAAGTCAAAATTTTTAATGAAGGAGTAACGTAACTTGAAAGTTTAAGAAGCTCTTTGGGTCTCTTTTTAATGTCCCGATCATTCAAATCTCGTTTCTCAGTGGTAGATGATTTTTGGGGGTAAGTATTTTTCCCGCGTTCATTATCTGGCTGCCGATGTTGTGTGAAATTTTCATAGGCATCGTGAGCGACATTTCTTGACTGGTATGCCGAAATTCTTTTTAATATTTGACAATACCAATTTCTGACGAATAAAATTGGAAATTTTTTTTTTGAAAAAGGTTTGATCATAACAGATGGGTTGTTAGAGGCAATGAAAAAAATTTTATCATAAAACTTTGTGGATCATAGTGACTGATCGACTTAAAAGAAAATCGGTTACATGCATCTGCTATTAAATGAATGGCATTGGCCATACTAGATTAAATAACTTACGTCATATTTCCCAAACCCTTTTACTTTTATTTATTGTGAATTAAAATATTTTGATAAAAAAGTTATTTTTATTTTTATTTTTATTTCATAGTTTAAAAAATACTGAATTTTTTTCAACAGTATTAAGAGTTAAATTATTTTTAATTTATTTTAATCTGAATTTATTATAAACTTATTCAACCATTTATAGCCAAATAAATTTATTTTTTTATTTTAATTATAGATAAGTAAATTTTTTTTTTTAAAATAAAATCACATTATAATTTCAATCAGGTTTTAATGTTAAAGAAATAAATAATTTTTTATTTAATTATCAGTAATAAAATTTCTTTACAAATTTCTTTACGAGATTCAAATAAATTTTTTTTTTTTTTTTTTTTTAAATTTCATTAATATTTTATTAGCTTAAATTTAAATCTTGTGAAATAAATTTTTTTAGGAACCTAACTGCCAGCAAAACAAAGTTTACTAATTATGAAAAGTTTCAAAGATTTCATTATCCAATCATTTTGTTCTACCAAATAGATTTCTTATGGTACATTGTATAATAAATCGCGCTAGTCTCAATTCCAACAGGGATTTTAATATGATAAGAAATTAGTAACTAATTTGGCATGATTTGATGATAATGCTAAAAAAAAAAAGTTTTTCACAACTACAATATTTCAATTTTTTTGGCTGTTATATAAAACTCCTGTTTCACTTATTTAATCTTTTTTCCGAATATCTTTTTTATTTATTGGTTTAAAATGACCTCAAAACTTACATTATTTATGATGGTGAAAAGTGTCAAAATCGTGACTCGATCTTAAATTAGAATTTTAAAAATAATAGTTTTTGATTGGGATTAATTATTTTTTTGTTAGGAATACCGGTGATATTAATCTGAACGTTTAAAATTAAATTCGATTATTCACTTCTAAACTCTAGGGATAAGTAGAATTAATATGACAAAAATGAAACGAAATCGATTTGTTTTATTTTTAAAAAAAAAAAAAAAAGATTTACATATCGAATCCACATGTATATTTCTCATTATGCGTCGTTCATCATTCATTTCCACTTGGAAGCGTTTTCGCTTGTTTTAGCTAAAGTAAATCGTAAATGGGGTTCAGAATCTTACCCGATTTATCTGGAAATTTAATTAGAGAGAAATTCCAACAAATGAATCCAATAAAATGAATCATCCTAATATTAAAGATTATACTTTCATTGGTGAAAATGATAAACAGAAATATCATGGTACCACTTTTATTTAGGTGCTGCAGGATTGAGCCCAATCGAAGGTAAATAATAGGGTAAAACAGAAAGCTATATATTCAGTAAATTTCTTCTCAATCTGCTTTTCAAAAATTTGCTGTTTAGCAGGTTTTGAAGGATCAATAATAATAATAATAATAATAATAATAATATAATTATTATTAAAATTATTATTAAATTTTAACAAATAATTATCAAGTTAAAAGAAACGACATAATGAAAGCAATGAAACAAGCATCATTCCTAGCGGAACCATATCTTTCACAACCATATGCATTCGAACCAGAAAAAGCTCACGTACGAGATCGTCCTCAAGAAGCAAAAGAGACCATTATACATATAATACCTCGATTCCATAATAATGAAGTAAGCTTTAGTTTTGATCTTTTTTAACTTGTAAAGAAGTTTTTAAGAGGTCGAACGTTGAAATTTGAAAAAAAAAACTATCAAATTCAATATTAGGACCGATACAAATATTCGCCTGAATATCGACATTCAACGCTTCTATTCATTCAACATCCAAAAAGGGGCTATATTTATACAATATTATTTGTCTTAATTTGTATGGCCATATCTAGTGAGTGGTTTTTCTCTTTCTCTTTCTCTCTCTCTCTCTCTCTCCCAATATTTAACATTTTTTTTTGATTTAACAAAAAAATTATTACAGCACTTTGCATTCTCGGGTTCATCAAGGTGTTAACCGGTTAAACTTGTTAAAGTTCACATGTATCTGTTGGTCAAACTCAAAATACCTTTGACAATTCATGAATATTTCTTTTAATATTTTGATTATTAAGGTATTTTTATGTCGAAAATTTAATGAACAGAAGGAACGAATGGGATATAATTACTTTTTTCCCTCAAACTCATAGAAATTTTTCAATCAATTTATGACAATTTAGTTTTAAAAAGGAATAAGTAGACATATATTTTTGTAAATCAGTTCTTTTTTTTCTTTTTTTTTGAAATAAATTAATGCTTCATTGTAACCGATAAAATTACTCAATTTAGAAGTAAAATCTTTTTTGACATGTATTATTTTAAAGCTTGAAAAAGGTGTTAACGTAAAAATAAATAGCCAATAATCTGTAACCCTTTCTCGTTCGTCACAGTCAATTGTAATATGGACAAAAAGTATGTTTTAGACAATTTGACTATAGAATTCTTTTCAATTCAGTTTTTTGATTTTTATCTTTTTTTTGAAAAATCGAATTTTCCTTTTGTTATACACATTTTTTATCAGTTACACAGAAAGTCTCAAATTCTTGTTATCATTGTTATTACTAGCTGGCTACACAAAAAAGCCTCGAACATTGTAAAAATGTTAAATCTGTTTCCAATTAGAATTTTCATTTGAATCTAGTTTCCTGGCTGTGGAAGTAAACAATTAATTGTACAACTTGACTTTTTAATGCATAAATCTGTTTGTAAATGACAATATTTATTCTCACGATAATAGATTATTACGTTCAGACATTCTTATTATAGAAAGGGAATCTTTAGCGTAGCGAGTTACTACGATATTTTTTGGAAAATGTTTTTTCCTACAAGGGATACTAAAACAAAGTCCTTTTTCCATCGCGATAATATTTATCAAAAACAGATCTTTGCTCGAAACTTATCGTCCTGCCCATTAATGATACCACATTTATTCATACTATTAGTTACTCTTGATACCAAAGAATTGGATGGGTTCATATCTTTTGTCCAATTTATAATTCCTTTGTCATTTATTAACCAACCAACCAACCAACCATCTTCTTTAACGAATTTCTTTCTTCAGCCAAAAACTAATGCTTTCATTCTTTTGTTTGGGTATATTACTAGTCCTTTTATGGCTTGTTTTGGTAAATCTAACTAATCAAATTTTTACCTTTCTTTTACATGAATAAGAAATTTTATATGAGACATGAAACTTTAGATCAAGTGAACGGATGAATTGAGTCGTACAATGATACACAACATTGACTATTATTAGTCAACATAACCTATCATTCAACTGGTGCCCCAAAGGACAGCTGTATGTTTTTTTAAGTGCTCGCCCGATCTTATCCCACCCTGGCACTGTCGTCATCATTGTTATCATCATCGTTGTTAGCTCCAGCTGTTTATTTATTTTTATAATAAATCTATTCTCATTTTTTTTAAAAAAAAAAAATGCTACCATTCACAGACATATTGTTGATGACAGAATTTAGTAAAGTGTCAGAGTCTCAAGTTGCACCCATGGCAACAGAAGGACTTCTTTCCTCCAAGTTTTTTGTTGATCCACCCACATTGACTACAGATCTTGCTTGTATATGCTTTTGAGACTGTGCACACTTGTTTTCCACATTTCTCGGGGTTTTTAATAAAAGCCTCTTTCTGAATCTTGAGTGTGCTCATGTCATTATCTTTTGAACCGTCTTGGAATTAATCTTCCGTTTTTGGGTCTTTCTCTCTATCTGGCTTGCATTGGAGGGTGGGATGATGATAACGTTAAATGTTTACATGAATCATAGAGCATTATTCTCAGTACTTCTAATGCCATGGACTAATCCTGCTTTCTTGGAGCTCCATGAATTCTGCCTTGGTTGGGATACCATTTTATGGATTGAATTTATTTTTTTGTTGACGACTGATGGAGTTCTATCATGACCCATCTCGGTACCCACAAGACAATGGGCCTAGGTCTAGAGGTAAAGTGAGGGGCGCATGTGGATGTGATAAGGGAAGTTGTGTCGTAAGGTTCAAAAATGCACCATTTCCTTTGGATGCTGTGTATAGCTGGTGAATAAATTTTAAAATATATGTTCGAGGATGACTAGGCAATGAGAAATTTTCAAGAGTAAAGCAAAATTTTGGGAATATACTTCATTCAAAAAGGGATTATAAATTACTCCAATTACAGGTACTTTGTCGAACACTAAACCGATTGAAATAGCGACAAAAGGGAATCTAATCGTGGAATTTGGAGTTAGTTTTCTCGCATGAGTCTAAGTAAAAACTTGCCCGTGTACGAAGTTCGTAGTTCCATCTTGCAATTTTAAGAATTTAATTTGGTACAAGATTTCTTTTTGTGTATGAAAAGCCAAACCGATAATTTTATTTGTAAAAATCAATAAAGCTTACCTATAGGGTCAACGATCCAGGTTGGTTCTTTGTGAGCTCACACTTTTCTCCAGTAGCAACTATTTCTTCGCCGATAAATCTTGTAAAGAACAGACCCAATTGGAGAACAAACTTTCAAAATAAATTGATTGAAAATATTTCATAAAGCAAACTTGCCTATGTTTCGGATACTCTGCGCCCAATTTTGATCGCACCAACTGTTCAACTTTTTTATCTGTTTCAGTAACCAAATCAATTGGGTTCCCATATTTCTCATAAAAATCTTTTTCGGCAGTATATCGTGCTTTTGATCCATCAAGTATCAATTGGCCACACTCTTTGGCAAGTTTTATGGCAAAATGAAGATAGATACCCAGTTCTGGACGGATCGGGAATTTAGAATTGGAAAAAAATTTGTAGATGCAGCCTATCTAACGATTTATATGATTTCTGATCGGCGCATGGAATGAAAATGTGAATTATTTGCATATAGCCAGATTTTCAAGTTTCATTCACGCTTGTAAAATATTTAATAATAACCTGTAAAGAAAAAAGGGCTTTCGTTACTTTAATTGTTAATTTGAGAGTTAATCTATCTTTATAAGTTGAAGAAAATGAAATCCAATGTCAGGTTATAATTTTAAAAACTAGGTTTTTTTTAATTTAAAACAAAAGAATACAACTTGTTATTTGGCTTCACTCTTCATAGGAAAGAGCACAGAGAGCAATGAAGATATTTTGTATTTTTGTGATCCTTCTATTTCCCCCAATGGTGGGACATAAATCGAAACAAACATCTTTATAAATAATATGCGATCAATATGATATGAATCACTAGCACGAAAAGCGAGAATAATTCGAAGGTTTCAAAAAATTTTAAAATATTAGGTCTTTCATGAGAAGCATATTATTCTCAATTTTGCGTCTCATAATTATAAACAAGAATAATATTTTCGGATAGCAATTTCTTTTGCTTCAACTTCTATCATGTTTATATAAATCTACAATATTACAGTTAACAAAAATCAATTAATCAAGTTTATTATTAGTAGTTCCCGAAGCGGTACC
>JAAOMT010000227.1:262623-349855 GCA_016748015.1 Geosiphon pyriformis | reverse complement strand
TTTAATTATTTTAAATTATTTTTATAATCTAAAAATAACAAAAACAATTACATAAAAACAAGTTAAAGTTACATAAAAATTTAACAACAAAAAAAAATTTTATATACAAAAAATAATTTTTTTTTATACTTTAAAATTTTTTTTAATAATTTTTTTTAAAACATTCAACAAATATTTTAAAAATTAATGTTAAATTTAAAATTATTTTTCAAATTATCTATAATAATTACTAAAAAACAAATTAATTATATTCAAATAAAATTTATTATAATTTTAGTAGTAAATATCCAAAATTATTATTTTTATAGAAAAAATACAAAAAATTAAATATTAATAGTAATTCTTTCTTTTTCTCTTACCTCCAAAGATCCTCAAAAAAGCGCATTTTTTGAAAAAGAAGTTTTTTATTTTTTGTTAGTTTTCTTTCAACATTTTCTTAAACAATAACCTCTTCATCATAGATTTAAAGACTGTTTCAGGTGGTGATATGTCAAAAAAGAAAGTGCCTAAAGGTGCTTTCTATGGTCCTGCTGGTGGTTTTTTTGCTCAAAAAAAAAGAGTAGTTCTTGGCAATGTTAAACATTCTGGTAATAAGAAAGATATCTCTTTGAGTAAATCTGGGTCTGGTGATAGTGTGTACTCTAATGTAGATAGTCTGTCTGGTGATGATGAGGATGTTGGCATGACAGATGTGCATGGAGGATCTCTTCTGGGTTTAGCTGTAACCACTCCCAAAGCGAAATGTGTTAATACTGGTACAGTGTTTTTCTCCACTTGGCTCTCCTGACTTTACTATGGATGATAATGAGATTGTGCTTCCTCTTCGCATGTCTATCCCTCTGGATAAGAAGTGGATTGATCCTAAAATTGGTAAAACTCAGGTTGAGATGTCTGTGAAAAAATCTTTCGCTTTGGACATCAATCTTTTAGCTGTAGAAGGGAAATCGGCAATGGCCAAAACTCAGGTTATAAGAAAATTATTTTCAATAATCAATGGCTTTGGAGAGGGGCTACTACCCTCTCAAAATTTGAAGGGATCATCTGATCAATGTTTACTTCATCTGAAAGCATGGAAAAGACCACATCATTAGTCAGAGCAAATAACATCATAGTAAATAGTGATCTTAAGAGACAAAGAGTTTGCTCAGATCGGGCCATAGTCATCAAAAAAATTCCCATGGATATACCAAAGGAAATGATCGTCACCGCAGTGTCTGAATTTGGGGAAATTAAATCAATCAAAATTCAGCTGATTGAAATGTGGCAGAAGGCTGTAATGAAATTCGCCAAATCTAGCCAGGCTGATCTGTTAGCATCAAAATGATCATTCCTGATTGGGAAAGATTCTGTGCGTGTGGCCAAGGCTGTGAAAGATCGTGAGACATGGGCTTTTAGGGATCAATTCAGGGTGCTTCTGTTTACATTGCTTATGGGAATGACAGCTCATGATCTTGGAACTCTTTTGGAAGGGGCTGGTAAGAAAACTTGTGTCATCAATCATTCATTGGAGACTGGCAATAGAACTCGCTGTGCTATGATTTGTTTTGAATCTGACAAAGCTATGGAATCAGCTTTTCGCATGGAGCCAATCTTTGGTAGTGTGAAACTCTTATGGGCTAGGTTAGATTTAATTCGCTGTAACTGGTGTGGAAAGTTTGGTTATTCTGTCTTGGAATGTAATGCTAAGGTTGTGTCAGCTTCTCAGTCACCCAAGTCATTTAAAAAGCCTGCTAACTTGGATACTCATCTTCAGTTGGCCAAATTATATGCTAAAAAAAAGATTCTGATCTCTTGTCCTGTTGCTTTTGGAGGCAAATCCTGGGCCCAAGTGGTCTCAGTTGCTTCAGTCTCTCATGGTTCTTGTGATGGCTCTGGTTCTGGTTCTCTGCCCTTTGGTGTTTCAAGTTCTAGTGGTACCCCCCCTCTTTCTATGGTCAATTCCCCCTTGGGTACATGTTTAGCACGTCTGGAATGTTCTGTAGAGCTTTTATCTGATCGAATTTTAAACATTCTTCATCATCTTGACAATCTCAGTTTGGTGTCTTTAGCTCCTCCTTCTAGTGTGATTCTTTCTGTAGGTACTCCTTTCCTATCCGTCTCTAATTTTCTTTTGGTTGCTAACTTTGACTTGGGTTCCAACATGGTGTTGGATGTTCTCTTAATTCAGCCTATTTCTCTTTCTTCTGGCATTGACAATTCTCAATTGGGTCTGAGCAGTTCCAAGGTGCTGACTTTTAAAATTAGCATTTTAGAGTTGAAATTGGTTGCCCTCGATGTCTTTATTGGCTCAATTTTGGCAAAGTTAGAGCAGATGTGTGCTGGCTTGGGTTCTTTGGTCCTCTTCTTGTCTTAATGACCAGTTATATTTGGAAAATTGCCATGTGCAATGTTAGGGAAATGAACAATCCTGCAAAACAGAAGGATATTATTCGTTGGCATAAAGAAATAAACAATATGATTTTAATTGTTACTAAGACTAAGTTGAAAGATGAAATTCGCTCTTGGATCATGAACAAGTTTGTTGGCATTCGGGTTTTTACTTCTGGTTTGAATTCTGGTTACATGGGTTCTGAGGTCGCAATCATTATGAACAATTTCTTGGCTTGGCATATGTGTAAGGTTTCGAACATTCCTGGCTGGTTTCTTTCTATCAAGCTTCTCTTCAGAAATAAACTGTCTGTGTTAGTTTTAGAGCTATATGCTCGATCATCTTTGGCAGTACGTTTTTTTCAGGCAGATGATATTAATTCTTTGATTGCGAGGGCAGTAAATGAGTCTTCTTTCATCATTTTGGGTGGTGATTTCAATGAAGATGGTTCTCGCAAAAGTGCCAGCTTCAGAAAATGTTTTGATTTGGGTTTGGTCAACTCCTTGAGTGGTAACTTGTTTGGAAAGGAAGCTACGTGGGCCAATTCTCGTGGAGTGGCTAAAATTATTAATTATGTGTTTGTGTCATTAAGTCTAGTTAACACAATTCTGGATCATAATGTGTCTGGTGTTGAAGAGTATTTTGATACTGATCATAAAGCTGTTTTTGTTTCTGTGGGTCTTGGTGGTTTGCTAGATGTGCAGTTAAACTCATTGTGCAGACAAGCGAATAAGAATTGTTGGAAGTACAATTTTGTGGATGCTAGTGATGCTGAATAGATCAAATTTAAAGAGGATACATCAGCAAATGCTGTCATGTTCCATGATAAGTTTTATGCTGCCAAGATGAGTTTGGATCTGAACACAATATGGAGTCATCTTTGCCAAGTGGTGTGTTTATCAGCTGAGAACGTTTTCAAAAAAAAGTGGTTTAAGAGTTTCGACAGTGTCTATAATAGAGTTTCATCCAGATTTTACAAATTAGAACTTTTGGTGTTGAAGATTGTCAAAGCCTCTTGTCTGGTTTCTCATGAGAAATTTGTTTTTCTACTTGATACATGAAAGGGAATTAATTCTGTTAATGCTTCTGTTGTGGACTCTCTCTTTCTTTTAGGTTTCCATTTTGATGCCATTCGTTCAGCTTTGGCCAAGATCAGGAAATCCTATCATTCATCTAAGTTGTTAGAATCAAACCATGCCAAAAAATCTCAGATCAAGTCAGTGATTGACAAAAGAATGGAGAGTTTTGAGTTGAACAAAAGTCATACTGTGCATAGTGTTTTGGAGCGACCCTTCCGCAAGGTGGTTTTAGACCATTTGGTGGTAGGAGATGAGCTGGTGTTGGATCCTGCTCCAGTGAAGTCCAAGATAGATGAGATTATGAAAGGTTGGACTAGAAAGTGAAGAGTGGTGCTCGACGTTAATGATGAGTGGTCTTGCCAGTATTGTCTTTTAGGTTATGTTTTCAACGAAGCTTTTTCTGGTGTAATGGGTTTGATTGACTTTGACAAACTGTTTGGGGTTGTTTCCAACCTGCCAGATGGCAAAGCTGCTGGCCTTTCAGGTATCTCAAATGAGCTTTGGAAACATTGCGATATTTTGGTTCTTAATATGCTTTTGGTGCTTTTGAACTCTTGTTTGTCTGAGAAATCTGTTCCTGGCCCCTGAAGGGAAGCTTGGGTTTCAATAATTCCCAAACCATATGAATGAGAGAGTGTTCTTACAAATACTCGTCTTATTGCACTGATTGAGATGGCTTGCAAGATTCTCTCCAAAATACTCTCAGACAGGATTTCTTCAGCATGCAGCACTCATAATGTCCTTCATGGTGACAATTTTTCAGTGTTGAAAGGTATGACAACACAGTCCCCCATTTTTGCAGTTGGTTCAGTCATTGAAGATGCCCTAGAAAAGAACTGAGAACTTTGGCTGGTCTTACAGGATATGAGGAAAGTGTATAATTCAGTTGGCTGGGAGCATTTGGAGAAGTGTCTGGTCAGAATTAAAATGTGCAACAGGTTCATTCGGTTTTTTGGCAGCATTCACAAAGATCGCACTAATCAAGTCATGACAAATTTTGGTTTGACAGATGGTTATCGGATCCATGATAGTTTAGATCAAGGAGAGGTTTTTTCCCCCCTTCTGTGATGCATTTTTTATGATCCCCTTTTGTGCAAAGTCAAGCGTCAGGAGAGTATGTATGAGTACAGACTAATTTCTCATTTCATTTCCAAAAGTGGTCGTGTTGAGTTGCAGGCTGGACTTTCTTCTTATTTTGCTGCTGGCGTCTTTGTTGATGATACAATTTGGGTTGGCAGTAGACAGAGTGCTACTCAACACATTTTAGATGTTGCTAGCAAGTTTTTCCAAATTAATGACATTTCAATAAACAATGACAAGACTGTAGCTATTCCCATCAATTGTAGGGTTAGAGATCCCGCTTTTTTCATTAGTGGTTTACCTATCTCTGTTGCCAAGAAAGGTGAATTCCATCAGTATCTGGACATATTTCTGTTAACTGAGAGTCTTTTCAAACCTAGTTTAGCTAAAGTGCATTCGAACATTCATTTCTTTACAAATTTGGTTCTAAAAAAAGCTATCTCAGATAAGCAGTTCTTATATTTGGTTTCAGTGGTTCTCCAACTTATTATTAGCTATAGGACACAATTTAGCTTTGTTCCTATTAGTATTTGTAACAAGTAGGATGCTATGATTTGTAAGGGTCTAAAGCTCAAATCTGGACTTCCACTCAACTTTCCTAGTAATTCAATTCATCACTCCTTCTTTTATGATTTAAAATTTTTTCTGCAGATTCAGTCTGAAGACAAAGTTGCTTCTCTTATTAATTTTGCTAACTCTGGTGGGATTGTGGGACATTTGTTCTCTCATAGGTCTTATGATCTACAGGTTTTATGTTGGCACTCTATTCATTCATTGAGTTCTCCTGTTCGCATTCGTGTTAGCGCCTCTAATAATTTTCTGATGAGTGTGGTTCACATGCTTTATAATTGCAAATTGTCTTTGAGTGGATTCTTTGCCAATTCCTTTCGTGTCAATGGTGAGATGCTCATGTCAACTGTTTTGGATGAATCAGTTTTCTCTGGGTGTCTCTCTTTGCTTCAGTGGTATGATGTGGTCTTTGTAGACCAACTTCATGATCATCATGGTACAGTTTTTGATTGGTCCACATTTAAGCGATAGAAGAAACTGGACCCCTGTGGCCCTATTCCTGAGTGGTTCAGGCTTTCTACTGTGTTTCTTGCTGGTGAGAATTCCTCTCCTGCTCATATTCCAGTTCTTGCTAATATTAGTCTTTTGGACATTCTGGGTTTTTCTGGCTTTATGTTTATCTGTGATCGTCTTTCGCAGATTAATACAAGGGTGTTGTCTGTCTATACTGATGGGTTATTGAGAAATTTGGGTACAATTGGCTGTAAAACGGGTGCTGCGGCTTTTTTCAAGGACATTGGTATGAGTTTGGGTGTTGGTGTGTCTGGCTTGATGTCATCTACCATGGCTAAGTTGCAGGCAATTGCGTTGGCTTTTGAGTGTGTTCCTGTTTTTAGTAATGTCCATTTGTTTTCGGATAGTCAGTCTGCTTTGGATGCTTGTAAATCGGAATTAGATATGGTGGCTCCTGATTTCCAGAATCGATGTTGGATTGAGCGTCGGCACATTGTCAACGTCATTTCCAGTAAGATCTTAAATGTTACTTGGCACAAAGTCAAAGGTCATTCTGGGGTTTTGGAAAACGAACATGCTGATGTAATTGCCAGTGCTGATTCTGTTTCTGACTGGTTTCTTTCTCCTCACCTGGATGAACACTTTTTGATGGCTAATGGCAACATTGTCTCTGGCAATTCAAGGCACTTTGTCCATAACACTTTTCATGCCATGTGTCATGCACATTGGGAAGTGGGGTCTGGTTCTAAATTTTTGCCTGACAACTTGTGGGCTGATATTGATTGGTATTGCTCTTCTTTGTTGTGGCATCCTGATTTGCATATGGCCACTAGTTTTACTAGCAGAATTTCAGCTAATGCGCGCTCTTATTTTATAAAGGCTTTGCATCATCAGTTGTTTGTGGCTGTTCAAAAATGGCTTTATAATAGACTTTATTTCAGTATATTGTGTCTATATTGTGGCGACATAGAGGTGTTGTATCATGTTTTTTCTTGTAAGGTCAATGGTTCTGTTCGGCATTGGTTGTTGGATTCTCACATGAACACTTGGAAAACACTTTCTGGTTTTTTTGTCTCTTTTTCATGTTTATTGCAGTTGTTGTTGTCTTGTGTTTTAGGGTCCTCAGTGTCCATGGCTCTTCTTAAGGGTTTTGTTTTTGATAATTGGTTTTGTGAAGCTGTCTCTGTCTTCCATAATCCCAAGGTAGCATGTTTGAAGTTTGTTAATTTTACACATTCTCTTGGCCTCACTTTTAGAGATGAGATATGATTGGTTTGTGTCAAACATCATGCCTATATAGAAAAGCATGGACTGATTTCTTTAGATAAAACTTTTGTGTTCAAATATATTTTTAAATTTTGAATAAAACATTAAAAATAAAATAAATTGATTTTTAGGTTTAAAAACAAAGCTGCAATAAAAAAAGATATTACATAAAAAACACCAATAAATAAATTTTCTGCCTAAAATAAAAGAATATATTCACATGACATACAAGAAAGTTAGATTTATTTTATTTAACTTTGAAAGTTTTTTTTAAGTTTATTGTAAAAAAACTTTTTTGAATATTATCTATCTTATAAATTAGTATTTTTACCATCATATCAGTTTATCTATATTCAGAAGTTTTTATAATCTGGTTTATGTTTAAAAAATTAAATTTGGCTAATCCAATATTTTTGTGGAAAAATGTTATAGTATTTAAGTTAGTCATTATACATTTCTCATTTATAATTATTCTCATGAAATTTCACACTTACAATTTTCTAATTTTGAATGAAATAATATTTTGAAAATATTTACATATTAAAAACAGAAATAAGTATAAGCATTCCAAAATAGTTAATAATATTGTTACTTATATAATATAGAAATAATGTATTAGTACACAAATTAGCCAATCAGAAGAAGACATAATAAAAGTAAAATTCTAGAATTCCTTTTAAAAAAATTGCAAAATTCCAGAATTACAGGATTCTAATATGAAGAATTGCAAAATTCCAGAATTTTAGGATTTCTTTTGAGAAATTACAGAATTCCAGAAATTCCAGGATTCTTGGCTAGAAAATTGAGGAATTCAAAAAATCTTGTATAACAAAATTTATGTATATATAGCAGTAGCATTAAAAGCAGAAAGAGCAGAATTTCTAGTTAAGAATCTTTAAATTAAAACCTTTTGTTCCAAATTCTCATTTATTTTTTCATATGATAGTATTCTATAACTTGAAGTGAAAATATTAAATATCAATAAAATACTGATTAAATCTTTACAATCTATCTTTCTCCTATCAACAACTCATGTTGATAGTTGCTAATACTTAATTACACTAGACCAATAGCTCTTGATCATGGCTATTAGTAGGATACTAATTCTTTTTTGCCTTGACTTGTTTTATTTTCTCTTTATATTATTATTTTTATTTTTTTATTTATTTATTTTTTGTTTTGTTTATTGTAAAATTACTAATTGATTAAAAAATTAAAGTGCTGAGTTATTGATATTAAAAATTGCTTGATAAAAGATTTTGTGAGAGGGTAAATACTTGAAATTAAGGATTACTTACCAGAGAATTGCTGGCCATCAAGCCAAGAAAAGAATTGATAGAATTGCGATTCTGAAAAGCCATTAAAACAATTATTGAATCTCTGTTTATTATACAAAGAATTTAACCAACATCTTCAAATATGAAAATTTTCAGATATAACCAACAATATTAATTATTAAGCACCAAGTTACAGGTTTGTTATTTGTTTTCAAACCCCAAATAAATATTTGTAATATTTGATGCTCTCTATAAGATATAATCTAGCAAAAAACCAGCACCAACAACAATTATTCAAAACAGTGACAGAATCAGAAGAAATAGAAACAAACCACTTGGGATTTGCAAAATTTTTATTCTCATATTACTAAAATCATCTTGAATTGACAAATAATAGTTGGCCAGCAAAATCAGCTTTCAATTGTTATATCAACAAAAAAATTGCATATTACTTAGAGGGTCAAAGAAATTCAGAATTTGCTTTTAACAATTTCTTTAGTGAACTACTCCAAAGCATCAGCCTGTCACAAAACTATCTATTTGCACTCCTAATTACAAAAATAAACAGAAAAATTGAAAAGTACATCAAACAAAAATTTTCTATCATCTTTGCAGACAAAAAAAAAGAAAGACTATAAACACTAGCAAAAATACCAATACTAATACAACCACTTACTTGAAAGAAACCAAGAATCAATTCATCAATTAATCTATCATACTATTACACATCTGGAAGTACTATCAACATAACATCAATACATGTATTTACAGTAAATATGAAAACACCATTAACTAGAATTTTATTTTAAAGTAAACAAAAAAAAACTAAATTATTAGAAACTTATAGCAATTATTTTGAAGGATTTAATTTATGACTGACCACATCATTAGAATATTAATTATCATTACCACAACCAGATTTCAGAAATACTAGTCCTTAAAAAATAACCAATTCTAAGAAAAAAGATAGCAATCGAGAAGTTAATATTTAAAACCTAATTTCTGAAAACCCAGAAATACCAACTTTAATAATTCAAGCTTAGCAAAATTCAATCAATCCAAATTTTTCTTTTATTATTCAACAAAACTTATCTCTAGTTATTCAGATCAATTCACCAGTAGTTTCAAACCCCATTATCTATTATTAAAATTCACAACAATTGCAACAATTAACACTAATAACATATACATTGTTATAGATGATTATTTGGAATCTCAAAGCAAATAACAAACCTGTAATTTGGTGCTCAATTAATATAATGTTGTTGGTAATATCTGAAGGTGTTGTTTTATTTAAAGGTTTTGAGTTGGAGTTTTTTGTATAATGAACAGAGATTTAATAGTATTATCTTTCCAGTAGCCTCTCAGAATTGCAATTCCATCGAATTTCTTTTTCAGTATGGTGGCCAGTAAACTTGGCAGAGATGCCCTTCTAATAAGCTATTCTTAAGTACCTAATTCCTATACTCTTCCTTTGGGATCTTTTACCAGGTTATCCTTGATGTCAATAACTCAGCACTTTAATCTTTAATCAATTAGTGAGCAACAATAAAATTAAAGAAAGAAAAGAAGATAAAGAAAAGAAAAAAAAAAAAAAAAGATAAGCCAAGACATTTGTAAGTTAATATCTTATCAATAGCTATGATCAAGAACTATTGTTTTAGTGTAGTTAAGTATCAATCTCTATCAACATGAAATGTTAATAGTGGAAAGTGAATTGAAATAGTAAATAATTATTTATTGATATTTGTAATGTGAATGGTTTCTAACTATTTAATTCTCCTTTTTTTTACTTCTAACATTACTGCTATATATACATAATTGATATTCTATGAGATCGCTTACATTCTTAAGCAATATGTTATGATTTTTTTGAGCAATGTGCCCTAATTTTCTAATATTGCTTCACATTGCTGAGCAATGTGTTATGCTTTCTAACATTGCTCCACATTGCTAAGCAATGTGTTATGATTTCTGTCATTGTTCTACATTGCTGAATAATGTGCTCACATACTAAAATACTATTCATTTATTGGTCTACTATTTTTCTATATCTGTTTTCTTTTTATAAGTAATATTATTCTTTCCTTTTTTTAATATTGAGCTCTATCAAAATCTTCATTCTGAATTAGCTCTAATATTTCTTTTTCTAGTATTGTTTGTTTGATTTTATTTTTTATGTCTTCTATTTGTGTATTGTTTATTCTTCCCTATTGGTTAATAGTTATAATTTCCATGTCAGAATGTAACAATATTTCTGGATAGTTCTAAAATATGTTGTGTAGTTAGTAAATTGTTTTCACATGTAGTGTTGAGTTTGTTTTCTTTTCAATAAATTCTTCAGTTTGCTGTATTATGTTTTGGTTAAATATTCTTTTGGATTTGTTAATATACAATTTCTGAATATTCAACTTTTGACCTAACTGGTAGTAACAATATGATATTGGAAGTTGTTCTGTCCATTGCTTCCAATTCTCTTTTGTAAGTTCTTTTGTTGATGTCATAATAGATATTTTCCCAAAAGTGTTCTTCACTTTTTTTATTATGTTATCTAACCAGTTTTTATCATTCCTTAGTAACTGCTGATATGGTGTATTCTTTGTCTTTCTTTTGATGTTTCAATAGCAAATTGTTTGGTTGTTAATAATAATTTCCATGTCTAATGGTTGTTAACTTAAGGCCTAAAATAATTGTTAAGCTATGATGTGGTATTTCCATTTTTCTTGGTTGTTTTTGTTGTGTATATGGTGTCTTTATATACTCTTTTATTGTTTAATTTTATGTGTTTGGTTCAATAATTATAATTGGTTCCAGATCCCATGGAATTTCATCTGGTTGGACTAGTATTCTCTGTACTTTTAATTGTAAAATATTACTGATGAATGGTATTACTGTATAGTGATATGGTTTCAGTCGATTACTATGTGCTGCTTTGGCTAAGATTTTGTTGTTCCATCTTAATTTATAAGCTCCATTTTCAAGAATTTCTTCTATGTGAAATAATCTGTTCCATTTGGGGTCAAATTTTCCACTTCATTGTTTTTCCACTTTAGTATGATGTAGATGTACTTTGTCTCCAATCTTGAATTCAACTGGTTTATTTGGTAGTTGGTTATCATGTCTTTTTTTTTGTTTCTCTTGTGACTTTTGAATGTTATCAGCTGCTTTTTGTCATCTGTTTTCTAGTGTTTCCATTAAGTCATATGTTCTTTTCAACAATGTTTCTTGGAAATTGACTTCTGTTATTGGTTCAGTTGGATATGTATTGACTTCTATTTCAACTGGTACTGTTGCTATTCTACTGCATACTAATTCAAATGGTGTTGCTTGTATAGTGTTTTGTTTCATTGTTTGATAAGCAAATAGTACTGATGGTATAAGCAAATCCCATTTGTCCTAATTTTTTTGACTAATCTTGGCAATCACTTCACATAGTGTTCTATTGAATCTTTCAACTAATCCATTGGTTTGTGGATAGTATAGTGATGACAATGGTCTTTTAATTCCAAATCTTCAACTTAATTCTGTTGTTAAAGGTGATTATTTCTGCTGTTGAATTAAATAACAAACCTGTAACTTGGTGCTCAAAAGCTACTTTCGTGAATAAGGTTCTGCAAGTGTTGTATCTGAAGGTTTTAATGGAGTTTTTTGTATAATGGACAGAGATTCAATAGTGTCGATAGTAGAGGTATCTTTCCAAGAGTTTTCCCAATTTCTTTCTTAGCATGGTGGCTGAATTTAGTCTGGTAGTCATGCTCTTCTGATAAGCTATCCAATAATATATAAAATCCTACTCTTATTTCTGGGTCTTTTACCAGGCTATCCTTGACGTCAATAACTCAGTGCTTAATTTTTTAATCAATTAGTATACAACAACAAAATCAAAAAGAAAGAAAATAAAATAAAGAAAATAAAATAAAGAAAATAGAGAAAATAAGCCAAGGCAATTTGGTATGTTAGTATCTCGTCAATAGCCATAATCAAGAGCTATTGTTCCAGCATGGTTAAGTATCAATTACTATCAACACTTCATGTTGATAGTAGAGAGTGGGTTGAGATATGGAATAATTATTTATTTGATGATTGGGAACTGGAATGTTGTGTAGATTAAATCTAAACTGAGAGGTCTGTCTTTTCAGCTTCTAATCCTACTGCTATATATACATAATTAAGATTCCTCAATTTCTTAATTCTTTGCAACAGAAATCCTGCAATTCCTCGTCAGGAAATTCTGAAATTCCTGGAATTCTGCAATTCCTTTGAGAGGAATTCTGGAATTCTATATTTACTACATCTACCTCTGATTGGCTAATATCTACTGACTAATAATACTATATTTTCTATATTCTATGAGTAACATTATTCCCTCCTTTTAATATTGAGCTCTGTTGAAATCCAATTTATTTAATTCTCCTTCTTGAAGTATTTTTTGAATTTCATTTTCAAGAATTACTTGTGTTATTTAAGTTTGTAATTCTTCAAATTGAGCATTGGTAATTTTTCTCAATTGATTACTAGTAACCATATTCATTGCTTTGTTGAGTAATATTTCTGGTCGATCCTAAAATGCTGTGTGTATTCAGTATATAGCTCGAGCTTGTGTGGATAAGTTGTTTTTTCCCACAAAATGTTCTAGTTGTTGTAGTATTGTTGTGTTGAATAACTGCTTTGTTTTATCCATATATAAGTTCTGGATATTCACGTGTTGTCCCAAGTAAAAATAACAATAGTTTTTTGGAAATTGTTGTATCCATCAAGTCCAAGTTTCTCTGGTAAGTTCTTGGTATAATCTGACTATTTGTTGTTCTTTCATGGCCAATTTTATCTTAGTCATGATCTTGTCAACCATGTTTTCAAGTTTTTTCTGTGCTTTGTTTTGTGGTATCTTTACTGTTTTTTTGTAACAAATGGTTTGTTGATTAATGGTAATTTTCATCTTCTGGTGTTGAATTAATTGAAAATTTTGTTGGGCTAGTGAATGGATATTGTCCGTAATCTCTATTTTTCTGCTTTCTTCTGTCATGTCAACCATATTCTTATATATTTTTTTGTTGATCAATTAGACATATTGTTGTTAATAATAATAATTGGTTCTAGATCTTGTGGAATCTCATCTGGTTGGACTAGTATTCTCTGTACTCCTAATTGTAGAATATTACTGGTGAATGATAATGCTATATGATGGTATGGTTTTAGTCGATCTCCATGTGCTGCTTTGGTCAAGATTTTGTCATTCAATCTTAATTTGTAAGCTCTATTTCCTAGAATTTCTTCTATGTGAAATGGTCTGTTTTATTTGGGGTCAAATTTTCCACTTCATTGTTTTTCTGCTTTGGTACAATGTAGTAGTACTTTGTTTCCAATCCTGAATTCAACTGGTTTATCTGGTAGTTGGTTATCATGTCTTTTTTTTGTTTTTCTTGTGACTTTTGTATGTTATTAGCTGCTCTTTGTTGTTTGTTTTCTAATATTTCTATTAAGTCATATGTTCTTTTCAACAATGTATTTTTGAAATTCTCTTCTGTTATTGGTTCAGTTGAGTATGTGCTGACTTCTATTTCTACTGGTAGTGTTGCTATTCTACCATATACTAATTCAAATGGTGTTGCTTGTGTAGTATCTTGCTTCATTGTCTGATAAGCAAATAATACTAATGATATCAACAAATCCCAATCGTTCTGGTTTTCTTGGCTGAGTTTAGCTATTGCTTCACACAATGTTTTGTTAAATCTTTTGACTAATCCATTGGTTTGTGGATGGTATAGTAATGATAGTGGTCTCTTAATTCCGAATCTTTGGCTCAATTCTGTTAATGTTTTGTTCACAAAATAAGTTTCTTGGTCTGATAATAATTCTTTTGGACATTTATGTCGACAGATTAAATCCTGATGAATGAATTCGGCAATGGATTCTGTATCTGCTCTTTGAATTGCTTTTGTCTTTGGCCATTTAGTGAGATAGTTCATGGCTACTGCTATGTACCTGTTTTCTCCATTGGTAATTGTTAATGATCTGACTAGATCAATTCCAACCTGGTCAAATAATTGTCCTACTTTGATTGGTTTTAACAGTTCACTGGATTTTATACCTCCTCTTTACTGACAAACATCACAATTTTGAACATATTGAATGATGTCTGGATACATTGATGGCCAATAGTATCTTTTTCTGGTTCTTTCTATGGTTGCTTCTTTGTGAAAATGTTCTGCTGTTAGATTTGAGTGCATGTTGAATAATATTGTCTCTTTTTCTGGTTCTGTAACTACTTTGGTTGGTTAATTTGGATTTTTTCTATTTTTCTGATAAAGTATATTTTGGTGAGTAATAAAATATTTTGATTGTTGTTTGATACTCTTTCGTTCCATTTGAGATAAATTCTCCTTGAACTGTTGAATGTTTATATAATGTTGCAGTTGTTGATATTTTTGTATGTTCATCTTTTGTTACATTTTTCGTTGGTATTGTTCTGGTTTTGTTATATTTTTGTGTTAAAAATGTTCTTAGATTTGTCTCATTCATGACAACCTGTCAGCATTTCCATTGTCTTTTCTTTTTTTATAATGTATAGTATAATTGTATGGTGCAAGTGCCATTTTCTATCTTGACTGTCTTCCATCTCCAAATTCTTGTTTTTGGAGTAATGTTAATCCCTTGTGATCTGTGTATACTTCAAACTTCTGGCTCAAGTATTCTTTCCATTTCATGACTGCCCAGTATATTGCTAAGTGTTCTTGTTCCGGTGTTCTATAGTTCTTTTCGGCTGGTGTTAAACCTCTGCTGGCATATGCTACTGGATGTTTTCTGCCGTCTGGTCCTCTCTGGGATAATACTGCTCCCAATGCTTGGCCGGATGCATTGGTGGTGATAATGAATGGTTTGCTATAATCTGGATAAATTAGTACTGAAGCTTGAATGAGCTTTTTTTTCAAAATGTCAAAAGCTTCTTGTTGACTTTCTGCCCATTCATATTTTGTATTCTTGGTTTGCAGTTGGTTGAGTGGCTGTGCTATCTTGGAAAAGTTCTTGATAAAATGTCAATAGTAGCTGGCGAATTCCAAGAATGATTTCAGTTCTGTCATATTGGTCAGCACTAGAAAGTTCTTTACTATCTTTATTTTCTCTGGATCTGTTTTGATGCCATTTTTGCTGACTATGTGTCCCAAGAATTTTAGCTCTGTCTTGTCAAAGAAGCACTTTGTTGCATTTAACTTTAGCCCTGCTCTTCTTAGTTTTTCGAACACTTGTTAAAGATAATGAAGATGATCATCAAATGTTTTTGAGAATACGTTGGTGTTGTCCAAGTATACAACTACTGATTTCCACAATAAGCCAGTATAGACAATTTCCATTAGCCATTGGAAAATGGCTGGTGTATTAGTTAAACTGAATGGCATTACTTTAAATTCAAAATTCCCTTCTCTCATGGTGAATGCTGTCTTCTCTTTGTCAGCAGAATCCATGGCTACTTGCCAGTAACCACTATCTAAGTCTAATGTTGAAAACCATTTGTTTCTGCCAAAAGCATCAAATAATTTCTGTATCTATGGAGTTGGATAGTTGTCTTTACGAATTACACTATTGAGTTTTCTGTAGTCCACACAAAATCAGATCTTTCCATTTTTCTTATGGATGAGTACCACTGGTGATGACCATGGGCTCATTGATGGCTGAATTTGCCCATTGTTAAGCATTCAGTTTATCTCTTGATGAATAATCTTGTGGCTGACTGGTGGTACTCTGTATGCTCTTTGTTTAATTGGCATTGTATCTCCAGTCTTAATCTAATGCTGGATGATGTCAGTTCAGCCAAACTCATTTTTGCTGGCAAAGATGTCATTGAACTGGTTGAGCAACATCTTGAGTTGCATATGTTGGAGTGGATCTAAGTTTCCCATGTTCATTTGTTCCAATTGTTTTGGTTGGAGCAAATAACACTGATTTCGTCCATATATTGTTTGTAATGTGATATCAACATATCCACAAAGTTGTGGAAAATCTGGAATGGGGTTTGGTAGTTGATCCTCCATTTTAGTGTTTAAGTATCTAATAATAGTTCCAGCTGGTATTTCTATGATATTTTCTGTATTGTTGTAGATGGGAATTTTGATGTAGCTGTAATCTTTGGCTGGTATGTGGAGATTGATGAGTCCAACTTCTCCTGATTCACAAAGACTGGCTTTTGCTTCAAAAATTTGTGCTTGGTCTTTTTCCTTCCTTTCTATTGCTAGCATGTACTGGTTATATGGTGAAATAGAAATAGCTTGACCGGTTGAGATAATTTCTCCTTGGCCAACAATTTTTTCCTCTGCCATATTAACTGGTACATCTATTCTATCTGTTGATCCGAATCCCTGTATTCCTCTTGCTGTTATTCCTAATTTCTCCCTCTTTTCTACTAATACTAACTGAGCTACTCTAACCAGAGGCATAAATATTGCTTGTGCTATTTTTTTATTGGGCTCTATTATATAGGCCTTTTCTGAGTCATTTTGTAACATAGTGATGATATTTCCTATATATCCCACATCAATTATTTCTCCTCTTATATTAATCTCTCTTTTCACTAAACTACTCTTAGATGCTAATTGAACCATTGTTGTTGCCAGAATTTTTAGTGCTACTTTCAGATCAATGCAGGTGTGTGAATGTGGTTCCAATTTGATGGCCTCTTTTCCTGGATACCTCAAATCAAACCCTGTATCAGTATCATGTGCATGTTCTGGCATAATACCTTCTCCATTGTCACTATACCATTTCAACTTTTGTTCTTTGGAGAGATCTGGTAGTGCGATGTATTGTTCATAGTTTAAATCGGAGTTTGAATCTGAGTTTGAATCGTCTTTGTTGTTATTGCCATTTTGAACGGAACTGGAACCAGTGTTTTCATCGTCGTCATTGGAGTCTGGATCGTGATTGATCAGTGATTCTGATTCCAATACACAGATGCTGATTGGTTCTTCTTCTTCAAGGATCATGTAGATCATGTGTGGTGGTAGATTGTAAATGAGGTCACAATCATCACAATATTCAAAGTCACTGGGAATTAAACAATGGTGACACAGTCTTGTATTTAACTGTGCTAGCCATTGTTCTTGCTCTTCTCTAGTGGGTGCCAAGTTTTGGTAGTGTTCATGGAACTCTTTTGGTTCCAGAAAATTTATAACTGGCTTTGCATCCCAGTCAAGCTCGATGGGTTCTGGTGGGTTGTTTTTAATTGTTCTGATTTTTCTGGTAACACGCCTTCAATTTTGGCAATTGCCATCTGCCATAATTCATCGTTGTCGTGTGTACAACTGTTTAATCACTGTACAGCTCTTCTCCAGACAGCTTCTATGGGTGTTCCTTTCTCAATCCAGTTGCTGATGAGGATCGTGTATTGGCAAGACACATTGCATGTTCCTCCTCTCTCCAGAATGTTGTTCCACATTCCTTCATCAAAGAGAGTTTCTCCACAGGCTATACATGGTGTATTATCCCATTTTCCCACTCATTTTGGTCTTCCAAAATGTTTAACATGGCATGCACAGCAATAGAACTTGGTTGTCATCTGATATTCTTCATTGTTGTCATAGCATGTGCCCATTGACAACAATTTCTTACTGCAATCAATGCATATCAGTTTGGGTTGGTGATAGGTCAATGATTGTTGTTGACCATAGGTGTATGGAATATAAGTGTTGTTGGCTTAAGTGTTTTCTTCCTCCCTCTCTTTCTCTTTTCCCTTTTCTTCTTTCTACTCCCAACTTGATGGTTCTTCCTGTTCGTTGTTGGTCCAAGTCAAATCATCTGTTTCCCAAGTTAGTTCCTCTTTTTGCTTTCCCTTAGGGTTGTTATTCCACGAGAGTATTGGTGGTAGTTTGTTGTGGTCAGCATCAGCCCAGTGGACTTGATAAGCTTTCCAGGTAGGTTTTTCTTTCTCCTCCTCCAGTTCGATCAATAGTTTCTTTCTTGGAGGAGTCTTGAAATGGCCACATGTGGCCGGTACATATATGTGTTGGCCCTGATATGTTAACTGGAGTTCCCGAGTGTTCCAGTCTAATGTCACATTGCATTTGGATAGCCAGTCATTATCAATGAAAGCTTGGTATTAAGTGGTTTCTATCACTAGAACTTTAATGAGAGTCACGATGCCATTGACTTTGAAAAAAAAGTCATTGATTTTGCCGATTGGAGTTTTGGTCACTCTATCAGCTGTGATGATTCTGGCACTGGCAGTTCGATCAACTTGGTAACCTAATTGATCCATGAGTTGTCGTGTGATAATGCTGCCTGCTGAACTGCTGTCAAAGATCAATTTGATGAATTGCCCCTCAACTTTGGCATCAGTATACATCGCGGTAATTGGTTTGGCTTCAAGAGTGGCTCCACTAAATAATGGCATTGCAGTTGTTTTCTCGAATTCGAATGAGAATATAGTAGCCAAAGACTTGTCTTCAGTAATAGTAGCAGGTGGGATATTACTGGTGAGTGGTTGTTTTTGGGTAAATGCCAGGTTATTGGTTGAGGCATCTTCTGGGGTGACCAGGAGACTTAAATAGTTCTGGGGTTGACCAGCACCCGAATTCTACTGGCATAATTCAGATGGTTGCTGTGAAGAACTGAGGATCAGTTAATGGACTACCATTGCCAATTTCCAGCTCTGTTAAGTCGTTTTTGGTCTTTGGGTTTCGTTGGGTGGTAAGCTTTGGGGTGGTGTTTGGATTTGTTGGGGCTGATAGATTATTTGTGGTTGCGGTTGTTGATAAATTACTTGTGGCTGCAGTTGACAGATTGGAGCTTGATACACCGGAGATTGATAGACTGATGACTGCATCACTGGTAGGTAAGCGGATTGGTTTTGATTTGGGTACTGATTCATAGTTTGGAACTGACAATTGGGGTTTCGATATTGATTTCCTGATCATTGGTTATTTAAACACTGACAACAGTCAATTTGAATATGTCCTTGTTTACCACAATAGTGGCAGATACGCGTTTCCTGTTGCCACTGTTGATTGGTCGATGAAGATAGACATGGTTGATTTTAGGCACAATTAGAGTTTCTTTGATTATTGTGTCATTGTGGAGGCTGATAAATGGCGTGATTGTCAGCTAAGTATCCTTCCAATCTCTTATTAATTGATTTACTGAACTTCTCCAATTTGGAATCCAATTCAGATGATCTGTTCATTACTAGATTAATGGCTTGAGTGTGGTTAGCCTCTGACTCAGTGGATTCAAAATCTCTGACGTGTGTGACTGTGTCTTGAAGTGTGCCTGGATGCAACAGACATATATATTGCAGGATGCTGCTGCACAGGCCACGGATAAACTGGTTGAGGATCTGTAATGCTGTAAAGTAGTTGGCATCAATTGCTTGGATTTGGTGCAGATTTCAATAGAAGTGTCCCAGGTAAGTGGTGACTGCTTCAGTTTTTCCTTGTTTTATGGTGGTGAATGTGTTGACTAGGCAATTAATGCTGTTATTGTTGCTGAAGTATCTTAGAAATTCCACTTTGAAGGCATCAAAATCTTGTGGTTTATTAATCAAGCTCTGGTATCATGAATTGGTGGTATCCTTGAAAAAGTAGGAAATGGCTTGCATTGCCTGGGCATCATTCCATCCGTTGGCTGCGATGGCTTTTTCTACATTATTCAGCCATACTTGAGTGTCGTCCTCTTTACTGATAAAGTTGTCAAGTTTTGTGATTAGTGCATAGGCCATTGGATCTAAGTTGGGTGGTTGTGATGGCTGTTGAAGTGGTTGTTGAAGAGATAACAGTTGTTGGGGTAATACTGGAGGTGGTTGAATTGGCTTACCAATTGGCTCGATTGGTGGTTGATCAATGATAATAACTGGAGGTAGATTTTGCTGATGAATTAACTCGGGGTTTTGATTTCTTTGATTTGGTGGGGTTCGAATATTTGGCATTTCAATTTCCAAATTTTCTAAATGTTGCTGAGTTTGAATGTTTCAGTCTTCTAGGATTGGGTTTTGGTAATTGAATTCCTGATTCTTGTCTTCTTCTTCTTCTGATTCAGTAATTTCTCAGGGACTGATGGTTCTGAAATCTGGCTGATGAAGCAGTGATCAGAATCCTAATGGTGTTGGCAATCTCGATTTAAATCCTTCAAAATAATCACTATATGCCCCTAATAGTTTGTTTTTCTTTTGTTTACTCTGAAATGTGATTCTTGCTAGCAGTGTCTTTGTACTGGTGGACACGTCTGCTGATGTAATGTTGATGGTACTTCCAGGCATGTGATGGTATGATGGGTATATCGGAGATTCAATTCTTTGTTTTTTTCAGTTAGGAATTTGTATTTCTTTGGGTGTTACTGCTGGTGTCTGTAGTTTTCCTTTGCCTTTGTCCTGGTAAGTAATAGGGAATGTTCTTTGTGTATATCTTTCAATTTCTTGGTTAATTTCTCTTATAATGGGTGCAAAGCTGTGATTTCTGAGTAAGTTGGTGTGTTGGATTAGTTCTGAATAGAAATTTTCTCTTGCTAATTTAATGTCAACTGGTCTTCCTAGAAAATCTGTAATTCTTTTATTGACATAGAAGTTGAAAGCTAATTCTGCTGGGTAATGGTTGTTGGTTAAGCCTAGTTGCTGGCTGTACTATTGAAATAAGAATTTTGCGAATCCTAGATGGTTTGTCCCTATTATTTCTGATTCTGCCACTTTTGGTTTGGTGTTGTTGGTGCTGGTTCTCTGTAAAATTATACCTTACAGGAAGTACCAAATGTTACAGGTGATTATTTCTGCTGTTGAATTAAATAACAAACCCGTAACTTGGTGCTCAAAAGCTACTTCCATGGATGAGGTTCTGCAAGTGTTGTATCTGAAGGTTTTGATGGAGTCCTTTGTATAATGGACAGAAATTCAATAGTGTCGATAGTAGAGATATCATTCCAAGAGTTTTTCCAATTTTTTTTTCAGCATGGTGGCCAGATTTAGTCTGGCAGTCATGCCTTTCTGGTAAGTTATCCAATAATATATAAAATCCTACCCTTATTTCTGGGTCTTTTACCAGGCTATCCTTGACATCAATAACTCAGTGCTTAATCTTTTAATCAATTAGTATACAACAACAAAATCAAAAAGAAAGAAAATAAAATTAAAAAAATAAAATAAAAAAAATAGAGAAAATAAGCCAAGGCAATTTGGTACGTTAGTATCTTGTCAATAGCCATGATCAAGAGCTATTGTTCCAGCGTGGTTAAGTATCAATTACTATTAACATAAAGTGTTGATAGTAGAGAGTGGGTTGAGATATGGAATAATTATTTATTTGATGATTGGGAACTGGAATGTTGTGTAGATTAAATCTAAACTGAGAGGTCTGTCTTTTCAGCTTCTAATCCTACTGCTATATATACATAATTAAGATTCCTCAATTCCTTAATTCTTTGTGACAGAAATCCTGGAATTTCTGGAATTCTACAATTCCTCGTCGGGGAATCCTGAAATTCCTGGAATCCTGCAATTCCTTTGAGAGGAATTCTGGAATTTCACATTTACTACGTCTACCTCTAATTGGCTAATATCTACTGACTAATAATACTATATTTCCTATATTCTATGAGTAACATTGTCAATATTCTATTCACAAAATGAGTTCCTTGATCTAATAGTAGTTTTTTTGAACATCCATGTCGACAGATTAAATCTTGATGGACAAATTTGGCAATGGATTCTGCATCTGCTTTTTGAATGGCTTTTGCTTCTGGCCATTTTGTGAGATAATCCATGACTACTGCAATATATCTGTTGCCTTTGCTGGTAATTGTTAATGGTCTGACTAAATTAATTCCGATATGGTCAAATGGTTGTTCCACTTTGATTGGCCTCAATGGTTTACTGGGTTTTGTTCCTCCTCTTCTTTAACAAGCATCACAATTTTGAACATATTGGATGATGTCTGGATATATTGATAGCCAATAGTATTTTTTTTTGGTTCTTTCCATGATTGCTTCTTTATGAAAATGTTTTGCTGTTGGATTTGAATGCATGTTAAATAATATTGTCTCTTTCTCTGGTTCTGTAATTACTCTGATTGGTTGATCTGGGTTTTTTCTATTCTTCCAGTAAAGTATATTTTGATAATTGATAAAATATTTTAATTGTTGTTTTATGTTTCTTTGTTCTTTTTGAGATAATTTCTCCTTGAACAATTGGGTATTTATATAATGCTAAAGTTGTTGGTATTTTTGTATATTCATCTTTTGTTATATTTTTAGGTTGAAATGTTTTTAGATTTGTCTCATTCGTAACAATCCATCAGCATTTCTGTTTTCTTTTCTTTTTTTGTAATGTACTGTATAATTAAATAGTGAAAGTTTTATTTTCCATCTGGTATGGCAGTCATCTCCAAATTCCTGCTTTTGGATTGAAGTCAATCTTTTGTGATTGGTGTACACATCAAACTTTTGACTCAAGTATTCTTTTTACTTGATAACAGCCCAATAGATAGCTAAGTGCTCTAATGCTGGAGTTCTATAGTTCTTTTTGGCTGGACTTAAGCTTTGGCTGGCATATGCTATTGGATGTTCTCTTCTATCTGGTCTTTTTTGTGATTGTACTGCTTCCAATGCTTGGCTAGATGCATCAGTAATAATGATAAATGGTTTGCTGTGATCTGAATACATCAATACTAGAGCTTAGATAAGCTTTTTTCTTAATGTGTTGAACACTTTTTGTTAAGCTTCAGTCCATTCATACTTCACATTTTTTGTTTGTAGATAATGAAGTGGCTGCACTAGTTTAGAAAAGTCCTTGATAAAACAATGATAATAGCCTGCAAATCCCAAAAATGTTCTCAGTTCTGTTAAGTTGGTTGGTACTAGAAAGTTCTTAACTATTTCAATCTTGTTTGGATCTGTTTTTATACTATTTTTGCTTACAATATGTCCCAAAAACTTGAGTTCAGTTTTTTCAAAAAAACACTTGATTGTGTTTAGTTTTAATCTGGCTCTTTTGAGTCTTTCAAATACTTGTTAGAAATGATGCAGATAATCATTGAATGTTTTTGAGAACACATTGGTGTCATCCAAGTATACAACTACTGATTTCCATAGCAGTCCAGTATAGACAATTTTTATAAGTTATTGAAATGTTGCTGGAGCATTCATTAAGCCAAATAGCATTACTTTGAATTTGAAATTCTCTTCTCATGTAGTAAAAGCTGTTTTCTTTTTATCTTCTGGCTTCATGGCTACTTGCCAGTAACTGCTATTTAGATTTAATGTTGAGAACTATTTATTTCCTCCAAAAGCATTGAATAGTTCTTGAATCTTGGGAGTTGGATAACTATCTCCTTTAGTTACTCCATTTAGTTTCTGGTAATCTACACAAAAGCAAATTTTCCCATTTTTCTTTCAAACTAGTACTACTGGTGACAACTATGGACTCATTGATGGCTGAATTAGTCCGTTGTCAAGCATTCAATTAATTTTTTGACAAATGATCTTATGGCTGGCTGGTAGTACTCTGTATGTTTTTTGTTTAATTGGCATTGCATCTCCAGTTTTGATCTAATGCTGGATGATGTTAGTGCAGCCAAATTCATTTTTGCTTGCAAAGATGTCATTGAAATTGCTGAGTAACATCTTTAGTTGCATTTGTTGGAGTGGATCTAGATTCCCCATGTTTATCTGTTCCAATTGTTCTGGTTGGAGCAGATAACATTTACTTCATCCATATATGGTCTGTAATATAATATCTACATATCTGCAAAGCTGTGGAAAATCTGTAATGTGATTTGGTGGTTGATCCTCAACTTTGGTGGTTAAATATCCAATGATGATTCTCTTTAGTATTTTGACAACATTTCCCATTGTGTTATAAATGAGAATTTTGATATTTTTGGGGCTTTTGGCTAATATGTAGAGATTAGTGAGTCCAATTTTTTCTGATTTGCAAATAGTGGCTTCTACTTTAAACAACTGAGCTTGATTCTTTACTTCTCTTTTTATGGTCAACATATACTGATTATATGGTAGAATGGAAATTGATTGATGGGTTGAGATAATTTTTTTTTGTCAATAATTTTTTTCTCTGCCATATTAACTAGTACATCTATTCTATCTGTTGATCTGAATCTTTGTATCCCTCTAGCTGTAATCCCTAATTTTTCCCTGTTTCTTACTGACACTAGCTGAGCTATTTTAACCAGAGGCAGGAATATTGCCTGTGCTATCTTTTTATTTAGCTCTATAATATAGGCCTTTTCAGAGTTATTTTGTAGTATAGCAATAATATTTCTTACATATCTTGCATCAATTATTCCTCCTTTGATGTTGATTTCTTTCTTTGCTAAGCTACTTTTAGATGTTAGTTAACCATTGTAGTTGCTAGAATTTCCAGTGCTATTTTGAAATCAATGCAGGTGTATAAATGGGGTTCCAATTTTATGGTATCCTTTCCTGGATATCTCAGATCAAACTTTGCATCAGTATTATGTGCACATTTTGGCATAATATCTTTATTGTTATTGCTGAACCATTTCAGTTTTTGTTTTTTAGTAAGGTCAGGAAGTGCAATGTATATTTTGGGGTTTAAATTGGAGTCTAAATTTTTGATATTTTCATTGCCATATTGAGTGGAACTGGAACTGGTGTTTTTGTTGTTGTTATTGCTGGAGTTTGAATTGGGATTGAAATTTGATTCTAATTTTGATGTACAGCTGCTCATTGGTTCGTCTTCTTTTGAGATTGTGTAGATCATATGTGGTAGTAGATTGTAAATAAGATCACACTCATTACAATACTAAAAGTTACATGGAATTAAGCAATGTTAACATAATTGAGTGTTCAACTGCTCTAACCACTGCTCTTGTTCTTCCCTAGTGAGTGCCAAACACTGATAATGTTTGTGAAATTCCTCTGGGTTGTTTTCAAGGTTGCCAAAGACGTCGAAGGTTTGGATGTATTTAGGTTCAGGAAAAGATAGAGAATTGTTTTTGATTTCTAGTAGTTTATTGGTTGTTATGTCTTCTGCTTTCACATATGTCATTCTTCAGAGTTCATGTTTGTTGTGAAGATATTCTTCTAGTTGTCGCAATGCTCTTTTCCAGGCATTGTTAATAGGAGTTTCTTTGCGTACCCAGTTGTTTATCAAGATGGTATACTGGCATGTTTCATCACATATCTCTTTTCATCCAGAAATGTCATTCCACATTTTTTCATCAGACAAGATAGTTCTACATGCAAAACATAGTTGGTTGTCCCACTTTTTTTGTCATTTCAGTCATTCAAAATGTTCTATGATGCATAAACAGCAATAGAATTTTGTTGCCGTGACATATTCTTCATTGTTGTCACAGCAAGCACCCATTAATGACAATTTCTTGCTGCAATTAACACACTCTAATTTTGGTCAACAATAATTGGATGGTTGTGATGAAATGTAAGCATATGGACTATAAGTGCTGCTGGTAAGGGCAGTTTCTTCTTTCCTTTTCCCTTGTTAGTTTTTTCCTACATCCAGTTTGCTGATTCATTTTGATCGTTATCCATTTTCCAGGCTTGGCTGGTATTCCAGATAAGTTTTTTGTTTTCCTTTCTTTTTCTCTTGTCATTCCAAGAAAGTATTGGTGGTAGCTCATTGTGATCTTCATTGGCCCAAGACACTTAATAAGCTTCCCAGGTAGGTTTTTTTTTTTCAAATTCAATAAGTAGAGCTGATGGCATAGTGATGGGTTTAAAGTGGTCACACATGGCTGGTACATGTGTGTGTCGTCCGTTCTGGCTAAGCTGGAGCTCTTGGGCTTTTAGTTAAGTGTCACACTAATTTTAAACAGCCAGTCATTGCCCATGAGTGCTTGGTATTGAGTGGCTTCCATGACTAATATCTTGATTGATACTATTATTACAGTTGATTATTTGGGGTCTCAGGTCAAATAACAAACCCATAACTTGGTGCTCAAAAACTATTCATGTTGTTGATAATATCTTTAAGTGGTTGGTATCTAAAGATTTTCCAAATGAGTCCTTTGTATAATGAACAGAGATTTAATAGTCGTTTTATCCGTAGCTTTCTAGACTCACAAGTCTGTTAATTTTTTTCTCGGCTTAATAGCCGGCAATCTTCTGGTAAGTAATCCATATTTTCTGTATGTGTCTTACCCACTTGCAGGAGTCTTTTACCAGGCAATCCTTGATATCAGTAATTAGTGCTTTTAATCAATTGGTTAGTGCACAATAACAAAATCAAAGAAAATAAAGAAAATAAAGAAATATAAAAAAATAAGCCAAGGCAATTTGCAACTTTAGTATTCCTCAATAGCCATAATCAAGAGCTATTGTTCCAGTATGATTAAGTATCAATTACTATCAACATGAATAGTTTATAGTAGACATGGGTTTTGAGATAACAATAGTTATTTATTAGATAATTGTGATTTTGGAGTGTTGCTTCAATTAAATCTAAACTAAGAAGTCTGTCTTTTCAGCTTCTAATCTTACTGCTATATATACATAATTGAGATTCCTCAATTTCTCAATTCTTCACAACAAGAATCCTGCAATTCTTTTAAGAAGAATTCTGGAATTCTGGAATTCTGGAATTCTGTGATTCCTTGTGAGAATCCTGTAATTCCTGGAATCCTGCAATTCCTGAGAGGAATCCTAGAATTCCACATTTT
This sequence comes from Geosiphon pyriformis, assembly GCA_016748015.1. Classification (NCBI taxonomy): domain Eukaryota; kingdom Fungi; phylum Glomeromycota; class Glomeromycetes; order Archaeosporales; family Geosiphonaceae; genus Geosiphon; species Geosiphon pyriformis. The sequence continues at coordinate 323,136 of JAAOMT010000227.1, read as the reverse complement.
ATTACGTCTACTTTTGATTGGCTAATAACTATGCTAATATATATTCCCTATATTTCTATGAATAACATTATTCCCTTCTTTTAATATTGAGCTCCATCGAAATCCAACTCTTTTAATTCCCCCTTTTGAAATATTTCCTGAATTTTGTTTTTGAGAATTACTTGTGTTATTTGAGTTTGTAATTCTTTAAATTGAGCATTGGTAATTTTTTCCAATTGATTACTGGTAACTGTATCCATTGTTTTGTTGAGTAAGATTTCTGGTTGATCTTGAAATGCTGTGTGTATTTGGTATATAGCTTGAGCTTGCATGAATAAGTTGTTTTTCCCCACAAAATGTTCTAGTTGTTGCAGTATTGTTGTGTCAAATAACTGCTTTGTTTTATCTGTATATAAGTTCTGGATATTCACGTATTGTTCTAAGTAGAAATAACAATAGTTTCTTAGAAATTGTTGTATTCACCAATTCCAAGTTTCTTTAGTTAACTTTTGGTATATTAACTCTTTTGTTAATTCTTTTATTGCTAGTTTTACTTTTGTAATGATTTTGTTGACAGTATCTTCTGGTTTTTTTTGTTTTCTGTGTTGTAATGTTTTTTTAGTATCTTGATATTGAATGGTTTGTTGATTGATTGTAATCTCCATTTCTTGGTGTTGGATCAATTGAAAAAGTTGTTGTGCTAGTGAATGGATGCTGTCAGTGATTTCCATTTTTTTGGTATCTTTTGTCACATCAACCATGTCTTTATATACTCTTTTGTTGTTCAATTTTACATGTTTGGTCTAATGATTATGATTGGTTCCAGGTCTTGTGGAATCTTATCTGGTTGGACTAGTATTCTTTGTATTTCTAGTTGTGGAATGTTATTGGTAGATGTTGATGCTATCTGGTGATATGGTTTCAATCAATCACTATGTGCTGCTTTGGCTAAGATTCTGTTGTTCAGTCTTAATTTGTAAGCTCTATTTCCTAGAATTTCTTCTATGTGAAATAATCTGTTCCATTTGGGGTCAAATTTCCCATTCCATTGTTTTTCTGCTTTAGTACGATTTAAAAGTACTTTGTCTCCAATCTTGAATTCAACTGGTTTGTTTGGTAGTTGGTTATTGTGCCTCTCTTTTTGTTTTTCTTGTGCTTTTTTAATGTTATCAGCTGCTCTTTGTCGCTTGTTTTCTAAAGTTTCCATCAAATCATATGTTTTTTTTAGTAATGTTTCCTAAAAATTGTCTACAGTTATTGGTTCTGTTGGATAAGTGTTGACTTCTATCTCGACTGGTAATGTTGCTGTTCTACCATATACTAATTCAAATGGTGTTGCTTGTGTAATGTCTTGTTTCATTGTCTAATAAGCAAATAGTATTGATGGTATAAACAAATCCCATTTATCTTGGTTTTCTTGACTGATCTTGGCAACTGCTTCACACAGTGTTCTATTGAATCTTTCAACTAGTCCATTGGTTTGTGGATGGTATGGTGATGACAATGGTCTCTTAACTCCAAATTTTTGACTTAGTTCTACTAGTGTTCTGTTTACAAAGTGAGTTCCTTAATCTGACAATAATTTTTTTGGACATCCATGTTAGCAGATTAACTCTTGATAAACAAATTTGGCAACAGATTCTGCATCTGCTCTTTGAATTGCTTTTGCTTCTGGCCATTTAGTAAGATAGTCTATGGCTACTGCAATGTATCTGTTGCTTCTGTTGGTGATTGTCAATGGTCCAACTAAATTAATTCCAATATGGTCAAATGATTGTCCCATTTTGATTGGTTTCAATGGTTTGCTGGGTCTTGTTTCTTCTCTTCTTTGACAAGCATCACAATTTTGCACATATTGAATGATGTCTGAATACATTGATGGCCAATAGTATTTTTTTCTGGTTTTTTCTATGGTTGCTTTTTTATGAAAATGTCCTGCAGTTAGATTTGAGTGCATGTTGAACAGTATTGTCTCTTTTTCTGGTTCTGTAATTACTCTGGTTAGTTGATCTGAATCTTCTCTATTTTTCTAATAAAATATATTTTAGTGAGTGATAAAATATTTTGATTGTTGTTTGATACTTTTTTGTTCCATTTGAGATAATTTCTTCTTAAACTGTTGAGTATCTATATAGTGTTGAAGTTGTTGATATTTTTGTGTGTTCATTTTTTGTTATATTTTCATAAGTATTGTTCTGTTTTTGTTATATTTTTGGGTTGAAATGTTCTTAGATTTGTTTTATTTGCGACAAACCATCGGCATTTCTGTTGTCTTTTCCTTTCTTATAGTGTATAGTATAAGTATATTGTGAGAGTGCCATTTTCCATCTGGATTGGTGGCCATCATCAAATTCTTGCTTTTGAAGTAATGTTAACTCTTTATGATCTGTGTATATATCAAACTTTTGGCTCAAGTATTCGTTCCACTTCATGACTGCCCAATAGATTGCTAAATGTTCTAGTTCTGGTGTTTCATAGTTTTTTTCAGCTGGTGTTAGACCTTGGCTGGCATATGCTATTGGATGTTTTCTGCCATCTGGTCCCTTCTGAGATAGTACTACTCCCAATGCTTGGCCTGATGTATTAGTAATAATAATGAATGATTTGTTGTGATCTGAGTAGATTAGTACTGGAGCTTGAATGAGCTTTCTTTTCAGAATATCAAAAGCTTTTTGTTGACTTTTTGTTCATTCATATTTGGTATTCTTGGTTTGCAGATTATTGAACAGTTGAGCTATCTTTGAAAAGTTCTTTATAAAGTATCGATAATAGCTTGCAAATCCCAAGAATGATTTCAATTCAGTCACATTGGTTGGTACTGAAAAGTTTTTTACTATCTTTATTTTCTCTGAATCTATTTTGATGCCGTCTTTGCTGACTATGTGTTCCAAGAATTTTAGTTCTGTTTTGCTGAAGAAGCACTTTGTTATATTTAACTTTAGTCCTGTTTTTCTTAGTCTTTCAAACACTTGTTAAAGATGATGAAGATGATTATCAAATGTTTTTGAGAATACATTGGTGTCATCTAAGTATACAACTACTGATTTTCACAATAAACCAGTATAAATGATTTCTATTAGCTGTTGGAAAGTGGCTGGAGTGTTGGTTATGCCAAATGACATAACTTCAAACTCAAAGTTTCTCTTTATAATGGTGAATGCCATCTTCTCTTTGTTGGCTGAATTCACAGTTACTTGCCAGTAACCACTGTTCAAGTCTAATGTTAAGAACCATTTGTTTTTGCCGAAAGCATCAAATAATTTTTGTATTCTTAGAGTTGGATAGCTGTCTCCACAAGTTACACTATTGAGTTTCCTGTAGTCCACACAAAATCGGATTTTTCCATTCTTCTTATGGACGAGTACCACTGATAATGACTATGAGCTCATAGATGGCTGGATTAGCCCATTGTCAAGCATTCAATTGATTTCTTAATGAATGATTTCATGGCTGGCTGGTGGTACCTTGTATGCTCACTGTTTAATTGGCATTGCATCTCCAGTCTTGATTTGATGTTGGATGATATCAGTTTTGCCAAATTCGTTTTCACTGGCAAAGATGTTATTGAAATTGTTGAGTAACATCTTGAGCTGCATACATTGTAGTGGGTCTAGATTTCTCATGTTTATTTGTTCTAATTGTTCTGGTTGGAGCAAATAACATTCGTCTCGTCCATAGATTGTTTGTGATGTGATGTTGACATATTTACAAAATTGTGGAAAGTCTGGAATGAGGTTTGGTGGTTGGTCTTCTATTTCTGTGGTTAAATATCCAATGGTGGTTCTTTCTGGTATGTTGATGATATTGCCAGTGTTGAAGTAGATGAGAATTTTTATGTGGCTATAACTTTTGACTGGTATGTGGAGATTGATTAGTCCAATCTCTCCTGATTCACAAAGGTTTGCTTCAGCTTCAAAAATCTGTTCTTGCTTCTTTTCCTTCTTTTCTATTGCTAGCATGTACTGGCTATATGGTGGAATAGAAATAGCTTAACCAGTTGAGATAATTTCTCCTTGGCCAACAATTTTTTCCTCCACCATATTAACTAGTACATCTATTCTACCCATTGACCCAAATCCCTGTATCTCTTTTGCTGTTATTTCTAACTCTTCTCTATTTCCTACTGGTACTAACTGAGCTATTTTAACCAAAGGTAAGAATATTGTCTGTGCTATCTTTTTGTTTGGCTCTATTATATAGGTCTTTTTTGAGTCATTTTGTAGCATAGCAATGATATTTCTTACATATCCTGTGTCAATTATTCCTCCTTTTATATTAATCTTTTTTTTTGCTAAACTATTCCAGAATGCTAGTTGAACTATTGTTGTTGCTGGGATTTCCAGTGCTATTTTTAAATCAATGCAGGTGTGCAAATGTGGTTCTAATTTGATGGCATCTTTTTCTAGATACCTCAAGTCAAATTCGGCATTAATATCATGCACGCATTCTGGCATAATATCTTCATTATTATCGCTGAACTATTTCAGTTCTTGTTCTTTGGTGAGGTCAGAAAGCACGATATATTGTTCATAGTTTGAGTCAAAATTTGAATTTGAGTTGATATTGTTGTTATTGTCATTGCCATTTTGAATAGAGCTGAAACCATTATTCTCATTGTTGTTGTTGTTGGAGTTTGAATTGGGATTGAATGGTGATTCCAACTCCGATGTACAGCTGCTGGTTGGTTCTTCCTCTTCAGGGATTATGTAGATCATGCATGGTAGTGGATTGTAAATGAGGTTACAATTATTACAATATTCAAGGTCACTGGGAATTAAACAATGGTGACACAGTCTTGTATTCAACTGTGCTAGCCATTGTTTTTGCTCCTCTCGAGTGGGTGCCAAGTTTTGGTAGTGTTCATGGAACTCTTCTGGTTTCAGAAAATTTATGACTGGCTCTGCATCCCAGTCAAGCTCGATGGGTTTTGGTGGGTTGTTTTTAATTGTCTTGATTTCTTCTGACAACACACCTTCAATTTTGGCGATTGTCATTTACTATAATTCATTGGTGTCATGTGAACAACTGTCCAATCGCTGTACAGCTCTTCTCCAGGTGGCTTCTATTGGTGTCCCTTTCTTGACCCAGTCACTGATAAAGATTGTGTATTGGCAGGAAACGTTGCACATTCTTCCTCTCCCAAGAATGTCATTCCACATTCCTTCGTTGAGGAGAGTTTCTCCACAGGCTAAACATGATGTATTATCCTATTTTTCCACTTGTTTTGGTCTTCCAAAACATTTGACAAGGCATGTGTGGCAATAGAACTTGGTTGCTGTCTGATATTCATCATCATCACTACAGCATGCACCCATTGACGACAATTTCTTGCCACAATTGATGCACACTAGTTTGGATTGGCAATAGATGAATTGTTGTGGTGTTGTGTGTTAATAGGAGGTATATGGGTTTGTTGGCAGTGGCTCTTTTTTTTTCACTTTTCCTTTCCCTTTGTTGCTTTTTTCTCATTCCCAGCTTGGTGTCAGTTCCCTTTCACCATTGTCGGTCTAGGTCAGGTTGTCCATTTCCCAGGTAAGTTCCTTTCTTTGCTTTCCCTTGGGGTTGTCGTCCCACAATAGTATTGGTGACAGTTTGTTGTGGTTAACGTTGGCCCATGATACTTGGTATGCCTCCCAAGTAGGCTTTAGTTTTTTCTCCTCAAGGTCAATAAGCGGCACTGATGTCATAACATTGTTAGGTTTGAAATGGCCACATATTGTCAGTACTTGCATGTGTTGCCCATTTTGGCTGAGCTGGAGCTCCTGTGTGGTCCAGTCGAGGACGGCATTGTTTTTAGACAACCAATCATTGCCCATTAATGCTTGGTATTGGGTTGCTTTCATTACCAAGACTTTGATGGAAGTAATAATACCATTAACTTCAATTGGGAAGTCATCGATTTCACCAATAGGCATTTTTGTGATACCATCAGCAGTGATAATTCTAGCACTGACAGCTCAATCAACTCAGCGACTTAATTAATCTATGAGTTGTTATGTGATGATGCTGCCTGCTAAACCACTGTCAAGAATTAACTTGATAGAGTGGCCATTGACTTTTGCATCAGTATACATGGCAGTGATGGGTTTTTCTTCCAGAGCTGCTTTACTGAATAAAGAGACTGACATAACTTCCTCAAGTTTAAATGGAAAGATGGCTGCTAAAAACTCATCATTGATAACAATTGCTGGTGAGATGTTGTTGGTAAGTATTGTTGGTTGTTGATCAAGTTCTGGATTGTTGGAGATGACGTCTTCTAGGGTAATTAGGAGACTTAAATAGTTCTGAGAATTTGGGTTTTAGGTGGAACTAATACCCAAATCCCACTGATGAAATCTTGTTTGTTAGCCTGATGAACTGGGGATTGGTTGATGAACAACCATCACTGATCTCCAGTTTTGGGTGACTCTAGATCTCGGGTTTTCTGATGTCATCATAGCTGAGTTTTGGTGCAGCATTTGAACTTGTTGGGGTTGATAAATTACTTGAGGCTGCGGCTGATAAATGACTTGTGGCTGTGGTTGATAAATTGTTGGTGGCTGCGGCTAATAAATTGGTGATTAATATATTGTTGGCTGATAAATTGATTGCTGCATCATAGACAGATAAGTGTTTTGATATTGCTCTTGATTGGATTGGTAATTCAGAGTCTGAAACTGGTGATCAGGATTTCGATAATGATTTTCCGATTGTGGATTGCTATAAGTATGGCAGTTTGTCTTAATATGCTCTTGTTTACCACAGTTGTAGCAGACACACATTTCTGACTGTCATGACTGATTAATGGATGATCTTGGACATGATTAATTCTGGAAATAATTTGCATTTCCTAAATCATTTGGTGGCTGATAAATTGCATGATTGTTAGCTAAATAGCTCTCTAATTTCTGATTGATGTTGTCATTGAATTGTTTTAGCTTGGAATCCAGGTCAGATGATCCATTTATTACTAAATTCACAGCTTGGGCATGGTTAGCTTCTAACTCGGCTGCTTCAAAATCTCTGACATGAGTCATAGCAGTTGGGAGATTAACTGAATGCATTGGACGTACTTGCTGAAGGATGCTACTGCACAATCCTCAGATGAATTGGTTCAAGATCTGTGGTATTGTAAAGTAATTAGCTTGAATTGCCTGAATTTGGCGCAAATTTCTATGGAAGCATCCCAAGTAAGTGGTGACTGTTTCTGTGTCTCTTTGTTTAATGGTGGTGAAAGTACTTGCCAAGTGGTTGATGCTGTTGTTATCACTAAAATACCTCAAAAATTCTAATTTGAAGGCATTAAAGTTTTAAGGTTTCTGGGCTAGACTGTAATACCAAGAGTCTGCTGTGTCTTTGAGAAAATAGGAGATGACTTGCATGGTTCTGGTGTTATCCCAGTTATTAGTGGTGATTGCTTTGGCGACGTCATTGATCTAGGCTTGAGCATTGTCCTCTTCGCCAGTGAATTTCTCGAGTTTAACTATTGGTGCATATGCCATTGGATCTAAGTTGGGTTGTGGTGGTTGTGGAAGTAGTACTAGTGGCTGTTGAATCTGCTAATGTAATTGTTGTGGTGGCTGGCCAATTAGTTCAACTGGTGGTGGGTTAATGATGATAATGGAAGGTAAGTCTGGTTGATTAATTAGATTGGGGTTCTGATTGTTCTGATTTGGTGGTGGTTGAATATTTGGAGTTTCAATTTCCAGGTTTTTTAAATTTAAATTTTGCTGGGTTTGAAGATTCAGTGTTTCAACTTCCGAGTTTTCAGTAATCAGATTCTAGTAAGTAAATTTTTGATTTTCCAATTCTTCTTCCTCTTTTTCTTCAGATAGTTCCCATGGGGTAACAGTTCCAAAGTCTAGTTGAGACAGTGGTGATCAAATTCCTGATGGTGTTGATGATCACGATTTAAATCTTTCAAAGTATTTGCCATATGGTCCTAATAATTCTGTTTTCCTTTGTTTACTTTGGAATGGGAATCATCCAAATGCTGATGTCATGTTTGATGTGGACATGTCTGTTGATAAAATGTTGATGACACTTCTGGGTGTATAATAATAAGATAGATTGGTTGGTGATTCAACTCTTGTCTTCTTCCAAGTACGTAGTTGTATCTTTCTGGAAGTTACTGCTGGTATTTGTAGTTTTCTTTTGCCTTTACTAGTGTATGTAATTGGATATCTTTGTTGGATGTGATGTTCAATTTCTTTGTTGATCTCAGTAATAATGGATGCGAAATTATGATTTGTTGGTAGGTTGGTGTTTTGAATTAATTCTTTATAGAAAGTTTCCCTTGCTGGTTCAATATTCACTGGTGTTCCTAACAAAGAGGAAATCTTTTTATTGACAAAGAAATTAAAGGCTGATTCGGCAGATATATGATTGTGGTTTAATTCCAAGTGTTGACAATAATGTTAAAATAAGGATTTCGCAAATTCTAAATGGTTTGCTCCTATATTTTTTGATTCTGCCACTTTTGGATGGTGTTTGTTAGTGCTGGTTCTCTGTAAGATTATACCTCACAGAAAGCACCAAATGTTACAGTTAATTATTTGGGGTCTCAGGTCAAATAACAAACCCATAACTTGGTGCTCAAAAGCTACTTACGTTGTTGATAATATCTTTAAGTAGTTGGTATCTAAAGGTTTTCCAAATGAGTTCTTTGTATAATGGACAGAGATTCAATAGTTGTTTTATCTATAGCTTCTCAGACTCACAAGTTTGTCAATTTTTTTCTCGGCTTGGTGGCCAGCAATCCTCTGATAAGTAATCTGTATCTTCTGTATGTGTCCTACCCACTCACAAGGGTCTTTTACCAGGCAATCCTTGACGTCAGTAATCAGCGCTTTTAATCAATTGGTTAGTGCACAATAACAAAATCAAAGAAAATAAAGAAAATAAAGAAATATAAAGAAATAAGCCAAAGCAATTTGCAACTTTAGTATCCCATCAATAGCCATGATTAAGAGCTATTGTTCCAGTATGGTTAAGTATCAATTACTATCAACATAAATAGTTGATAGTAGACGTGAGTTTTGAGATAATAAATAGTTATTTATTAGATAATTGTGATTTTGGAGAGTTGCTTTGATTAAATCTAAACTGAGAGGTCTGTTTTTTCAGCTTTTAATTTTACTGCTATATATACATAATTGAGATTCCTCAATTCCTTAATTCTTCACAACAGAAATCCTGCAATTCCTTTGAGAAAAATCCTGGAATTCTGGAATCTTGTGATTCCTTGTGAGAATTCTGTAATTCCTGGAATCTTGCAATTCCTGAGAGGAATCCTGGAATTTCACATTTTACTACATCTACTTCTGATTGGCTAATAACTATGCTAATATATATTCCCTATATTTCTATAAGTAACACCATGATGCCATTGATTTTTATGAGCAAGTTATCTATTTCATCAATTGGAGTCTTGGTTGCTCCATTAGTTGTAATTATCCTTGCACTGGCAGCTCGATCAATTCAGTGACCTAATTGGTCCATGAGCTGTCTTGTGATAATGCTGCCAGCTAATCTACTATCTAAGATCAATTTAATGGGATGGCCATCAACTTTTGCATCAGTGTATATTATGGTGATTGGTTTTTTCTTGAGTGTGGCTCCACTGAACAAGGATGTAAATATCAGTTCTTCAAGTTTGAATGGAAAGATAGCTGTGAGTAACTCATTATTGGTAACAGTTGCTGGTGAGATATTGCTGATAAGTGTTGATTGTTGGTTGGTTTTTAAATTATTGGGTTGGGCATCTTTTGAAGTAATCAGAAGACTTAAATAGTTCTGGGAATTTGGGTTTTGGACATACTCAGTGCCCAAATTCTATTGTTGAGATTCTGCTGGTTGTGTGGAAGAACTGGAGATTGGTTGATGGACTACCATTAATGATCTCTAGCTTTGTTGGGTCAATCTTGGCCTTTGGGTTCTGTTTTGAGGTAAGTTCTGTGGCAGTATTTGAATTTGTTGGAGCTGATAGATTACCTAAAGCTGTGGCTAATAAATGAGTTAGAACTGTGATTGATAAATAATGGGTGTTGTTGGCTAATAAATTGGTAGTTGATAGATTGGCAGTTGTGTCATAGATACATAATTTGGTTGATATTGTTCTGGTAATTGATTACTGATGTAATTTTGAGTTTGTAGTCAGCAATTGGAGTTTCAATACTGAGGGCCTGATTTTTGTTTAATTAGCCATTTACGGCATTTAAACTGTAAATGTTCTTGTTTATTACAATAGTGGCAAGCATGTGTTTTCTGCTGCCACTGCTGATTAGTCAAGGATGTTAGACATGACTGATTCTAGAAATAATTCACATTTTTGGAATAATTGCGTTGTTGTGGTGGTTGATAAATTGTGCAATTGTTAGCTAAGTATTCCTCTAATTTCTGATTGATGGAATCACTAAATTGTTTCAATTTGGAATCCAATTCAGATGATCCATTCATTACTAGATTTATGGCTTGGGCATGGTTAGCCTTGAGTTCAGCAGCTTTGAAGTCTTTGGTGTTTGTAACTGCAGCTTGAAGGTTTGCTGGATGTATTGAGTATACATGTTGAAGGATGCTACTATACAGACCTCTGATGAATTGATTTAGGATTTGTGGTGTTGTGAAATAATCAGCCTGTATGGCCTGGATTTGGTGCAGATTTCTGTGAAAGCATCCTAAGTAAGTAGTGACTGCTTCATTTTCTCCTTGCTTAATAGTAGTGAAAGTATTTGTTAGGCAATTAATACTGTTATTATTACTAAAGTATCACAGGAATGCAATTTTGAATTTCTGGAATGTCTGAGATTTGGTGGCTAAACTTTGATATCATGAGTTGGTGGTATTCTGTAGAAAATAAGGGATGGCTTGGAGGGCTTTTGTGTCATTTTATCTATTGGCTGTAATGGTCTTTTCAACATTGTTAAGCCAGATCTGGGCATCATCTTCTTTGCCAGTGAATTTCTCGAGTTTTGCTGTTGGAGCATAGACCATTAGATCCAAGTTGGGTTGTTGAAGTTGTTGTTGCAGCTGTTAAAATGGCTGCTGTGGTTGTTGAGATGGTTAAAGTGGCTGTTGTTGTTGCTGTTCGATGATTGGTGAAGCTGGTAGTGGATTGATTACAATAACTAGAGGTAAGTGTTGTTGATTATTAATATTAGGGTTTGTAAAGTTTGGATCTTAAGGAGTTTAAAAGTTTGGAGTTTCAATTTCTGGATTTTCCAAATTAAAATCTTACTAAGTTTGAAAGTTCAGGGTTTCAATGTCTGGATTTTCTGCAATCGGTTTCTGATAAGTAAATTTTTGATCTTCGGCTTCTTTTTTTTCTTTCTCTTTTGATTCTGTTATCTTCTAGGGACTTGTGTTTCTGAAATCTGGTTGAGGTGACAGTGATTGGAATTCTAATGGTGTTGGTAATTGTGATTTAAATCCTTCAAAATAATTGCTGTAGATTCCTAATAATTCTGCTTTCTTTTGTTTACTTTGAAATAAAAGTCATTCAAATGTTGATGTTGTGTGTAATGTTGACATGTCTGTTGATGAGATGTTAATGGCACTTCCTAATGTATAATGGTATGATGAATTGGTTGGTAATTCAACTCTGGTTTTTTTTCAAATAAGTAGTTGTATTTGTTTTGGGGTTATTGCTGATGTTTGTAGTCTTCTCTTTCCTTTGTCTGCATAAGTAATTGGGAATTGTTGTTGTGTATATCTTTCAATAGTCTGGTTGATTTCTCTAATAATTGGTGTGAAACTGTAGTTTCTTAGTAAACTGGTATGTTGAAATAATTCCATATAGAAATTTTCTTTTGCAGATTCAAGATTAACTGTTCCTCCTAAGCAGTCTGTGATTTTATTGTTGACGTAAAAGTTGAAAGTGGATTCTGCTGGATAGTGGTTGTTGTTTAATTCCAATTGTTGGCTGTACTGTTGAAACAAGAATTTGGCAAATCCTAAGTGGTTTGCTCCTATAATTTCTGGTTCTGCCACTTTTGGATGCTTGTTGTTGGTGCTGTTCTCTGTAAGATTATATCTCACAGGGAGCACCAAATGTTACAGATAATTATTTGGGATCTCAAAGCAAATAACAAACCTGTAACTTGGTGCTCAATTAATATAATATTGTTGGTAATATCTGAAGGTGTTGTTTTATCTAAAGGTTTTGAGTTGGAGTTCTTTGTATAATGGACAGAGATTTAATAGTGTTATCTTTCTAGTAGTCTCCTAGAATTGCAATTCCATTGAATTTCTTTCTCAACATAGTGGCCGGTAAACTTGACAGAGATGCTTTTCTGGTAAGCTATCCTTAAGTACCCAATTCCTATACTCTTCCTTTGGGGTCTTTTACTAGGCTATCCTTGATGTCAATAACTCAGTGCTTTAATCCTTAGTCAATTAGTGAGCAACAATAAAATCAAAAAAAGAAAAAAAAATAAAGAAAATAAAGAAAAAAAAAGAAGATAAGCCAAGGTGTTTGTAAGTTAATATTTTGTCAATAGCCATGATCAAGAGCTATTGTTCTAGTGTGGTTAAGTATCAATCTCTATCAATATAAAATATTGATAGTGAAAAGTGAATTGAGATAGTAAATAATTATTTATTAATATTTGTGATGTGAATGGTTTCTAACTGCTCAATTTTTTTTTTTTTACTTCTAATATTACTGCTATATATACATAATTGATGTTCTATGAGATCACTTATATTCTCGAGCAATGTGTTATGATTTTCTTAAGCAATACTCACATTGCTGAGCAATATGCCCTAATTTTCTAATATTGCTCCACATTGCTAAGCAATATGCTATGCTTTTTGATATTGTTCTACATTGCTAAGCAATGTGTCATGATTTCTGTCATTGTTCTACATTGCTGAGCAATATGCTCATATGCTAAAATACTATTCATTTATTGGTCTACTATTTTTCTATATCTGTTTTCTTTTTATGAGTAACAACACCAATTACCAAAATTGAAAAATTCATAGACAAAGAGGACAACACCCAAGCATAATTAAATAATGTTATCAAAGCAATTGTAGTTAATAATTGAAATGATGCTAGAGCTCTTCAAGCAATCCCATATTTTTTCTAAGATATAACCAATTTGTGGTACCAAAATCTTGTAAACAAATTCCAAAATTTTAATGTGTTCAAAGCCACATTTCTATAATATTTTAGCAATTATAATAGTATCAATTGCTTAGTTATTAACTTTACTATCATCAAGCAAGAAGATATTGAAGCAGTCACTACTTACTTGGAATGTTTCTACAAAAATCTGTGCCAGATTCAAACAATTGAAGCTGACTATTTCACAACACCACAGATCTTAAATCAATTCATTTAAAGCCTACACAGCAGTTTGTTACAATAAGTATGTCCAATGTATCCAAATGCACTTCAAGACACAGTTAATCATGTTAGAGATTTTGAATCAGCTGAACTAGAAGCCAACCATGCTCAAGCCATTAATTTAGTAATGAATAGATTATTTGAATTAGATTCTAAGTTAAAGCAATTCAGCAATTCTATCAATTAGAAATTAAAAAGATACTTAGTTAACAATTAGGCAATTTATCAGCCACCACAGTATTGCAATTCAGGAAATACCAATCAAGTCCAGCATCAACCACCTTCATTGTTATTATTATTCTCAATAAATCAACAATGGCAATCAGAGACATGTGTTTGCTACAACTGTAAGAAACAAAACTATTTGAAAATAAATTTTTACACCAGAAATAATAATCAACAATTGAAAAATCAATATTAAAACCTTAATTACTGATTCCAAACTCTAAGCTATTACTTAAATTAAGATCAATACTCACCTTATTACACCTAAATGACGTGGCAACCAATATATGCACCTTAAGTATATTAGACTGTTACACCAGTAATTTATTAACTGTAATCACAATTTATTTATTAGTCACAGCTCCAGATAATTTATCAGTTTCAACAAATTTAAACACCACTTCAAACTACTGTGTCAATCAAGAACTCAAGACCAAAAATAATACATATTCAACAAAACTAGCAATCAGCAATAGTAATGTATCAACTGATTTTTAGCTTAGCAAGCCAACTATCAGAATTGCAGCAGCAGAGTTTGAAAACAGAATACACCCAAAACCTAAATTCTCAGAACTATTTAAGTAAGTTAGTTATTTCAGAAAATGCCTCATTCAAAAACTTGAAAACCAACCATAACTTATTCATTAGCAACATACTATCAGCAATCATTACTAATAACAAATTACTAGCTGCAATATTTTTTTTTGAACTTGAGGAGCCAACAACAACACTTTTATTTAGTAAAGCTGTTCTTAATACTAAACTTATTACTGCAATGTATACTGATGCTAAAGTCAATAGACAATTCATTAAACTAATCCTGAATAGTAGGTTAACAGACAACTTATAGACTAATTAAATTGCTGAATTGATTGTACTGCCAGCACCAAAATTATTACAGCTAATGGAGCAACTAAAACTTTTATTAGTAAGATTGACAACTTTCTGTTTGAAATCAATAGTATCATTGTATCTATAAAAGTTCTTGTGATGAATACCACCTAATACTAAGCACTAGTTGGTAACAACTGTCTATCCAAGACCAATACAATACTTAATTGGACTATATAAAAACTCTAGCTTAGTTAGAATGGCCAGCATACATAAGTATTGGCAACCTGTGAATATTTCAAACCCAACATATTAACATTACTAATAGAATTAGAAGAAAAAGAAAAGAAATCTACCTAGGAAGCCTATCAAGTCTCATGGGCTAACACTAATCACAACAATCTACTATTAATATTTACATAGAAAGAAAAGAGAAAAAAACAAATCCCAAGCCACAACCTTCACTTATACTCCAAATAACACTAATTGCTCCAACTATTGTTGACCAAACCTAGTATGTGTTAATTGTAACAAGAAACTGTCATCAATGAGTGCATACTGTTATAATAATGAGAAATAACCAACAGTTACTAAATATTACTGCCACTCATGCATTCTTAAATGCTTTAAACAACCAAAAAGACAAAAAAAATGAGACAATAAATTATGTCTTATATGTAAGGAAACTTTTCTAGACAAAGAAATATAAAACAACATTTCTGGTCATAAAAAAACATGTGACAAATTATGTCAATACATAATTTTGATCAGTGATTGGGTAAGGAAAAAAACACCCATAAATATTATTTAAAGAAGAGCTATAAAACATTTAGATGATTGTTCATACAATAATGACAAAATATGGAGAATGTTTATTGCTAAAATCAAAGGTGTGACACAAAAAGAAATCAAAATAATCAAAAGCAACTCACCAGAACCAAAAAAGATTATTTGGGTCCCAAATCCCAATATTATCTTTGACATAATAAATTCTAAACAATTCTATAAATATTATTAAGAATTAGCACCTACTAAAAAGGAGCAAAAACAGCATTTAGAACAATTAAACACCTGATTATGTGATTATTGTTTAATACCATGTAACTTTTAGTATTGTAATGATTGTGACTTCATTTACAATTTACCATTATAAATGATTTATTTGATTTCCAAAAAAGACAAACTAATTAACAAATGTACAGCAGAATCAGGATCAAAATTCAACTCTGATTCAAACTTCAATAATGACAACAATTATTGGTTTCAACTTCATTTACTATGGCAATGACAAAAATGATTCAAACTTTGATTATAACTCTAAACAATATATTGCATTCCCAGATTTGTTAATAGAACAGAAACTAAAATAGTTCAGTGATAACAACAAAGATATTATGCCAGAATAAATACATAATACTGATGCAAGATTTGATTTAAGATATCCAAGAAAAGATATTATTAAATTAGAACCATATTTACACATATATATTGATTTAAAAGTAGTACTAAAAATTCTAACAACAACTATGGTTTAATTAGCATCTAGATCTAGTTTAGCAAAAAGAAAAATTAACATTAGAGAAGGAATAATTGATGCAGAATACATAAGAAATATCATTGCAATATTACAAAACAATTTAAAAAAACCATATATTATTGAACCAAATGAAAAGATAGCAGAGACAATATTTTTATTTTTAATAAAAATAGCTCAGTTAATATTAATAAGAACAAGAAAAAAATTAGAGATTACAGTTAAAAGAAAAAATGGATTCGAATCCACAAGTAGAATAGATATACCAGTTAACATAACAGAGGAAAAAGTTATTAACAAAAAAAAATTATCTCCATTCATCAATCAATTTCTATTCTATCATATAACTAGTATTTAGTAGTTATAGAAAAAAAAGTAAGAGATCAACCCCAAATTTTTGAAGCAGAAGTTACTATTTATGAATCAGAAGAGATTGTTATTACCAATTTCTACATACCAGCTAAAAACCATAAACACATTAAAATTCCTATTCACAATACAACTGGAAACTCTATTGAAATACAAAAAAAAACTACTATTAAATACTTAAGCACTAAAGTTAAAGACCAACCACCAAGCACCATTCTAGATTTTGCACAATTGTGTAGATATGTAGATATCACATCACAAACAATATACAGATAAGAGGAATACTATTTGCTCTAACAAAAACAATTAGAACAAATAAACTTGAGAAACTTAGACCCACTTTAATGAATGCAGTTCAAGATGTTACTTAACAATTTTACTGATATCTTTGCCAGTGAAAATAAATTTGGCAAAACCAATATCATTTAGCACCAGATCAAGACAAAAAATACAATGCCAATTAAACAAAAAACATACAGAGTACTATTAGCAAGTCATGAAATTATTTAATAGAAAATCAACTGGATATTGAACAATAGGTTAATTCAACCATTAATAAACCTATGGTCATTATTAGTAGTACTAGTTTATAAAAAAAATGGGAAAATTTGCTTTTGTGTAGATTACAGAAAGCTCAATAATATTACTTATGGAGACAGTTATCTGACTCCACAGATTCAGGAATTATTTGATGCTTTTGAAAAAAAAAATAGTTCTTGACACTGGATTTGAATAGTGGTTACTGGCAAGTAGCCATAAATCTAGCTGACAAAGAAAAAACAGCATTTATTATCAAGAAAAGAAATTTTAAGTTTAAAATCATGCCATTTGGCTTAACCAATATACCAGCCATTTTTTAACAACTCATAGAAATTGTTTACATCAAATTACTATGAAAATTAGTAGTCATATACTTGGACAATACAAATATATTTTCAAGAACATTTAATGACTATCTTCACCATTTTTAGTAAGTGTTTAAAAGATTAAAGAGAGCTGAATTAAAGTTAAATGCAAACAAGTGTTTCTTTGGCAAAACAGAATTAAAATTCTTGAGACATATTATAAACAAAAATAGCATTAAAACAGATCCAGATAAAATTGAGATAATAAAGAACTTTCTAGTACCAAAAAACTTGACAGAACTATAAGCATTCTTAGGATTTGCTGGATATTATTACTATTTTATCCAAAACTTTTCTAAACTGACTCAACTACTTCACCAACTCCAAACTAAAAATATGAAATATAAATAAACTGAGGCTCAACAAAAAGCTTTTAATATTTTAAGAAAAAAACTTATTCAAGCACCAGTATTGATCTATTTAGATTACAGCAAGCCATTTAGCATTACTACCAATATATTTGGTTAAACATTAGAAGTCATACTATTTCAGAAAAAACCAGATAGATGAGAACATCTAGTAGTATATGCCAGCCAAAGTTTGAGTCCAGCAGAAAAAAATTATGAAACACTAGTATTAAAACACTTAGCTATTTATTAGACAGTTATAAAATGGAAAGAGTATTTAAGCCAAAAGTTTGAAATATACACTGATTACAAAAAATTGACATCAATTCAGAAGCAAAAATTTGGAAATAATTATTATGCCAGATAGAAAATAGAACTTTTATTATTTAAATATACTGTATATTATAAAAAGAGAAAAGAAAATAAAAATGCTAACAGTTTGTCACAAATAAAACAAATTTAAGAACATTTCAACTCAAAAATATAACAAAAGATAGATGCACAAAAATATTAACAACTCTAATATTATATTAATATCCAGCAGTTCAAAAAAAATTATCTCAAAAAAAACAAAACAACATAAAACAACAATCAAAATATTTTATCATTCACCAAAATATATTATATTAAAAAAACAGAAAAAATCCAGATTAATTACTCAGAGTAATCACAGAACCAGAGAAAGAAACAATACTATATAATATGCACTTAGATCTGACAACAGAACATTTTCATAAAGAAACAATCATGGAAAGAACCAAAAAGAAATATTACTGGCCATCAATATATTTAGATATCATCCAATATATTCAAAATTGTAATGCTTGTTAAAGAAGAGGAGAAACAAGACCCAGTAAACTACTAAAACCAATTAATGTGGAACAACTATTTGATAGAATTAGAATTAACTTAGTTGGACTATTAACAATAACTAGCAGAGGAAATAAATATATTGCAGTAGCCATTGATTATCTCACTAAATAGCCAGAAGCAAAAGCAATTCAAAGAGCAGATGCAGAATCCATAGCAGAATTTATTCATTAAAATCTAATTTGTCGACATAAATGTCCAAAAAAATTGTTATCTAATCAAGGAACTCACTTTGTAAACAGAACACTAACAGAATTAAGTCAAAAATTTGGAATCAAAAGACTATTATCTTTATTATATCATCTACAAACAAATAGTTTAGTTGAAAAATTCAACAGAATATTGTGTGAAATAATAGCCAAAATCAGTCAAAAAAACCAGGATAAATGAGATTTGCATACCATTAATACTATTCACTTATCAAACAATAAAACAAGATACTATACAAGCAACATCATTTGAACTTGTTTATAATAGAACAACAACATTACCAGTTGAAATAAAAGTCAAAACATATCTAACTGAACCAATAAATGAAGCTAATTTTCAAAAAATATTGCTAAGAAGAACATACAAACTAATAGAAACTCTAAAAAACAAATGACAAAAAGCAGCTGATAATATTTAAAAGTCACAAACAAAACAAAAAAAATGGCATGATAACTAATTACCAAATAAACTAGTTGAATTCAGGATTAGAGACAAAATACTTCTATATTGTATTAAAGCAGAAAAACAATAGAGTAGAAGATTTGATCCCAAATGGGACAGATCATTCTACATTGAAAAAATTTGGGGAAATGGAACATATAAGCTAAGATGGGACAACAAAATCTTAGCCAAAGCAGTACATAATGATTGACTAAAACTTTATTATTACACATTAGCATTTACCAATAGTATTCTACAACTAGGAGTACAACAAATATTAGTACAACCAGATGAAATTCCATAAGATCTTGAACCAATCATAGTCATTAATACAAAAATATCAAATTGATTAAACAGAATAGTATATAAAGAGATGATAGACATAACCAAAAGCAACAATAAAAGATGGAAATTACCAATGACATCTATTTACTTGTACAACAACTATTTTAATTGATTCAACAAACAAGTCTGGAAATCACTATTAACTAATAAACTATTTGATACAAAGATAATCAAAAGAAAATCCAATGCAAAGTACACAGAAAATTAGAAAATATCATAAACAAAATAATAGCAAAAGTAAAGTTATTAATAGAAACATCAAAAACAACTGTACTATACCAAAAAGTAATCAAAGAAACTTGGAATTAATGGTTACAACAATATCCAAAAAACTTTTGCTATTACTATTTGAAACAGACTCTCAATATTCAGAATTTATATACTAATAAAACAAAATAATTATTCAATATAATAATACTACAATAACTAAAACAATTTGTAAAAAAGAACAATCTGTCTATACAAGCACAAGCCATATATCAGCTATATGCAGAATTTCAAGATTGATCAGCCATACTACTTTATCCAGTAATGAACACAATTACAATCAATCAATAAAAAAAATAATCAATGCCTAATTTGAAGAATTACAGATTAAAATAACCTAAGTAATTCTTATAAAAAAAGTTTAAGAGTTAATTAAAGAAGAAAAATTAGAAGATAAAATAGATTTTAACAAAGTTCAATATTAAAAAGAGGAGATAATATTACTTATATAATATAAGAATTATGTATTAGTACACAAATTAGCCAATCAGAAGAAAACATAATAAAAGTAGAATTCCAGGATTCTTCTCAAAGAAATTGTAAGATTTCAGAATTACAAGATTTCAGTATAAAAAATTGCAGAATTCCAGAATTTCAGGATTTCTTTTGAGAAATTCCAGGATTCTTGGCTAAAAAATTAAGAAATTCAAGAAATTTTATATAACAAAATTTATGTATATATAGCAGTAGTATTAGAAGCAAAAAAAGTAGAATTCCCAATTAAAAATCCAAATTCTTATCTATTTCTTTATATAATAGTATTCTATGACTTGAAGTAAAAACATCAAATATTAATAAAATACTGATTAAACCTTTACAATTTATTTTTCTCCTATTAAAAATTCATATTAATAGTTGCTAATACTTAATTACACTGAACTAATAGCTCTTAATCACAGCTATTGATAGAATACTAATTCTTTTTTGTCTTGACTTGTTTTATTTTCTTTTTCTATTATTTTTTTTATTTTTTTATTTTATTTTTTTTATTTTGTTTTGTTTATTGTAGAATTACTAATTGATTAAAAGATTAAAGCACTGAGTTACTAAAATCAAGAATTGTCTGATAAAAAACTTTTGCAAAAGAGTAGATACTTGAAATTAAGAATTACTTACTAGAAGATTGCCAGTCATTAAGCCAAGAAAAAAATTAACAAAATTGTGATTCTGGAAGACTATTAAAACAACTATTGAATTTTTGTTTATTATATAATGAACTTAACCAACACCTTTAAATACGAAAATCTTCAAATATAATTAATAATATTAGCTATTAAGCACTAAGTTACAGATTTGTTATTTGTTTTCAGACTTCAAATAATCATTTATAATAATATATAAGTCATTTATTCAGATTTGTGCTTTAATTTGAAATAAAATTTTGATTCTATAGGGGTTTTTAGAGTTTATTCTATGGTAGTACAACAATATAATATAAATAAATTTTTTATAACATTGTATATTGTATTATTGATAATATTTAGAGAGTTTACAGCAGTTGAAATTTACAATATCTAAAGTAAACATATAAAATAACTATATAAATATTTATATTAATAAAATATTCAAAACAAAATATTTGATTTTACACAAAATTTTATAATCTTAGATCTCACATGTTTAAACATGTTTGAGTGTATTTATTTTTAAGCTTGTTTTTTTTTAAACTGTATTTTTTTTGTGTTTTTATTTTGAATTTGTTTTTTTTTAAGCATATGTTTTGCCCAATATCTTGAAATTATAAATTTTAAAGTCTTAATAACAAAAAATTATTAACACCTTTTCTAGTAAAAATAGTAAGTATTAAAGAAAAAAACCTTATTTGGCAAGAGAAATAATTGAACTAGTAACTTTTTATTTCTATTTTTGACAGTTTTTATCAAGTATTTTAAGAAAATTTCTTTTGAAAAATGTTTATATTGGCATTTTTTGTGATTTAACCAGACTAAAATTATCATATTGTCATTTTTTTTAGATAAATAAACCAGTCTTAATAATGCTTGACAAAAGTATTTTTTTTACAAGGCTAAAGAGATGTTACAATAGAAAGATTCAAACTAAAAGATTATTATGTTTTGTTTTTTTGTATGGATAAAAAAATTAATTAGCACAAATATTAATTATTATGTTTCAATAATTATAGTTTTTAGAAAATAGCCAACTATATTCTTTTTGGGATTATATTATTCAAAGCTGCAAATTTGATGCAATTGATTCCAAAATTTTCAGTCTTGAAAAATGTAATGTTTTTAATAAGATAAGTAAATTAGAGCAGTAAAATGGTTTAAATTTTTGTACTATTTTTAATATAATAAAATAAAATAAAACAAGCTTTTTTAGCACAGAAAAAAGTACAATTATAAATTTTTTCAACCTTTTATTTTAAATTACAACAGATTCTTTTAACCAATTTTTTAATCATTGTTTGTTGGTTTGTAGTTAAAAACAAATGTTGATGAGAAAAAAAAATTTCAAATAAATGACAATGAGTTGTTTTTAAAACATAGTAAAGGAAAAATGATATTAAAATTTACTCTGTTTTTTAGACACTTAATTTTTTGACAAGAAAATATTCTACTTATTTACCACTATTTTTATTATATTCATTACTTCGAAATATTGGAGACATTTTTGATAATAAAGCAGACTCTAATTTAGTTACTTCAAGTATACAAATTCATTGTCTTATTATTATTAATAATATAGTAAAGTCGTAATTAAGATTTTTGCCTTGTAAAAAATTTAGATGGTTCATAAACAATTTAGATATTTTTTAAAAATAGCATATATTTAAGAAGAAATCCTTAAAATTAATAAAGAATAATGGTTTTTTTTTGAAAGCCATGTTCAACAGATATTGTATGTTTCAATTTTTTTATTTTAAAATTTGTTTATGCTTTTATTTTTTTATTTATTTTATTTTACTATTTTCAAACTCTTTTTTAATTTTATATTATAGATCTTTATAATATATTCTTTTATTAAAGTTCAAATAACATTGTTTTTTAATGATTAAAATATTTTGTGTTAAATTATTGAATATGATATACAAAAATATTATGCAAAAACTTACTAAGTACAAAACAGAGTTTGATATTAAAGTTTTCTTAAAAATTATTCCTATTGTCAAAATATTTTGTTTTTTTTGCTCTTATTTAATGTGATAAAAAGAGAAAATTTAAATATATATCTTTTTTATTATAGTACCTACAAAGAAAAAAAATGCTTATAATTAATTGTGCTTATAGAGAGTACACTATTATACAGGCTATTGAAAACATGTAAAAGTAGACTAAATTATAGAAAAAAAAAAGTTATTTAATAGTATTAATACATTTCAATTAGTATTCAAAAGTATTAACAATAATATTAAAATTTTCTATTAGAAAAATAAAACTATATACTATTTACATAGATCCAATTTTTAGCCCAATTTTTGGGAATTCTGATTGTAGTGTATTTTTGCAATATTTCAATGAAAAAGTGCTAGAATTCAAAGATAAAAAGTTAACAGAAAGCCAAGCAACTAGATGCCATTATTAATGTTACTAATCAATTTTCTTAGAGTTCAAGCAAAGAATATAGTAAGATAAAAGTGCAAGAAAAAATAAATAATCTCTATAATCTATGCACTAATTTTGTCCAAGTAGCTGTGTTTAATAAAGATGCTATTGATTTTTTTAACATGATTTATATTTTCAAATTTTAAGTCATTGGTAAAATTTTTAATATCAGTTTTTTTTTTATCAAAAATCATATTAATAAGAGCTTAATAGAGCAACATATTATATTTATCTCATCACATTTTTATATAATGATATATATATTATAATAAAAATTGGTCATCTTAATATGTCAATATTATTTGAACAGCTTTTGGTTTTTCTTACAAGTTTTAACACACTTTTTGTTATCTTTAATGCATTTTAGACCAAATTGTGCTATGTTTCATTCTACTGCAAAAATGGAGCCAAAAAAGTATAACATACTTACAACACCAAATTTCAAAAAACTGGTTGTAAAAAGCTATAATCAATATTATTTTTGTGAAATATAATTTTAATAATAATGTTAAAGAGTTAAAAAAAATGTTAAAAATTAATTTTTATTGTCTTAAATTATATTTTTTTTATAAAAATAACAAAAAATTAATTTAAATTGAAAAAATTAAATTCTAAAGCCAAAAATATTTAATAAATTTTTTTTATATTTGAATAATATTATAATTTGTTTTAATATTCTTGATCTATCTACTAAAAATTTTTCATTGAAATATTTAGTTAAATTAAGTTATTTTTTTTTCTAAAACTAAATTTTATCAATATTTATGTAATAATAAAAACACAACTTTAATTTCATATTATTTTTTAATTTATTTGCCAAAAACATAACAACAAAGTAAGTAAGCTAGCTAATATTTATTTAAAAAATTTATTGAAATTTTTGCTTATTAATCATTTTAATATAGTCTTTAAAAAAATTTTTTTACTTAATTACTATTTTATAGATTTAAAATTAATAGTATATGTATATAATTAATAAATTTTATCATTGAGCATTTTCATAATGATGTTATTTATTTTAAAATATACTTAAATATTACCATATAGAATTTTATTTTTAAATGTAAGTTTTATTAATTCTAAAATGTATTTTCATCAATGTTATTTATGAATAAACAGATTTTAAAAGTCTTATTTTACTAGATAATCAGTTATTATTTTTAAATTAAAAATTAGTAAAACTCGAATTAAATAATCAGTTTTTATTATAGTCTGAAAAATAAAACTTTTTTAGACTTATATAAACAACAAAACTTGTGCAAATAAAAAACAAAAAAAAACAAATTTTAATATTAAAAGCTTTATGAAGATGTTTAGTACTAATTTTAAAAATGTTTAATATGTTTTAAAGCTTATGTATTTATATAAAAAAAATTCTTAATTTCAAAACTTATTTAAAAAAAATATAATACTGTTAAAAAATAGTCTTAATAAGTAAAATTTTATAAAAATTAAGATTTTAAATATTTAGTTTATAAAATATTTTTTCAAAATGTTAAATAAATATAGAAAATTTGCATAATAATTTTATTATGTTTAAAATACTATTTTTTTACTAATTAAGCTAAAAAATATAAATAAATAAATAATAATTACAAAATTAACAAGCACAAAAAAATTGCTTACAAATTTTAATTAATAATATGATTTAAACAAATACATTTATATTTTGCTCAAAATTATAATACTAAAGAATTAATTTATTTGCATTTATAAAAGTCATAATAAAAATAGTATTCAAAAGTTTGTATATCAATAAGAGCAATAAATATGCTAATAAAATAAATTTACACATAATAAAACAATTTAAAAACATAATAAAAATCATTTTTTTAGCAGTTTTTTTTTTAAATTGTTTAATAAAGCTGGTACTTAATTGTTAAACCAATTTTAATCATGTTTTTTTTTTAAACTATTTAAAATTTTCTGAACTTTTTGTATTGCTCCTTAGATTTTGTTAATTTAACAAGATTACCAACAATTTTTAATTGATTCTAGCAAGCTGAACAACCAAGTACATATTACAAAATTGAGAAAACCTTTTTTCATGTTACTATTTTATTTTTTAGAACATTTAAAGGTATTTTTTTTTGAGTATAAAGACAAAAATAACTTTTACTTTAACAATTTTTTCTAATAAAAACTTGAAAATTACAGCAAAATCTAATATATTAACTATTTTCTAGTTTGAAGTTCTATTATAAAAATAAAAAATTACAATAAAAATCTGTTAAAAACAAATACAAAAATAAGTAAACAATTGGTATTTAATTTTGTTATTGGTTTAAATTGATTTAAAAGAAAAATATTATTTATGAGTTAAATTTTCATTTAAGATAGAAGAACATATTTCTGTTTAGACAAACTTTACTCACATTAAAACTCAATTAAATAATATTTTAAAATACATTCCAACAAATTTTACTTTTTTAGAATAATATACTTCATTAAAAAAACATGAACATTAATCTTTAATTTGTTATTTATTAGGCTGTAGTATTTTTAATTATTTTTATCCATATTTAGATGCAATTTAAAAACCATCTAAAACAATAATAATAATAGAAACAAAACATAAGTATTAATTCTTTAATAATAATCTAATCAAATTTGAACTCTCTATATTAGATTTACTTTAGTGTTTTCCATTACATTTGCAACCACATTGATATTTCTCTTTGTTATGACATAAGCCTTTTTACTTATAAATATTCCTTAATTATTATTGGCTGCTAATTTGTTAACAGCAACAAAAACAAAAAGTTTAGATATAACTTCTTTTATTCTTTTATAGCAAATATTTAGCAGCTTGTTTAATATTGTCTACTTAATACTTAATCATAAATTTAAGACATTTATGAAGATTAAAAATCTCAGATCAGAATTACAAGTAAAGTTATTTTAATTCTGTTGGTAACAATAAAAGTCAAAAAATCTATAGCTTTAGGATTAGATTTGTTAAAAGTATGTGTGTATACTCATTTTATATAAATAATAAATAATAAATAATAAATAATAAATAATAAATAAATTTTAAAAAAAATTACAAATATTTATTTAATTTTTACAAAAAATAAATTAATAAACACTCAAAATATTTTTTATATTTATAAGAAAAATTTTTATGTTTAATAATTGGGCTTAATTAAAATATTTAAAAGTTTTTATATATAAAAAATTTTTGAGTTTAAAATTAAAGAAAACTAGATGTTCCAAAAAAAAAGACATAAAAATTTAAGCATTTAACCAATTTAGAATTCAAATTTTGTGTGCAGACAAATTATTTGTCCATGATAACATAAAATTATTTATCACTAAAGATCCAATATTAATCTAGTTTGTTTTATTGATAGAGAGTTAATGTTAACTTAGTTTGTTCTGTCAATAAAAGCTTAATATTAACCTAGTTTGTTTTATTAATAAAGATTTGATATTAATCTAATTTGTTCTGTCAATAAAAACTCAATACTAACTTAGTCTGTCTTATCAATAAAAACTTGATACTAATTTAGCCTGTCTTATCAATAGAAGCTTGACACTAACTTAGTTTGTTTTATTGATAAAAGCTTAATACTAATATAGTTTGTCTCATTAATTAAGAATTAATGTTAAATTAACTCAATTCATCAAAAAAAAATGATGTTAAACACCACTTGTATTATGATAATAAAAGTATCTAAATGATAAAATTTTTTTTTTTTTTTTTTTGAAATTCATAACATGTTATAACAAACCAAAAACTTGTATTTCTGCTTTTTTTGTACCATTTTAAGATTCATTAAGACTAAGAATTGTTTTAAATACATTCAAATATATATTAATAGTATATTTTATCAAATATAAGCTTAAACAAATAGTGTTAAGCATTGTTGTTAACAAATTATTTTACACTTAATAATATAGAAATATTATAATAATAATTTAAAAATATTTAATTATGTTTTTTTAACTATTATTTTATCTAATTGAAAGTTTATTTGTTTGTGTATATTTTTACTCTTTTCTAAATTGAATTTAAGCCTTAAAAAATTTGTATATTTAAATAGATTTTCTTTTTTTTATAAAATTTATTTTTAATTATATTAGTTATTAATATTACATACTTTGACCACTTTATTTTTAGCATTAATTATTAATATTTTTATTAATTTGATTAATAATTTGGCTATTAATTATATTTTTACTCCAATTGTTAATTTGATTATTGACTAAACTATTGATAATATATAAATAAACCTTTTCAAAGCTATAGAAAAGTAATTTAATCATCTAAATATTAGCAATTTAATTCACTTTTATTATTTTTATTTTTATTTTTCTAATTTAAAGAAAAATTTTAAATTACTAGTACTGCTTGTTAAATCTCTTTTATTTTTTTAATTATTCGAATTAAATATTTGTGAATTTTCTTAAATAAAATAATTTTATTTTTATAAATTTTTTAGTTTCAGACTTAAATTTATTAATTTGCAAGTTAAATAATAATTAAAAAAAAATTTCAAGTTTTTTATTTTAAAAATAATAACACTAAAATGTTAAAGAATATTATTAATTTAAAAATACATAATTATCATCTTTTAATTATAATCTAGAAATAAATTATCAATTTTGATGTGTATTTGATAAAAATCATTTTTTATCTTCTTTTTGAATTAATTATTAATATTTATATTGATTAATTGATTGATCCAACTTTATTACGGCTTTTGGTTTCTATAAGTTAATTAATTTTTTTAGTTAAATGAGCACAGATTTTTTAAAAAAGTATTTAAATGTAGTCAATAAACTCAAGTTTTGTGTTAATTATTAAAAAAGGCATGAAATTAAGATATTTCTAATTAGGAAATAAAAATTAAATTTCAAAAATTACTATTTAGTTATATGTTTTATTTATAATAAAAAATTATACCTGACACTTAAATCTAAAGTTTTGTTTATTTATATATTTCTTCAACCAAATTTAAAATTTCATAAGAAAATTTATTCAAAATAATTTTTAATATATTCATAAAATTATAAATATT
Source organism: Geosiphon pyriformis (assembly GCA_016748015.1). NCBI lineage: Eukaryota > Fungi > Glomeromycota > Glomeromycetes > Archaeosporales > Geosiphonaceae > Geosiphon > Geosiphon pyriformis. Next base: position 294,896 of record JAAOMT010000227.1, on the reverse strand, counting down.
TTCAAATTTATAAATAAAAAATTTGAAATAAATTATAATAAACTTGTTCATACTTTTTATTGTTTTACAGCGAAATCTAATCAATTATTTCTTATTGATGAAACATGAATAAAATATATTTATATCGTTATTTCTTCAATGATACCATATACCGGGTATTAAATAAAGATATTTAACTAGTAACAGTCTTAAAATTCAATCATTTATTAGTTTTTCATAGTGCAATTTTCGAAGAATAATAATTATTTAGAGTGTTACTTAATTTTATTTTTCTAGCACTATTTAGAATTTAAACTCTAATTTCTATTTTATATTGAAATAGAAAGAAGATAAATGAATAATATGGTTATTTTTTGTATTCAATATAGCTGTTAATACTGTTTTAGGCATAAAAATTGATGATACCATCTCCAGCTCATTGTGAAATTCTTCCCAGGGGTTATAATCACCATTTTGAGTTTAGAGTTTTAAGCAATGATTTCCTAAAAAGAAAATCTTGAATGAAATATGAACATAATTAATTTCATCAAGAGAATATTAAAAATCTAAGACTAAAGCTAATAAAATTCATATTAATTAATTTGTTTGATAGGCTTCTCAATTAGAGAATTAAATTTTATCAATTATTTTAAAATCCTTTAATTAATTTACTTCCGTCGGATATCGACTTAAAATAAGGCTCATTATTAAAATATTTATTCTCCCCATTAGCCTCATAAATTGCAAATAGCATTTGGTATTGCATATAGAGTAACTATAATTCATCATAATGGCATGTCTCATGGTGACTCACACTGGACTCGAACAATATCTACTCTAAATGTATGCAATTATTAGAAATCTTAGATTGAGTCGATCTGCAAACTTCGAACAAAAAATATGGTGGACTGATTTATACAGACTTCAATAGAAATGCATAGTGCTAGAGAATATTATTTGGCCTATGGAAAAGGAAAGTTGAAACTAACAATAAAATTGGAATTCCAATATCATTTCTGCAAAGTGGAACCGTATTAAAGTATAACACGGTGTATAATAGTAATATTATCCTGTATTATGACAGATCATTAATTGTTAGAATCTACTCACTGTAAAATTATGTAATCATATGGAGACTAAATAACTTATGGAATATTTCAAATTAGGTTTACTGCTACTGTTTTACCAAACAATACTTTCTGGCCTGCTACAATAAATATTATAGTATATTTTAATAATTAACAATGTTTTCCAAAAAATGCTAAGATTGAATGAAATGAGGTAATGAAAGAATGAGTGCTGCCTTTTGTGAATTTTCATTAATTTTTTCATTTGAATACAAATATTTTTTATAAAAACTATCTAGCTTTATTGTAACTTAAAAATTTCTATGACTTATAACTTATTATTTAATAATAATAAAGCAAATTATCTCTGCAAAGTTACAATATTATTAATTTTTTTATCGTTGATTATAATTTTGTGATGGGTGCACAGTAATATGAAACCATTAAGTAAATATTTGGCAATTTAAAATAGGTAAATGTACTTATTTTTAGTTTTTTGATTTGTGAAATTATTTTGAAATTAATTATTTATTTCATTTGAATTCTTTAGAATCATGACATCGAAACAGCAAGCATAAGAAAAGAAGATTTTGAATGTAACTATTTATGAAAATTTTGATCATTTAATATGCCATTGAAACAACAAAAATTACTTAGTGATTTTTTTCTTTTGCTCAAAATTACAAATTTTATTTTTGTTTCAAATTAAAAAAAATTTGCCTAAACCAAACACAAAACCTTAAAATTTTGGTTTATTTAATTATCTTAATATAATTATTGAAAATTTTGTTATAAGATTAAGAAATTTAAATTAAATTAGTTTTAACTGCATTAATATTAGTTATTAATTTATAGTGTAATGAAAATATTGAAAAAATATTTTTGTTGATTTTATTTTTAAATAAAAGAGATTTGTATTAGTAAATTGTATTTTTTAAAAATATCTAAACTTCTTAATTATTATAAAATGCACTTTTTGAGTATTATTTTTTGCAAAATTTTTGACAAATTTTTAAAATATTTATTGTTATGTAGTTTGAAATAATACATGACTTAAATATAATATTTAATTGTATATGTAAATTGCTATTGAGTTATTGATAAAATAAAAGACAAAAATAATTAATATAAATAATAAGATAATAAGAATAATCTTATGCTAATTTTTGGTTCAAATAGATAACAGATAAACGAGAAACTAAAAACAATGTAAAATTAATGAAATAAGTGAACACTTCAATAAATATAATTAATTTCAAAAACTCAGTTGTTAATTTTTCCAAAAAAATCTGAAAATAGAAAAAACGTTTATAATAATTATAAAGCTATTATACTAAATATAATAATTTTTAATATTAGATTTTGAGTTTTTTTCTTGTAGTTTAAGCAATTGTGTAATTTTTTTCTCAAAATATAATATTAAACTAATTTATTTAAAATTTTATAAAACTTAAAATTTATAAATTCTATTTTGTAGATACATAATCTTTTGTTATATACGTAAAACCGATTTTTTAAGTTGTTAAGTTCTGTATTTCTTATGTTTTGAAATAAAAACAGCCAGTTTAACCTGATTTGTTTTGATATTTTGAGCGAGTATTACCAAGTTCATCTTATATATCTAGGTCAAAGAGAAGCGCATACCTCTTGTCGTGTCGACTCTTCAGCCTATATTTACTTTTGAACATTCAGAGCTATTTCAGAAACCAGCTCCTTTTACATCCGTATTAGATGATCATCAACCGACAATAATTACTAAAGTAGTCGATGAAGAAGACGAATTTTGTTTTCCGGTTGGCTCCGAACCGATCCACATTGATTATCTTAAACCCCTTCATCAGTCTCATCTAACTCTTCCCATAGTCACACTCCAAAAGAATATTTATTAAGTTCTAGTTCCGTTTTCTTTGCGTCTAATTTTGCCGAAAGGTTTCGCATTACAAAGTATCAAAATGAGGAAGAGACAATGGCCGAGGTTCGTAGACAATGTCCAAAAAGGGTGACTGGGCATCGCTTGCGACTTTTCGGATTGAATCGGATTGTAAATTTGGGCTTTTGGCTTTCACATTTATCTTCAAGAGAAGTTAATTCATTGAATATTGTGCATTTCAATAGAGTTTATGGAGCAAATGAGTATAATTCTGATTAAAATATTATTCTTTCCCGAGTTACCGCAAATTATTTTCATAAAGTCCTCTCATATTTTAATTTTTTTCCCAATGTATACAATTCCTCTTCGACGCATCTTCAACTTGATAACCTCCACATGCGTTTCTTTTTCATTAATTTGAATGTGTTCTGGATTTCTTATTGATTTTTTTTATCGAGGCAAAACGGACCAGTCTACATTAAAATACAGAAGCGAAAAACAGTAATAGAAAGTAGTCAAATAAAATGAAAAGATAAAAAAACAAAAAAAACTGGAATCTGCAAAAATTACCTTGTTCTCCTTTATTAAGACTTCCTCTCTTCGTCTTTTTCATCATCATCATTATCTTTTTTGTTTTCTTTGTCTTCTTCGTCTTCCTCATCTTTTTCGTCTTCTTCATCTTTTTCGTCTTCTTTATCTTTTTCATCATCTTCCTTACCTTCTTTGTTATTTGCATAGTTCTGTATTTATTAAAAAAAAACAGATTAAGTTATGTAACAGTGAAGCTAACGGATTTCCAAAGAGATTGCTAACCTTCATGACAGCAATTTCACCATTATTTGGTCCTCCAAGATTAAACCCATCTTTGCCATCAAGTGAAGGCGTGATCTTGCTAATTATCTAAAATGCAAATAGAATATTACTAAACCCAAAATTTAAGAGATATGTATAAAATAACTACTTACAATCAATTTAAGTTTCGCTTTGTCCACGATCATCATTTTTTTATAAACTTCCTTTTTTGTCTCACTTTCTTTATTTTTTCTTGGGCGTGAAGATCCTTTCAAAAGTTTTCAGTTGATCTTGAACAGAGACACCTGTTGAGATTACAAAGCAACTTTTGCACCTGGTATTTTAAATTTGTATCCTCAGCTGCAATGGAATCCAGGGCTTGACGTAAAACTTCTTCAGCTTTTGCTCTAGCTGAATAGGTAAACTGACCCATTTTGAAGAATTTCACCACAGTAAAATTCCCTTTGAAAATCTCCCGAAGAATATCGGTATATTTCTATTAACACACAGAGTAAAAAGATAGTACTATAAACAAAAAAAATTGCAAACAAAATGATTCAACACTAACCGATGACATAATTTATTAATATCTGAAGCTTTTGTTTTGAGAGATACGTGTAAGTAGTAAGTAAAAGAAAAAAATCATGAAAGTGTAAAGGTTGTCACATCAACACCAGGAAGGTCTGATGTAACTACTTCAATAGCAACACACAAAGGCAGCCATAGCATCCTTGGGCTTTACAGGCGTTAAGCATTAGGGTTGACACCAGAACCTTATAAAAGTATAAGATTGTTACATCAGCACCGGGAAGGTCTGATGTAACTACGTCAATGGCAACACACAAAGGCAGCCATAGCATCCTAGGGCTTTACAGGCATTGAGCATTAGGTTTGACACCAGAACCTTATAAAAGTATAAGATTGTTACATCAGCACCGGGAAGGTCTGATGTAACTACCTTAAGGGCAACACACAAAGGCAGCCATAGCATCCTTGGGCTTTACAGGCAGTGAGCATTAGGTTTGAAACCAGAACCTCATGAAAGTATAAGATTGTCACATCAGCACCAGAAAGGTCTGATGTAACTATCTCAATGGCAACACACAGAGGCAGCCGTAGTATTCTCGAGCACTAGGTTTGAAACCAGAACCTATACATCTTTCGAAAGCTGATAAGCATCTATGAGACAACTTACCATGTGAGTCAGAAGTTGAAAGCGACGCGAACGTGAAAAAAATGAAAAAATGAAAAAATAAGAATTTCATTTGGATGTGTAGTAGTGTACGTCGCCTCTGGCTGACGCGACTATACTCTTTTGTTGATATTTCAAATCCATTATCTAGTCAAGCATTTTTTATTAGCAAAATTTATACTGATAGATAAAAGATCCATTCTGAAGATCTTTTATCTATCAGTATAAATTCTGCTAATAAAAACAATGGATTTTGATATATCAACAAAAGAGTATAGTCGCGCACTACATCCAAATGAAATACTCACTTTTTCATTTTTTTCACGTTCGCGTCGCTTTCAACTTCTGACTCACATGGTAAGTTGTCTCATAGATGCTTATCAGCTTTCGAAAGATGTATAGGCTCTGGTTTCAAACCTAGTGCTCGAGAATACTACGGCTGCCTCTGTGTGTTGCCATTGAGATAGTTACATCAGACCTTCCCGGTGCTGATGTGACAATCTTATACTTTTATAAGGTTCTGGTTTCAAACCTAATGCTCAATGCCTGTAAAGCCCAAGGATGCTATGGCTGCCTTTGTGTGTTGCCCTTAAGGTAGTTACATCAGACCTTCCCGGTGCTGATGTAACAATCTTATACTTTTATAAGGTTCTGCTGTCAAACCTAATGCTCAATGCCTGTAAAGCCCTAGGATGCTATGGCTGCCTTTGTGTGTTGCCATTGACGTAGTTACATCAGACCTTCCCGGTGCTGATGTAACAATCTTATACTTTTATAAGGTTCTGGTGTCAAACCTAATGCTTAACGCCTGTAAAGCCCAAGGATGCTATGGCTGTCTTTGTGTGTTGCTATTGACGTAGTTACATCAGACCTTCCTGGTGTTGATGTGACAACCTATATACTTTCATGATTTTTTTCTTTTACTTACTACTTACACGTATCTCTCAAAAACAAGAGCTTCAGATATTAATAAACTATGTCATCGGTTAGTGTTGAATCATTTTGTTTGCAATTTTTTTTGTTTACAGTACTATCTTTTTACTCTGCGTGTTAATAGAAATATATCGATATTCTTCGGGAGCTTCTCAAAGGGAATTTTACTGTAGTGAAATTCTTCAAAATGGGTCAGTTTACCTATTCAGCTAGAGCAAAAGCTGAAGAAGTTTTACGTCAAGCCCTGGATTCCATTGCAGCTGAGGATACAAATTTAAAATACCAGGTGCAAAAGTTGCTTTGTAATCTCAACAGGTGTCTCTGCTCAAGATCAACTGAAAACTTTTGGAAGGATCTTCACGCCCAAGAAGAAAAAATGGAAGTTCATAAAAAAATGATGATCGTGGACAAAGCGAAACTTAAATTCATTGTAAGTAGTTATTTTTATACAAATCTCTTAAATTTTGGGTTTAGTAATATTCTATTTGCATTTAGACAATTAGCAAGATCACGCCTTTCACTTGATGGCAAAGATGAGTTTAATCATAGAGAACCAAATACTGATGAAATTGCTACCATAAAGGTTAGCAATCTTTTCGCAAATCTGTTAGCTTCATTGTTACATAACTTAATTTGTTTTTTGTAATAAATACAGAACTATGCAAATAACAAAGAAGATAAAGAAGACGAAGAAGATGAAGAAGACGAAGAAGATAAAAAAGACGAAAAAGATAAAGAAGACGAAAAAGATGAGGAAGACGAAGAAGACAAAGAAAACAAAAAAGAAAATGATGATGATGAAAAAGACGAAGAAGAGGAAGTCTTAATAAAGGAGAACAAGGTAATTTTTGCAGATTCCAGTTTTTGATTTTTTTTTATCTTTTCATTTTATTTGATTACTTTTTTATACTTTCTATTACTGCTTGTCGCTTCTGTATTATAATGTAGACTGGTCCATTTCGCCTCGATAAAAAAAATCAACAAGAAATTCAAAACACATTCAAATTAATGAAAAAGAAACGCATGTGGAGGTTATCAAGTGGAAGATACGTCGAAGAGGAATTGTATGCGTTGGGAAAAAAATTAAAATATGAACAGTTAGTATTCATGAAATTAAGTTTGGTTTATTATAAAAACTAAACCAAGTTTTATTTATTAGTGCCGCACATTCATTCATCATAGATGTTGATGATGAGGCGATTAAGCAGCATTTCAACAAAGGAGAACTTGATGAAATCATTCATACACATATCCCACCAGTACCTCAGCTTGCAGAGGATGTTATTGATTGTCTTGGAAAATTTATTAATGCATTATGCATTATGATAAATATATATGTATTCAAGTTTTTTTTTTGTAATAGACTGAATTAAAGGAGATCCGAAGTATTTTAAAGGAGATAACTTTTGGTACTGATTATAACTATGAAAAACATCATGATGTCGACTACATATGTTTTGCTCTACATGCTCTGTAAGTAATTTTTGTGCAAAACTTACAATAAGAATTTAACTAAAATTGCTTTATAGGATTAGCGAAATTGAAAGTAAAAAGCTAGAAGAAACCAATCTTGAAAATTGGTTTAATTGTCACATATGGAGCATAATTGTTGACCAATGTTTTTCAAATGTAGAAGGACTATCAGTAGTCAGGTATTAAGTTTTTAAATTGCTTGCTTTAATAGATCTGATGACTTTTTTTCTTACTTGTTTAAAAAAAATAATTAGGGGAGAAAGTACGAGTATAGCAACGGCCATTCGAAAAAATAACAAAAGACTTTAAGGAGTACGGCAGAAAATTGGTCATAGGAGTGACTGGATTCTAAGATCCATTGGTAGTGGTGAAAAAGATGAGTATGGGGCTGGAGAAGCAGGAAGATACTGCATAGATCGTCATGGAACAAAGTTTCTTAGGGAAATAGGATTAAAGCTTCCTAAAATACTAAAGGATATGGTAATAAAATTGATGGAAAAGGTGGATTGGGATGAAGAAAAATGTTCCAGAATACAAACAGTTGGCATTATTCATGGAGGTATGTTGTTCATGCATTTAAGTTTTATATTAATTAAAATACTAAATTGTCAACATTTAAGGTTTGATGATGACGATGTTATATCTGGACAAGCCAAAAGGTTATATTTGTCGAGTTCGACGTAGTGATTCGATGGAAGTGCCAGATAAGGCAGGAAAATTTCCTTCTGTTCTAACAATCTTGGCATCCATTCTGAATGCAAAGGTAAGATTGTCTAAAATATCAGTTATAATGTATAAAGCTAAAGTATTTATGAATGACAGGCTGTGGTGCGAGAGACAATAAAGGCAGTTCAACCAAAAGGTCCAACGATCCAATCACTTGAGGAGGCTGGGCTCCAAAAACGATTTCGAAACGAAAATCAGTGCCATCTATATATGTGTATGCCAACTCCGAAAAAAGCGAAAGTGCAGGTCTAATTGGGCTTGGGCCTATGTCATGTTACAATAGATAGTCATTTAATTTTTATTTTACAATAATAATGTTATCTGAGGTTTGTTCAAGAAATCTAATTAAATTATTAAGATTAATTTTAATTACTTAAATAAAATATATTGAATTTGTGTAATACTTTAAATTAATAAATTATTCAATATTTGATATAAGTAATTTACTAATAATTTTTAATTAAAACTATATTAATTTAATTATATGTTGCTACTTCGGTTTCAGTTTCAGTTTCAGTTTCTTATATTTCGATAATGCTTAGTCCAGGTGACTGGTCACGTGCAGAAAGCGCCTATTGTAGAACACGTGTGTTTTGTAGGTTGTGGAAGGACCTCACTTTGTTAAAGCATAATAATAATAATAATAATAATTTAATTACAAATATAGATAGAAAAATAAAAAGTTGCTTAAGACTGATTATTATTGCTTTATTTTTAATTTCTAATCCAAACTTTTATTTTCAGTTTTGTGTTTTTTATTTGTTTTTTTTGTTTTTTTTCTTTATTATTTACGAGTGTAGCCCAATCACTATATAATACAATATGACTACATAGAGTTCTAAATTAAATGTGACCAGCCACTCAGCCGATCAAGACAATACTATACAACTAGATTTACATGCTAGCACTAGTAAAAAACAAATATCCAATTCTGGAACTACCACTTCTAATAAATGAGCCATCTCTTTCAAAAGGCAATCAAATGACAATTAGCACTGATCTCACATTATACAACAAATCACATTTTTCCAATTCCACTCGGAGTTTTGAGTTGGATAAAAAAATCTTATTTCTGTAACTTATGACCAAACTATACACAAAATCAACTAAATAGAAAATGGCCAATTTATATTTACAAAAACAGCTTTAGCTTTAGCCAGCCAAAACTTAAACACAAAACCTTTATTCAGAACCAGATATAAGTTAATATTATTGGCACTTAAATACAAAATTAAAATACAGCAAAAAATAACAAGTTTACATTAGTTAAAGACTTCTAAAACTTACAATAATTTTTTATAAATACAAAAATTCAAGCTATATATAAAACTATAAATAAAAAATTTCATATTGTTATAATATATACTTTGTATTTATATTTATTAATTAGTTAATTTAAAAATTTTAATAATAAAGTTTTTTATATAATAAACAAAGATTTAATATAATAGTAGATAATACTTAATATCTAATTTTTTTAATATAATAACCAGTTTATTTTGGTATTTTTTACTTTTTTAATAAGCAATTTTAGTTTTTTTAATTATATTCTATATTTTATCTTAACATTTTTTATAAACAATTTTTAATGTTATAATTTTAGTGTTTTTTTTTAATTAATTAGTAAATATAAACAAAACAAAAAGAAAAAAATATAATAAAAATTAATATTTTATTAATAATTATAATTAAAAATTATTGTTTTAATATTATTAATAGTATTATATTATATATTATTAATATTAATATAAAATTAATTAAGATTTAATAAAATAAATTGAAATACATAAAGTTGTGTTTATATAAAAAAAAATATATATATATATATATATAATTGATAATTTTATTTAAAATAATTATAGATTTTAAGTATTAAATTATTAACTATAGAAATTATTTTATAAAATAAAACTTAACTTGTTTGTTTTTTTTGTTTTTAATATTTTTGCTATATATACATAAATTTTTATAATACAAAATTTTTAAAATTCTTATAATTCTTTTGAATTATTGCTAAAATTCTTAATATTTCTGAAATTTTTGGTATTTTTGTTGATATTTTTAAAATTTCTGGAATTTTTAATATTATATACTTTAATAATTTTATATTCTATTATTAATTATTTTTATTATATTCTTTTATTTTATTTTTTCTGGTTTATTTCATAAATAAAATTAATAGCACTTGTTATAAATCTTTTTTTAATTATAATAGTCAACTTTTTATATAAAATTTTTATTATATATATGTATAAACTAATAATAATAATATTAATATATTTAATAATTATATATAAGTTAAAATACCAAACCAAAATGGCAAAATATTAATTAATATTATTAATATATAAAAATTTACAATATTAAAACCAAATTTAACTTTTTACAAAATATATTAAACTGTATAATTTATAAATTTAATAAAGTAATATATATTATTAAAAACAATTTTGTTATTTGTATTTAAAAAAATTTTTTAATATTAGTCAATAATATTAAATCAGAAAAAATAATCTAATTTTTGCTAGTTAATTAGTATATTTATTATTAAAAACAGCAAAATGTCTTTATTTTTAATTATCTTAATAAAATATTTTTATTATTAAATATATTATTTATATAATAATATTTTACTTAGCAATTATTGCAAAAATTAAGCACAATAAAATTCAATTTTATTTAACAAACATTTAAAATTGTTTGGTTGCCTAAGTAAATTATAACTTTAATAGATATTAAAACACATTTAAGAATTAAAATTATGATCTATAATTTAATTAAAGTCAAAAAAAATAAATCTTGAATTTTTATATTTATATTTATATTTAGAAAAATAAGTTAACATACTATTAACTATATTAAACAAACTAAATTTTTTAATTAAACTATCTGTAAAAATTGTAATTTAAGCAAACAAATATTTTTTAAACCAAAATAAACTGTATTAAAAATTTTTGTATATAATACTTTTATTTTAAATAATTAAAAAAATAACAAATAATTTTTAGCCAGATAACTAGTAATAATAAACTTAAAAATTAATAAAAACCAAAAAGAAACAAAGTTTTTGAGATTCAACTATTTCTAATAACAAAAGTTTTTTTAAGTAAAATATTTCTTATAACTGTTCAGAAATTAATTAACAAAAATTATGCTGGAATATTTAAGAGATTTAACTATTCTAAAATATTTAATATAATTCAAAATTTCTAAAACAAGAATATTATATTTAAAATAGAATGTACTAAATATGTAAACTATCAAAAAAACTTTATTAATCAAAAAAATTCTGGTAATATTAACCAAAAAGTTGTTTAAAAGATTGATTTTCAATTTAATTAAAAACTAAAATGGATTTTAAAAGATCTAACTTAAAACTTGTAAATTAAACAATTTATATTTGAAAAATCTGTCAAAAATTTTATTAGCATTAACAAAGTTTATAACTAAAACCATCTTTTTTTATTTAAATCTAATTAAAAAACTTTAAATTATAAAAAAATGAATAATATATAATCTTATTCGAAAAATTTTGGAACAAATTAGTCTTTAACTTTAAAATTTTTTAATTAAATAATTTTATCTTTTATAAATACTTTTGTTGACAAACCTAAAATAAATTTTATAATCAATAATAAGTTATAAGACAGTTAAAACCAAATATAAAAACTGTTTATCAAAAATGGTTTTTTATAAAACTATTAAAAAAAACTTTATATCTAAATTTGTTTTCTTCAAATTAAGGCCAAAAAAATTATTAGTTAACAAATAAATACTTAAATATTGGTAAGTTTTATCAGATTTAACAATTAAAATAAGAGAATTATTTATATTTAATAAAAATATTTTTAATTCTGATATTGATTACTATATTATTAATCTCAAAAAACTTATTAGCAATATTTAAAATATTTTGTATTATTGTATAATTATTATTAATTTTAATTATGCTATTAACAAATATACCAATAACTATAAACAAGATTAGATTTATATTAGATTTAATTTTAGTAGTTTTTATTATAAACTTAGAATTAATCTAATATTTAAAAAAAATTCATGTTTTTTTATTTTATACAAAAAAAAGTTGCAAAAAATTATTTACAAAAAAGAAAAAAAATCTTATTTTAATTTAAGTCATCATAAATTTTATATTTAATAAACAAACTGAAATCTATTATATATATATTCAAAGATTTTAATAAATTTGTTATATATTTTTATTATTATTAAATTATTTTTCAAATATATTTAATTTACAGAGTTATATGTTTTGTACATATTTTGAAGCACCAACCAAATTTTTTTGTTTTTTTTTAAAACATTCTTAAATATTAATTAAATAAATATGTTTTTTAAAACTAAAAAATTGTTTTCTCTTAAGACATTAAATTTATTATAAATTTTTAATATATAATTAAATAAAATTTTGAAAAGTATTTTTTTCATAGTTTTTATTTAAACAATAAGTCTAGTATTTATTAAAATGCTTTTTTATTCATTAGACTTAGGAATTATTAATATTCAGATTTTTTTTAAATATTAAAAACCATTTTTTTTTTAAACACTTATTAAACAAACTTAAAAGAGATTTAACATAAAACTTTTACAATATTTTTATATTTTATTAAATAGCTTAGACAAATTCACAGCTTTACTATCAAAAAAAACTTATTAATAACCAGTAAATATTTATCTAAACCAATCTTTTTCATAATATTAAAAAATGTATTATTGTTAATATGATTAAGTAAAACAAACTATTACAATTAAGAAAAAAAACAATATTTTTGACAATGTATTTTCTGGTTCAGTTTTTTATAATTGAATTTATTTTGTTTTTAATAAAATTAAGCTTTAAAATCAATTTATTATTATTAATTAAATTATTTAATATAATTTTTCTAAAAAAATTTTTCTAGTATATTTTTAATTATTTGTTTTTTATTGTTAATAAAGCTTTTATGTGTTTGGTAATAAAAATTTTAATATCATTATTTTTAGTAAAATTGGCTTTTAACATCTTATAAAATCTGTAAATTTTTTTAAATTGAATTAATATTTATTTTATATTTAATTTACTAAAACCAATATTAAATAAATCTTTAAATTTTACAGCTCAACTTAGATTTAGTTTAATTTATTTGTTCAACAAAATCTGAAAATTTTCTAAGTTATCAGACTTAAAATTTTTTAAAATCTTAAAAATTTAAAAGATATAAAATTTTTAATCATTTTTTTACTTTAATATTATATTTTTAAGAGTGTAATATTAATTACAGAATGTATTATTTAAATAAATAATCTCTATTTTCTATTGAAATTATTAATAATTTTGTATTTATTAAAAACAAACCACCAAATTTTTCCTAAATATTTATATTAATACCATAAATTTTGTATTTTTATTTGTTTCTATTGGCTTGTTTTTATATAAAATTAAGCTAAAAATTAAAAAAACTTTCTGAATTAACATTTATAAAAATAACAAAATAATTAGTATTAAAAAACTTATATAATTAATAAGCAGACTAGTTAAAATTCAAATTACAAAAACTATTATTAACTAAAACAATGTTAATATATTTTATAATCCTTTTAAAATTGGATTACATAGAGTATTTGCTAAAAAAAACTGCTAAAAGAGTTAAACAAATTTAAATCCAATTTTTTTTTGAAACTTACACAATAATTAGAGTTGTTTTTATTAAAATTACTACTAAAAATTACAAATATATTATTCTTTACAGTTATAATTAATATTAAATTAATGCTATAAGCTTAAACCAACTTTTTTTCAAAATAATATAAGTATACAAACCAAAAATTATAACCAAAAAACAACTTTTAAACAATAATTATATTGTTATAATTGAAATTTATACTTTTTATTAGTTATTATATGTATTAGTCATTGATGTTATATAATTAGCCACCCTATTTTTAGATAGTAATTATTGACCTAATCAATGACCTGACTATTAACCTAATCATTGACTTAGTTATTAACCTGATTATTGACCATTTTTGATAGTTATATAAGTGATGAATCTCTTAGTTATAAAAAAGCATATAAAAATCAAAGAAATCAAAGAAATAAAATAACAACTTTATCTCAATCCTTCTCTTTTTACTAATTTTTCTTTTTTTACCTTCAAGTATTTGAACATCTTGGGATAAAAGATTACTTGTTGGTATTTATCTATCTTTTTCCTAATTTAAATAATTGTAGCATTTGAAGATTATTGAATAAAACATGACTGAAGAGTACATTTGATATCTGATATTGAATTTTAAGAATGTCAATATAAAACATAGAATTATACCAGTATGTAATCATTTGTTGACAATATAGACTATTTTTCTACCTTCAGATTTCCTAGTTATTTTTTAAAAAGTATAGCAATTGAAATATTTTATGAAACTGATCTCGCATATTAAATTCATACTCTTTAAAGTTAAATTCTCTTTGATTCTTTTTATCATCCTACAATCTTGTTTTCTCTTGCTATCTATTAACTTGTTACTCCAATTCATAATATAAAAGTGGTGCTTCCTGTAAGGTTGTCAAAATCCACTTTATTTTCTATTGTATAAGTAATTATGCATACTTGCCACAACAATTAAAAGAACACTTTGAAGCACACAACAAAAACAATTTAGACTTTATTGAACTCAATTTTTTGTCCTTCTGCTTAATTTGCTTTCCCATTAAAAAAAATCCAGTAAACAATTCTAAGACTTTTAGAACTGGTTTCTGAATGAGCATTCAGCTAAAATCTATACAGTCTATACAACTTATTACTTTGACCAAGCTTATTTTGAAGACAACTTTGAAGAAAGAAATAACAGCATCAATCAACTTTTATACTTCACAATCTTTAAACAACAGCTCTCTGATTCTGAATACCTAAATTACCAAATTCACATTTGGATTGCTGCTCATTAGCTAACTAAAACACTCTTTAAAACAGAAGAAGAAAGCTATTAAACTGCTCCTGTTTTTGATCTCTTCTCAAGTGAATCAGAACATTCTATACAAACAGTTATTTCTGAACCAATGGTTTAAGACCCTATACAACAAAACATTCTGGTCATTTTTCAAGGCATACAAACTGCTTTAGGATGAAGAAACAATGCCCTATTACTATTATTCAGAGATGATGCCCAAGATTCAATTGAATGGTTGGATAACTTTGAAAGAGCTATCACAGCCAACCAATATAATAATGAATACAAGTTCCAAATTATTGGTGGCTATCTTTAGGGCTCTTTTGCTACTTGGTTCTTACAAAAAACTAATGCCAATGCTCAGCAAAAAATCATTAGATAGACATTGGCAAATGCTGGAGAAGATAACATCTTTTTACTACTTAGTTTAAAATAAAATTTAGAACTCCTATTTTGATATCTAAATAGCATATGCAATTAGAAAGAAGAACTTAAGGCCCTGATAAAATTGTGACTGAATATGACAAAGTCATTAAAAAACTAATCAAACAAATAAACTTTAGAAAAAACTGGACAGAAGAACAGAAAATTCACTTTTTTACAAAAGAATTGAAAACTGATCTCTCATATGCTCTTTGGTCTCTTCTGGCCCTGAAAAATAATCCCACAATAGACATTGTTACAGATGATTATTTAGGGTCTCATCAAATAACAAATCTGTAACTTGGTGCTCAATATCTTGATAATGCTAGTAATACTAATATGTTGGTTGTATCTGAAGGTTTTGGAATTGAGCTCTTTGTATAATAGACAGAAATTCAATGATGAGGTAGTTGGTTGGTAAATTGGTTTTCCAATTTTTGTCTTCAGTATGGTGACTGGTTTAATCTGGTAGTCATGCTCTTTTGGTAAGCTATTCATTAATATATGTTCTTACCCTTATTTCTGGGTCTTTTACTAGGCTATCTGTGATATCAATAATACAGCATTTTAATCCTTAATTACTTAGTAAACAATAAAACCAAAGACAAGAAAAAAAAATAAAAAAAATTAAGAAAAAAGATAAAGAAATAAATGAAAGCAATTGCAAGTTAGTATCCTGTTAATAGCTGTAATCAAGAGCTATTGTTCCAGTGTGGTTTAAGTATCAATTTCTATTAACATGAAGTGTTGATAGTGAAAAGTGAGATTGAAATAGAGAATAGTTATTTATTTGATATTTGTGAATTAAAAAATTGCTTAGATGAAATCTAAACTGGGAGGTTTGTCTTTTCTACTTCTAATGCTATTACTATATATACATAATTGAGATTCCTCAATTTCTCAATTTTTCACACCAGAAATCCAGGAATTCCTGGAATCCTGCAATTCCTTTTAAGAAGAATTCTGGAATTCTGGAATCCTGCGATTCTTTTGTACAAAAATCCTGCAATTTTTGGAATCTTGCAATTTCTCTTGAGAGAAATCCTGGAATTCCACATTTACTATAACTACTTCTGATTGACTAATTTATATGCTAATATACTTCCTATATTTTATGAGTAACAACATAGTCATTGAATTTGTTCAACAAATTAAAAATAACCAAAGAATGTATTTAAGATCCATACTACTAGTTTTTGCTTTTGCTTCTGTTATGGCCTTTGCTCTTTAAATGGCTGCTACTTCTTTCACTGTCCAAACTTCAAATCCCAATGAACAATTAATATATAGGCTTACAGCTAATCTTGCCCAGTTATTAAAACCCTTAGCCCAAGCAGTCAGAAATAATTAGCAATCACAAAGATCCAAATTTGAATTCCGTTTTAATTAGCCTCAGCAATCCCCTTATCAAAGACAGCAAAATCATGGCCCACTTGTGTACTATCACTGTGGATTAATTAGATATTTTTCCAGAGATTGCAACAATTCTCTATTGTCTTCTTTAGTTCCTAGAAACAATAACAATTAAATCAACAGAACTATTAACAACAATGCCTTTAATCAAAGACTTAATCATGTCAATATTAATTTTTTTGGAAAAGATCCCCTAGTTGAAGCCACTGTTTATTATCCTTTAAACTGGTAGGTACATCTCCAAAGAGTAAAAGTGCAAGCCAATTAGAAGAAAACCTTTTTTATGCTTTTAACATAATTGATAATGATCATGATATAAATGAACTAGCAATTAACACCTCTAAATTAACAAAAAAGAAAAAGAAAGCCAAGATTGATTTCGTTCTGAACTCAAACAAAGCATCCAAATCAACTGCTAATAACAATGAGCCACCAAAGGCTAAAGTTTTTAAAAATCCTTCAAAGTTAGAACTTTCAGAAATAGTACAAAAATCTGGCCTCTATTTTGTTGTTAAAGATCTTATAGAAACTTTAGCACACATTACATTTGGCCAACTAATAACTTATCCACAGTTTAGAAAAAATCTTCACAAATTATTGATTTCAAAGAAGAAAACACCAAAAACCAATAAACACTCTTACCAAACTGAACTTGCTGACAATGGCAATGTTACCACTCTTATTTGCAAAGTCCAAGTGGCTGGTTATTTTATTGACTTGATTCTAGATAGTAGATTATCTGTTAGTATAATTGCCAAACATTTTCTGGAAGCTATTGGAAAAAAGATTGATGAATCTTCTATCTGGCCTATGACCAATATACATAGTAACAAGAAGAAAAGCCTAAGCATAGCTAAGGCTGTTCCTGTTTGTATCAATAGCATTAACATTGAAACTGACATGAAAGTATTTAAAGCAAAAGAGTATATTATTATTGTTGGTAATAAGTGGCTCAAGAAAGTTAAAGCACTACTTGACTATAAACTTTGTAAGTTAATAATCAGATGTAATGAGAAATCCATTGTAGTTAAGTGCCATCATTAGACAACTCTTTTAGTAACCAAACAGAACCAAGAAGAAAAACAATCAGATAAATCAAATAATAATGAGAGTAATGATAAAGAAAATCAAGAAAAACAAAAAGAAACTGCTAAACTCGCCTATATCATTTTCATTAGCAATAACAAGCCACTGGATAATATTAAAGCTGACAAAAAAAGAATTATGATAAATGGAAAGCTGATTTGCTGGCTCTATTATAATATTCTCAGAAGAACCTTTGATAGAAAGCCTAACAAGAAAGCCAAATATAGCTATTGGTAATATGGTTCTTGTGTTAGATACTGATGCAATAAATTTTTGTATTCTCTTAGTAATGAATACAAGTTTTGCCTAATCTATTACAAAGATTGGAAGCCAATTAGTTTAATACTCAAAAAAAAACTAAAAGAAGTACAAAAGTTTTTTAAGTATAAACCATCTGAAATTCAATTACTAGTTGTAAAACAAAGAGAACCTTCTTCTGAAGAAAGAAAAATAGACATTGAAAATCTGTTGGCTAGAAATAGCTTAGTTATCTCAAAAGAAGATGATGCCTCTAAACAAACTCATATGATACAACACACTATTACTATTAAAGAAACCTATTTTATTTATTTGAAGTCTTATCAATTTAATCAATGCAATGATAAGTTCATTAAGAAAGAAATAAACTGGATAAAAGATCTTGGATTTATATAAGAAACCAAGAGTGAATGGGCTTTTCCAGTTGTAGTAATATCCAAAAAAGGTAAAACCCTATGCTTTTGTGTTAACTACTGCCAATTAAATATCATCTCTATAAGAGACATATACCCACTTTCCAAAATTGATGTAATTCTAGATAAATTCAATAGTGCTGCTTTCTTCTCAACTATTGACTTAACTGCTAGATTTTGGCAAGTAAAGATTACCAAATATGGCACCTATGAATTTACAGTCATGTTTTTTAGTCTTACCAATGCCCTCTCATTTTTCAATGCCTAATGAACAAAGTATTTGAATCAGTAAAAAAAAACTTTGTTTTGGTCTACTTAGATAACATAATAGTCTACTCAAAAACCTGGAATGAACATTTTGAACATTTGTAAAAGATTTTTGACCTGCTCAGAAATGCTGGCCTTAAGATCAACTCAATCAAATCTTTCTTTGGATGTCAATTTATCTAGTTTCTTGGTCATTTTATTACAAAAAATGGAATTTTTCTTGACCCAGTTAAAGTTGAAAAAGTTCAAAACATTAGACAACTAATAAACATTCTTGAACTATGCTCTTTCTTTGGTTTGGTTTTTTACTATTGCAAATTTATTAAGGATTTCTCCAAAATTGCCTTTTTTCTCAATTAGCTACTCAAAAAAAATGTTAATTATCACTGAAACACTTATCAACAAAAAGCTTTTGAAATTCTGAAGGAAAAACTTGTTACTGAACCAATTCTTAAACAACCTGATCTGAACCAACCTTTTATTTTCTACACTGATACATCTGACTATAAACTTGGTGCTGTCCTCTCACAAAAAGATAAAAACTGCAGGAAACATACTATAACTTATGCCAATAGATCCCTTACACCAGCAAAAAAAAATTATTTAGTAACTAAACAAGAATGCTTAGCAGTAATTTGGGCTACTAGTTACTAAGATCAATATCTTCTTGGTGTAAAAATCTTAGTGGTAACAGATTATCAAGTTTTGGTTTGACTGCACAATAAAAAGAAGCTGGAACACAAATAAATAACTTGTTAGATACTTTATTTGGATGAATTTGACTATAATATTCAATACTGTGTTACTTATAGAATATAAAAAGTATATTAGCATATAAATTAGCCAATCAGAAGTAACCATAGTAAATATGAAATTCCAAAATTTCTGGTGTGAAGAATTAAGGAATTGAAGAATCTCAATTATGTATATATAGTGGTAGTATTAGAAATAGAAAAAACAGACCTCTCAGTTTAGATTTGATTTAAGTAACCTTCTAACTCACAAATATTAATAAATAATTATTCTCTATCTCAAATTTACTCTCCACTATCAACATTTTATGTTGATAGTAATTGATACTTAACTATACTAGAATAATAGCTCTTGATTACTGCTATTAATGGAATACTAACTATTATTGTCTTGGCTTATTTTTTATTTTTTATTTTTTTTATTTTTTTTTATTTTTTTGTTGTTATTTACTAATTAATTAAAGATTAAAGTACTAAGTTACAAACATCATAGAGACTGGTAAAAAACCCGTGAAACAAGGGTAGAACACTCATAGATTTGAGGATAGCTTACCAGGAGGATTACCAGTCACCACGCTAAGAAAAAAATTCGATGGAATTGTGATTCCAGGAGGTTACTGAAACAACTATTGAATCTCTGTCCATTATACAAAAAACTCCATAACAACATTTTCAGATCAACCAAACCTTCAGATATCAACACCAGAATATCAATCAAGCACCAAGTTATGAGTTTGTTATTTGATTTGAGACTCCAAATATTCATCTGTAATATTTGGTGCTTCCTGTGAAATATAATCCTACAAAGAACTGGCACCAACAACAATCATCCAAAAGTGGCAGAATCAAAAATCATAGAAGCAAACCATTTAGGATTCACCAAATTCTTGTTTCAACAGTACAGCCAACAATTAGGATTAAACAATAACCATTTCCCAGTAGAATCAGTCTTTAACTTCTACATTAACAATAAAATCACAGATTGCTTAAGAGAAACAGTTAACATTGAATCTACAAGAAAAAATTTTTATACAGAATTGTTTTAACATATCAGCTTACCAAGAAACTACAGTTTTACATCAATCATTAAAGAAATCAATCAAACCATTAAAAAGTACACCCAACAACAATTTCTTATTACCTATGTAGACAAAAGCAAAAGAAGATTTCAAATACCAGCAGTAACACCAAGACAGATACAACCACTTACTTGGAAGAAAACCAGAGTTAAATCACCAACTAATCCATCATACTATTATATACCAGGAAGTGCTATCAATATCTTCTCAACAGATACGTCCACATTAAACATAACATTAACATTTAGATAACTCCCATTTCAAAGTAAACAAAAAAAAGCAGAATTACTAGAAACTTATGGTGATTACTTTGAAAGATTTAAATCATAATTACCAATGCCATTAGGATTCCAATTACCACTACCTCAACCAGATTTCGGAAATGCAAGTTCCTGAGAGGTAATGGCATTAGAAGAAAAGGAAGAAAAGGATAAAGAATTTAATTATCAAAATCCAATTGCAGAAAATCCAGAAGTTGAAACCCCAAATATTCAAATCCAGCAAACTCCAAATAATCCGAACTCTGAGTTAATTAATCAGGAAAACTTACTTCCAGAAATCATCATCAATCAGCAACCAATTGATCCGATTGCTGAACAACCTTAACAGCTGCCAATATTATCTCAACCACTATTTCTTCAATCACCATAACAACCAAATGTGGATTCAAAGGCCTATGTCCCAATAGCAAAACTTAAGAAATTCACAGACAAAAAGGATGATACACAAGTGTGACTGAACAATATGGAAAAAGCCATTACAGCCAATGAATAGAATAACACCAGAACACTCCAAGCCATCCCCTATTTCTTATAGGATACCACTAACTCGTGGTATCAAAGTTTAGCCATTAAACCTCAAACATTACAGGAATTTAGAATTGCATTTTTGGAATATTTCAGTAATAATAACAGTATTAATTACCTAGCCAACACTTTTACTACAATCAAACAAGAAGAAACTGAAGCAGTTACCACTTATTTGGGATGTTTCTACAGGAACTTGTGCCAAATTCAAGCAAACCAAGCAGACTATTTTACAGTGCTACAGATTCTAAACCAGTTCATCTGTGGACTACACAGTAGCATCCTCCAATGCATACACCCAATGCACCCACAAACTCTTTAAAATACAGTTATCAATATATGGGATTTCGAATTTGCCAAACTCAAAGCTAATCACACTCAAGCTGTCAATCTAATGATGAACAGATTATCTAAATTAGATTTTAAGTTGAAACAATTCAGTGATTCCATTGACAAAAAATTAGAGAGATATTTAGCTAACAATCAGGCAGTTTATCAACTTCCATAATGATACAATAATCAGGGAAACAGGAATTGCTCCCAAAATCAGTCATATTTTCAACCACCATCTAATTAGCCATGGCAGCAGAAGACACATGTTTGTTATTACTGTAGTAAACAAGAACATTTGAGAATTGACTGTAGGTTAAAAATAGAAAACCAATAATTGGGAAACCAATATTGAAACTCTGATCACAGGTTTTAAGCTCTGAATTAATACCCAAATTAGGATTAACACTCACTTTATTACACCCAAATGATACAACAACCAATTTATCAACCACCCATATATTAAGCTCTAATTTATTAGTTGACAACACCTGTCATATATCAACCACAGTCCCAATCTATCTATTAACTGCAGTCTCAAGTAATATATCAACCCCAACCAATTTCAATACTGCCAGCTCAGATAACATCAGAAAATCCCAAATTGAGGACCACCCAAAACTGGTGATCAGCAATAGTTGTCTACCAACCAGCCATTGAGATCATGCCAGCAGAGTTCAGAAACCAGGTACACCCAAAACTCGAGTTCTTAGAATTATTTAAGTCTCCTAGTAACTTCAGAAGACACCACATTCCACAACTTGAAAACCAAACAAACACAACTACTTATTATCAACAACATCCCACCAGCCACTGTCATGAAAAATGAGTCATTTACAATTATATTTCCCTTCAAAATTGAAAGACCATCAGAAATTCTTTTGTTCAGTAGAGCTGTACTTGAGGAAAAACCTATCACAGCAATATACACTGATGCCAAAGTTGATGAACAAACCATTAAATTGATCCTGGATAATAGATCAACAGACAGCATTATCACATGACAACTCATGGACCAATTAGGTTACCAAGTTGATTGCACTGTTAGTACCAGAATAATAATGGCTGATGGAGTGACCAAAACTCTTATTGGTAAGATTGATGATTTTTCTTTTGAAGTAAACAGTATTATTACTCTAATCAAAGTTTTGGTAATGAAAACTATGCAGTACTAGGCATTGGTTGGTAATAACTGAAATACACAGAAACTACAGCTTAGCCAGAACAGCCAACATACATAGGTACCTGTTATATGTGGTCATTTCAAGACCACCAATGTGCTAGCACTACTTATTAAGTTTGAAAAAAAAGAAAAGAAATCCACCTGAGAAGTCTATCAAGTGTTATAGGCTGAAGGTAACCACAATGAGTTACTACCAATATCTTCCTGGGGCAACAATGAAAAAAGAAAACAAAAGAAAGACCTTACCTAAAATGCTGACCAAATTTGGAAAACCAACAATAACCAGGAAGAGCTAATAAATTGGAAGCAGGAAAAAAATACAAAAAAAAAAGAAAAGAGGAAAGAAGAAAAACCAATATCAACCACCACTGCTACTTATACCCTATACACATATACTCTACCAAAATCATCTAACTATTGCCACCCAAAACTGGTATGTATTGATTGTGGCAAGAAATTGTTATCAATAAGCACATGCTGTAATGATAACAAGAAATACCAGACAGCAACTAAGTTCTATTGCCACCCATGTCTTATTGAATGCTTTGGAAGACCAAAACAAATTAGAAAATAGAATAATGAGCCATGCTTGGCTTGTGAAAAAACTCTTCTTGACAAAAAAATGTGGAACAACATTCTTGGAAGAGGAGAAACATGCAATGAATTGTGTCAGTACATGATTTTTATAAGTAACTGGATAAGAAAAGAAATGCTCATAGATGCTGTCTAGAGACAAGCAGTCAAATGCTTGAACAGATGTCTATACAATAATGATGAAATTTGGTGAATAACTCTCACCAAAATTGAAGAAGTGTTACCAGAAGAAATAAGAATAATAAAGAACAATTCACCAGAACCTATAAAACTTGATTGGGACTTAGAACCAGTCATAAATCTACTGGATCCAGAACAATTCCATGAACACTATTAGAAATTAGCACTCACTAGAGAGAAACAAGAGCAACAGTTGGAAGAAATAAACACAAGTCTATGTAACCATTGTTTGATCTTATGTGACTTCCAATATTGTAATGAGTATGACCTTATTTACAATTCACCATTATGTATAATCTACACAATCTTGCAAGAGGAAAAACCAATCAGCAGCTGCACATCAAAATTGAAATTAACTTTCAATTCTGATTCAAACTCTAATAATGATGATGATGAAAATAACAGTTCTAGCTCTGTTTCAAATGACCACAAAAATTACAATGATTTAAACTCCAATTCAAATCCCAAAACATACATCACACTTCCTGATCTCACCAAGAAACAGGAACTTAAATGGTTCAGCAATAATAATGAAAATATTATGTCAGAATGTGTGCATAATATTGATGCAGAGTTTGATCTAAGATATCCGGGAAAAGATCTTATCAAATTGAAACTCCATTTGCACATCTGTATTGATCTTAAAATAACACCAGAAATTCCAGCAACAATAATGGTTCAATTAGCATCTAGGAGTAGCTTAGCCAAAAAGGAAATCAACATCAGAGGAGAAATAATTAATGCAGAATACATAAGAAATATTATTGCTATGCTACAAAATAATTCAGAAAAGACATATATTATAGATCTAAATGAAAAAATAGCACAGGCAATATTCCTATCTTTGGTTAAAATAGCTCAATTAGTATTAGTGAGAAACAGGGAAGAATTAGAGATAACAGCAAAAGAAATACAAGAATTCAGATCTATGGGTAGAATAGATATACCAGTTAATATGACAGAGAAAAAAATTATTAACAAGGGAGAAATTATCTCCACCCATCAACCAATTTTCATCCCACCATATAACCAGTACATGGTGACTATAGAGAGAAAAGTAAAAAATCAGGTTCAGATTTTTGAGGCAGAAGCAACACTTTGTGAATCAGAAGAGATTGGATTAGTCAATTTACACATACCAGTTAAAAACCACAAACACATCAAAATCCCTATTTACAACAACATGGAAAATGTCATCAAGATACCAGAAGGAATTACTATTGGATATTTAACCACTGAAATTGAAGACCAACTGCCAAATACCATTTCAGACTTTCCACAACTGTGTGATGTTACAGATGATTATTTGGGGTCTTAAGTCAAATAACAAATCTGTAACTTGGTGCTTAGTTGGTACTCAGGTGTTGATATCTGAAGGTTTTGGTTGTGGAGTTTTTTGTATAATGGACAGAGATTTAATAGTTGTTTTCAGTAGCCTCCCAGAATCGCAATTCCATTGAATTTCTTTCTCAGCATAGTGGCCAGTAATCCTCCTGGTAAGCTATCCTCAAATCTATGAATGTTCTACCCTTGTTTCACGAGTCTTTTACCAGTCTCTATGATATCTGTATCTCAATGCTTAATCCTTAATCAATTTAGTAAAACCAAAGAAATAACAAAAAGAAATAAAAGAAAATAAAAGAAAATAAAGACATAAACAAAAGCAATTGCAAGTTAGTATCCTGTCAATAGCCATGATCAAGAGCTATTGTTTCAGCATGGTTAAGTATTAATTACTATCAACACTTTATGTTAATAGTGGAAAGTGGGTTGGGATAGTGAATAATTATTTATTGATATTTGTGATATAGAAAGTTTTGAACTGATGAATTCTGCTCTTTCTACTTCTAATGCTATCACTATATATACATAATTGATGTTCTATGAGATTGCTCACATTTCTGAGCAATGTGCTATGATTTTTTAAGCAATGCTTACATTGCTGAGCAATGTGCCCTAATTTTCTAACATTGCTCCACATTGCTGAACAATGTGTTATGTTTTCTGACATTGCTCTACATTGCTGAGCAATGTGCTCATGTGCTACATACTATTCACTTATTGGTCTACTATTTTCCTATATCTGTTTTCTTTCTATGAGTAACATTATTTCTTTTTTTTTAAAATTGAGCTCTATTGAAATCTTCATTTTGAATTAGCTCTAATACTTCTTTTTCTAGTATTGTTTGTTTAACTTTATTTTTTATGTCTTCTACTTGTACATTGTTCATTCTTCCTTATTGATTAATGATTATGGTTTCTATGTCAGAGTGTAACAGTATTTCTGGGTAGTTTTGAAATATGTTGTGCAGTTGATAAATTGTTCTCACATGTAATGTCGAATTTGTCTTTTTCCCAATAAATTCCTCAATTTGCTGTATTATGTTTTGGTTAAATATTTTCTTGGATTTGTTGATATACAACTCTTAAATATTCAACTTTCGACCTAACTGGTAGTAATAGTATGATATTAGAAGTTGTTCTGTCCATTGCTTCCAATTTTTTTTTGTAAGTTCTTCTGTTGGTGCCATAATAAGTATTTTTCCAAAAGTGTTCTTTACTTTTTCTATTATGTTATCTGACCAGTCTTTATCATTCTTTGGTGGTCACTGATATGGTGTGTTCTTTGTCTTTCTTTGGGTGTTTTGATAGCAAATTATTTGTTTATTAATAACAATTTCCATGTTTAACTGTTGTTCACTTAAGGCCTGGAACAATTGTTGAGCTATGACATGAATATAATCTGGTATTTCCATTTTTCTTGGTTGCCTTTGTCGCATATACTGTGTCTTTATATACTCTTCTCTTGTTTGATATTATGTGTTTGGTCCAATGATTATGATTGATTCCAGATCTCATGGAATCTCATCTGGTTGAATTAGTATTTATTGTACTTTCAATTGTGGAATGTTATTGGTAGATGATGATGCTATTTGGTGATATGGTTTCAGTCAATTACTATGTGCTGCTTTGGTTAAGATTTTGTTGTCCCATCTTAATTTATAAGCTCCATTTCCAAGAATTTCTTCTATGTGAAATGATCTGTCCCATTTGGAGTCAAATTTTTCACTCCATTGTTTTTCCACTTTGGTATGATATAAAAGTACTTTGTCTCCAATCTTGAATTCAATTGGTTTGTCTGGTAGTTGATTATCATGTCTTTTTTTTTGTTTTTTTTGTGACTTCTGGATGTTATTAGCTGCTCTTTGCCATTTATTTTCTAATGTTTCCATTAAGTCATATGTTCTTTTTAGCAATGTTTTCTGAAAATTGTCTTCAGTTATTGGTTCTGTTGGATAAATAGTGACTTCTATTTCAACTGGTAATGTTGCTATTCTACCATATACTAATTCAAATGGTGTTGCTTGTGTAGTGTCTTACTTCATTGTCTGATAAGCAAATAATACTGATGGTATGAACAAATCCCATTCGTTCTGATTTTTTTGACTAATCTTGGTGATTGCTTCACACAATGTTTGGTTAAACCTCTCAACTAACTCATTTGTTTGTGGATGGTATGGTGATGATAATGGTCTTTTGATTCCAAATCTCTGACTTAATTCTGCTAATGTTCTGTTTACAAAGTGAGTTCCTTGATCTGATAATAGTTCTTTTGGACATCCATGTCAACAAATCAAATCTTGATAAACAAATTTGGCAATAGATTCTGCATCTGCTCTTTGAATGGCTTTTGCTTCTGGCCATTTAGTAAGATAGTCTATGGCTACTGCGATATATCTATTGCCTCTGCTGGTAATTGTTAATGGTCTGACTAAGTCAATTCCAATATGATTGAATGGTTGTTCTATTTTGATTGGTCTTAATGGTTCACTTGGTCTTGTTCTACTTCTTCTTTGACAAGCATCACAACTTTGAACATATTGGATAATGTCTGGATATATTGATGGTCAATAGTATCTTTTTCTGGCTCTTTCTATGGTTGCTTTTTTATGAAAATGTCTTGCTATTGGATCTGAGTACATGTTAAACAATATTGTTTCTTTTTCTGATTCTGTAATTACTCTGGTTGGTTGGTCTGGATTTCTTCTGCTTTTCTGGTAAAGTATATTTTGATGATTGATGAAATATTTTGATTGCTGTTTTATGTTGTTTTGTTCTTTTTGAGATAATTTCTCTTTGAACAATTGAGTATTTATATAATGCTGAAGTTGTTGGTATTTTTGTGTGTTCATCTTTTGTTATATATTTTTAAGTTAAAATGTTTTTAGATTTGTCTCATTTACGACAATCCATCAGTATTTCCATTGTCTTTTCTTTTTTTATAATGTACTGTATAATTGAATGGTGAAAGTTCTATTTTCCATCTGACATAATGGTTGTCTGCAAATTTTTGTTTTTGGATTGAAGTCAATCCCTTGTGATCCATATATATTTCAAACTTTTGGCTCAAGTATTCTCTCTATTTTATGACTGCTCAATAGATTGCTAAATGTTCTAGTGCTAGTGTTCCATAGTTCTTTTTGGCTAGACTTAAGCTTCTACTGGCATAAGCTACTGAATGTTCTCTTCTATCTGGTCTTTTCTGTGATAGTACTGCTCCCAATGCTTGACCTGATGCATTCATAGTAATGATAAATGGTTTGCTGTGATCTGAATACATTAATACTGGAGCTTGAATAAGCTTTCTTCTTAGTGTGTCAAACACCTTTTGTTGAGCTTCAGTCTATTCATACTTCACATTCTTGGTTTGTAGATGGTAAAGTGGCTGGACTAGTTTAGAAAAATCCTTGATAAAATGTCGATAATAGCCTGCAAATTCCAAAAATGCTCTTAGTTCTGACAAGTTTGCTGGTACTGAAAAGTTCTTTACTATTGCAATCTTATCTGTATCCATTTTGATTCCATCTTTGCTCACCACATGTTCCAAAAACTTGAGTTCAGTTTTTCCAAAGAAATATTTGGTTGCATTTAGCTTTAGTTTGGCTCTTTTTAATCTTTTAAACACTTGTTGGAGATGATGCAGATGATCATTGAATGTTTTTGAGAACACATTGGTGTCATCCAAGTATATGACTACTGATTTCCATAGTAATCCAGTATAGACAATTTTCATGAGCTGTTGGAATGTTGCTGGAGCATTCATCAATTCAAATAGCATGACTTCAAACTCAAAATTTCCCTTTCTTGTGGTAAATGCTGTTTTTTCTTTGTCAACTAGGTTCATGGCTACTTGTCAGTAACCACTATCTAAATCTAGTGTTGAGAACCATTTATTTCCCCCAAAAGCGTCGAATAGTTCTTGGATCTTTGGAGTTGGATAGCTATCACTCTTTGTTACTCCATTCAGTTTCCAGTAGTCTACACAAAAGTGGATTTTTCCATTTTTCTTCTGGACTAGTACCACTGGTGACGACCATGAACTCATTGATGGCTGAATTAGCCCATTGTCAAGCATTTGGTTAATTTCTTAACAAATGATCTCATGGCTAGCTGGTAGTACTCTGTATGCTCTTTGTTTAATTAGCATTGCATCTCCAGTTTTAATCTAATGCTGGATTATGTTGGTTCTGCCAAATTTATTTTCACTGGCAAAGATGTTATTGAATTTGTTGGCTAACATCTTTAGTTGCATCTGTTGGAGTGGGTCTAGATTCCTCATGTTTATCTGTTCCAATTGTTTTGGTTGGAGCAGATAACATTTGCTTCATCCATAAATAGTTTGTAATGTGATGTCCACATATTCACAAAGCTGTGGAAAATCTGGAATTTGGTTTGGTGGTTGATCCTCAACTTCGGTGGTTAAATATCCAATAATGGTTTTTTTTAGTATTTCAATAACACTTTCTATTGTGTTGTAGATAGGAATTTTGATATTTTTGAGGCTTTTGGCTGATATAGAGATTAGTAAGTCCAATCTCTTCTAATTCGCAAATAGTGGCTTCTGCTTCAAACAATTGAGCTTATTTCTCTTTTTATGGTTAACATATACTGGTTATATAGTAAAATGGAGATTGATTGACAGGTTGAGATAATTTCTCCTTTGTCAATAACCTCTTTTTCTGTCATATTAACTGGTATATCTATTCTACTCATTAATCCAAATCCCTGTATCCCTCTAGCAGTAATCCCTAATTCTTCTCTATTTCTCACTGAAACTAACTAAGCTATTTTTACCAAAAGTAGAAATATTGTTTGTGTTATCTTTTCATTTGGTTCTATAGTATAAGTCTTTTCCGAGTCATTTTGTAGCATAGCAATGATATTTTCTACATACTCTGCATTAATTATTCCTCCTCTAATGTTGATTTCTTTTTTCACTAGGCTATTTTTAGATACTAATTGAACCATGGTTGTTGCTAAAATTTCCAGAGCTATTTTGAGATCAATACATGTGTGTGAATTTGGTTCCACTTTGATGGCATCTTTTCTTGAATATCTCAGATCAAATTCTGTATCAGTATCATGCATGCATTCAGATATGATATCTTCATTATTATCACTATATTATTTGAGTTTTTGTTCCTTAAAGAGATCAGGAAGCACAATGTATATTTCCAAATTTGAATCAGAGTCTGAATCATTGAAACTTTTGTTGCCATATTGAGCAGAGCTAAAACCAGTGTTTTTGTTATCGTCATTATTAGAGTTTGAATCAGAATTAAAAACTGATTCCAATTCTAATGTGCAGTTGCTCATTGGTTTGTCTTCTTCTGAGATTGTATAGATCATGCGTGGTGGTGGATTGTAAATGAGGTCACACTCATTACAATACTAGAAATTACATGGAATCAAACAGTGGTCACATAATTGGGTGTTTCTGTTCTTCTCTAGTGGGTGCTAATTGCTGGTAATGTTTGTGAAATTCCTTTGAGTCATTCTTGATGTTGCCAAAGATGTCAAAAGTTTGAACATATTTGGGTTCAGGAAGAGATAGAGGATTGTTTTTGATTTCCAGTAGTTTGCTGATGGTCACACCTTCTGCTTTTGCATATGCCATTCTTCAGAGTTCATGTTCGTCATGGAGGTATCTTTCTAATTGTTGCAATGCTCTTTTCCAGGTGTCGTCAATTGGTGTTCTTTTGCTTACTCAGTTGTTTATCAAGATAGTGTACTGGCATGTCTTGTCGCATATTCCTCTGTGCCCAGGAATGTCATTCCACATTTCTTCGTTTGGTAAGATAGTTCCACATGTGAAACAGAATTAATTATCCCACTTTCCTTGTCATTTTGGTCATCCAAAGTGTTTTATAATGCATGGATGGCAATAAAATTTTGTGACCATGGCATATTCTTTATCATTGCCACAGCAAGTGCTCATTGATGACAATCTTTTGCCACAATTGACACATTTTAATTTTGGTTGACAATAATTGGGTGGTTGTAATGAGGTATAAGCGTATAAACTATAAGTGCTGCTGGTAGGGGTAGTTTCTTTTTTCTTCTCCTTTCCCTTTCCCTTGTCCATTTCTTTCCACTCCCAGTGTGCTGATTTGTCTTGGTCATTATCAGTTTCTCAGGCTTGGTCAATATTCCAGGTAAGTTCTTCCTCCTGCTTTTTTTTGTTATTGTTATCTCAGGAGAGTATTAGCGGCAACTTATTGTGGTCTTCATCAGCCAAAGAGACTTGGTATACTTCCCAAGTAGGTTTCTCTTTTTCTTCTTTAAACTTGATGAGTGGTGCTGATGGTGTGGTGATGGGTTTGAAATGGCCACATGTGACTGGTACATGTGTGTATTAACCATTTTGACTAAACTGAAGCTCTTGAATGTTCCAATTGAGTATTACATGGGTTTTGGACAGCCAATTGTTGCCAATGAGTGCTTAGTACTGAGTGGCTTCCATGACTAATACCTTGATCAGTATAATAATGCCATTGACTTTAATGGGTAGGGCATCTATTTTACCAATTGGTGTCTTGGTGGCTCCATCAGCAGTAATTATCCTTGCATTGGCAGCTTGATCAACTCAGCAATCTAATTGGTCCATGAGCTGTCTTGTAATGATGCTGCTAGCTAATCCACTATCTAGGATCAGTTTGATAGACTGATTATCAATTTTGGCATCCGTGTATATCACTGTAATAGGTTTTTCTTCAAGTGCAGCTTCACTGAACAAAGGAGTTTCTGTCAGTTCCTTGATTTCAAAAGAAAATATAGCTGCTAGAGACTCGTCTTCCATGACAATGGCTGGCAGAATATTGGTAAGCAGTTGCTTCTGTTTGGGTTCCCAGTTGTTGGGTGAGGCACTTTCTGGAGTAACCAGAAGACTTAAATAGTTCTGGGAACTTGGGTTTTACGTGTACCTAGTTCCTGAACTCTGCTGTTGTAATCCGAATGGCTGGTTGGGTGAACTAAGAATCAGTTGGTGAACAACCATTACTGATCTCCAGTT
This sequence comes from Geosiphon pyriformis, assembly GCA_016748015.1. Lineage (NCBI taxonomy): Eukaryota > Fungi > Glomeromycota > Glomeromycetes > Archaeosporales > Geosiphonaceae > Geosiphon > Geosiphon pyriformis. Next base: position 262,776 of record JAAOMT010000227.1, on the reverse strand, counting down.
TTAGATGACTCTTGATCTAGGGTTCTCTGATGTTATTTGAGCTGGATTTGATGGTGGTGTTTGAACTGCGGGTGTTTGATAAATTATTTGTGGCTGTGGCAGTTGATATATTATCAGTGGCTGTGGTGGATAAACTGGAAGTTGATATACGGG